>ML677326.1:80956165-81072012 GCA_007922305.1 Dermatemys mawii | reverse complement strand
GCCCCAGCAGCCTGCAGCTGGGGGTTCCGACAGCAGTTTAAAGGGCCGAGGGCAGTAGTGGCGGATGAGTCTTGGGCCCTTTAAATAGTGGCGAAGCCCCGCCACTACCCAAGGGCTCTGGAAGCTATTTAAAGGGGCTGGGGCTCTCGTTGCCTCTGCCACCCCGGTCCTTTAAATAGCCACTGCTTCAGGAAGTGGCGGCTATTTGAAGAACTGGGCAGCAGAGGCAGAGGAGCCCCAGGCCCTTTAAATAGCCTGTGGACCCCCACCCCGAGCTCTGGGGGCTATTTAAGGGGCCTGGGGCTCCCCTGCATGTAATGCCCTGGCCCATTAAATAGCTGTCGGAGCCCTGGGGAAGCAGTGGTGGGGCTCTAGCAGCTATTTAAAGGACTTGGGCGGCAGAGGCAGCGGGAGCCCAGACCTTTAAATAGCCTCCAGAGCCCCGCCGCTGCTACCCCAGGGCTCCAGCAGTGGCACTCAGTGGCAGCAATTTAAAGGGCCTGGGGCTCCAGCCACTGCTGGGAGCTCCAGGCCCTTTAAATTGCGCCTGGGGAAGCCGATCCGCCCCAGTACGGCGCACCAGCTCTTGTCGGTGCACTGTACCGGGGCATACCAGCTTCCTTTCACCTCATAAGAACATAAGAAAGGCCACACTGGGTCAGAACAAAGGTCCATCTAGTCCAGTATCCTGTCTACCGACAGTGGACAATGCCAGGTGCCCCAGAGTGAGTGAACCTAACAGGTAAAGATCAAGTGATCTCTCTCCTGCCATCCATCACTCCCCTCTGACAAACAGAGGTTAGGGACACCATTCCTTATCCAGCCTGGCTAATAGCCATTAATGAACTTAACCTCCATGAATTTATCCAGTTCTCTTTTAAACCCTGTTATAATCCTAGCCTTCACAGCCTCCTCAGGCAAGGAGTTCCACAGGTTGACTGTGCGCTGTGTGAAGAACTTCCTTTTATTTGTTTTCAACCTGCTGCCCACTAATTTCAATGGGTGGCCCCTAGTTCTTCTATTATGGGAACAAGTAAATAACTTTTCCTTATTCACTTTTTCCATGCCATTCATAATTTTATATACCTCTATCATATCCCCGCTTAGTCTCCTCTTTTCCAAGCTAAAAAGTCCTAGCCTCTCTAATCTCTCCTCACATGGGACCCGTTCCAATCCCCTAATCATTTTAGTTGCCCTTCTCTGAACCTTTTCTAATGCCAGTATATCCTTTTTGAGATGAGGAGACCACATTTGTACACAGTATTCAAGACGTGTGTGCACCATGGATTTGTACAAGGGCAATAAGATACTCTACGTCTTATTCTCTATCCCTTTTTTAATGATTCCTAACATCCTGTTTGCTTTTTTGACTGCCGCTGCACACTGCATGGACATCTTCAGAGAACTATCCACGATGACTCCAAGATCTTTTTCCTGATTAGTTGTAGCTAAATTAGCCCCCATCATATTGTATGTATAGTTGGGGTTATTTTTTCCAAAGTGCATTACTTTACATTTATCCACATTAAATTTCATTTGCCATTTTGTTGCCCATCATTTAGTTTCATGAGATCTTTTTGAAGTTCTTCACAGTCTGCTTGGGTCTTGACTATTTTGAGCAGTTTAGTATCATCTGCAAACTTTGCCACCTCACTGTTTACCCCTTCCTCCAAATCACCGATGAATAAGTTGAATAGGATTGGTCCTAGGACTGACCCTTGGGGAACACCACTAGTTACCCCTCTCCATTCTGAAAATTTACCATTTATTCCTACCCTTTGTTCCCTGTCTTTTAACTAGTTCTCAGTCCATGAAAGGATCTTCCCTCTTATCCCATGGCAACTTAATTTACATAAGAGCCTTTGGTGAGGGACCTTGTTAAAGGCTTTCTGGAAATCTAAGTACACTACGGCCACTGGATCCCCCTTGTCCACGTTTGTTGACCCCTTCAAAGAACTCTAATAGATTAGTAAGACATGATTTCCCTTTACAGAAACCATACTGACTTTTGCCCAACAATTTATGTTCTTCTACGTGCCTGACAATTTTATTCTTTACTATTGTTTCAACTAATTTGCCCGGTACGGACATTAGACTTACCAGTCTGTAGTTGCCGGGATCACCTCTAGAGCCCTTTTTAAATATTGGCATTACATTAGCTGTCTTCCAGTCATTGGGCACAGAAGCCGATTTAAAGGACAGGTTACAAACCCTAGTTAATAGTTCCACAATTTCACATTTGAGTTCTTTCAGAACTCTTGGGTGAATGCCATCTGGTCCCGGTGACTTGTTACAGTTAAGTTCATCAATTAGTTCCAAAACCTCCTCTAGTGACACTTCAATCTGTGACAATTCCTCAGATTTGTCACCTACAAAAGACGGCTTAGGTTTGGGAATCTCCCTAACAGCCTCAGCCGTGAAGACCGAAGCAAAGAACTCATTTAGTTTCTCCGCAATGACTTTATCATCTTTAAGTGCTCCTTTTGTATCTCTATCATCCAGGGGCCCCACTGGTTGTTTAGCAGGCTTCCTGCTTCTGACCTATTTAAAAAACATTTTATTATTACCTTTTGAGTTTCTGGCTAGCTGTTCTTCAAATTCCATTTTGGCTTTTCTTATTACATTTTTACACTCAATTTGGCAGTGTTTATACTCCTCTCTAGTTACCTCAGTAGGATTTGACTTCCACTTTTTAAAAGATGTCTTTTTCATCTCTCACTGCTTCTTTTACATGGTTTTTAAGCCACGCTGGCTCTTTTTTAGTTCTTTGACTTTGTTTTTTTTTTTACTTTGGGGTATACTTTTAAGTTGGGCCTCTACTATGGTGTCTTTGAAAAGTGTCCATGCAGCTTGCAGGGATTTTATTTTACCTATTAATTTCTGTTTAACTAACCCCCTCATTTTTGCATTTTGCACCTCTGACCACACTCCTCAGGGATCCATCCACCACCCAGTCTAGCAGTGCCTGATCATTTCCCCCTGCTCCAGCCGCCCCAGCTCTGTAAGTAGCAATGAGGGTAGCCCAGGCAAGGCAAGAGGCAAAGGCAAGGCAAACACATAATACTAAGATAGCAGACAAAGGAAAGGTCCTGGAAAGGACAGAGGAGGGTTAAGAGTATGGGAGAAGGAAAGAGATTACAGCACACAGCAGGTAATGTAAATTCTTATATTTTAAAATAAAAGCTGCGAGAGGAACGGACAGCATTGGAAGAGAAACTGGCAGTGAAACGTAAAGCAAATAGAGTGCAGAAGAGAGATTTAAAGAGGAGAGTGAAGATACTTGATGCACAGGAAGAAGGAGGTCACTGCAGACAGTTGTATGAAAAGAAGGCACAACAAGAGCAGGACAAGACAGAGCAGCAAAACAAGAAGACTGGAGTCCAAGGGAATGATGGAGATGAAGATTAGATGTACACACAGGCAGAACCTAAAAATGACCATGTAAATCAGGGGTTACAAACTCAATTTGCATTAGGGCCAGTGCCAGCCCTCAAATCCTCCCAGCGGGCCAATTATGTCACTGAAGATGGTGTTCAGAAAACACTAAGAAATTCAAAATAAAAAACACAATATAAACAATAAAACTGTCATACAACTTTATTCAATTCTTCGCCAGCCAGCAAGCTTCCAGTGTTCGCCAGACACATGGCAACACTTCAGTTCTGTCACTTTCTTGATGTTTGGCCTGTGTGACTAAGCAGTTGAAACCTTCAGGATTGCAGCAAGGTGTGCATAAGATAATTGTGTTCAGTGTTTTGACTTGTTTATATTCATTGTGGAAAAAAGTGATGCTGATTCCATGACTCTCTCTGCCCAGCAACTAATTATGACATCTCTGTCCCTCTCCCACAGCCAATGGGAGCTATGGGGCACGGCGCCTACAGCAACATTGCCAGAGGCGTGTCTGCCTTTGTCTCTCCTCCACAGGCTGCAGTGGGAAGGTTCTCAGGCCACAGATGGCCCATGGGCTGGGTGTTTAATACCCCTGGGTAGATTCTCAGGGTTGCTAGCACATTTCAGCTGGCTTCTGCCTGCGCTACCACAGCTACACTATTTTTAGCATGCTAGCTTGATGAAAGCTAGCATGACTAGGTTCACGAAATGGGAATCACACCCCTAGCTCCAAGTGTAGACATACCCTAGATCAGTGGTTCTCAACCAGGGGTTCATGTCACAGCGGGGGGGGGGAGGGAGGGAGGAGCCTCCAAGCAGGATTCAGAGGGTCCCCCAAACAGGGCCAACATTAGACTTGCTGTGGCGTAGGGCAGAAAGCAAAAGCCCCATCATATGGGGCTGAAGCCCGGAGTTCCAAGCCCCGCAACCCCAGGGCTGAAGGCAAAGCCTGAGCAAATTAGCTTCACAGGACCTCCTCCGGCATGGGGCCCCGAGCAAATGCCCTGCTTGCTACCCCCTAATGCCAGCCCTGGATTTTGTGTGTAGAAAAATAGTAGTTGTAGCACAGGTGTGGCATGGAATTTTATAGCATGTTGGGGCGGGGAGGCGCTTAGAAAGAAAAAGTTAAGAACCCCGCTCTAGAAGTTTAAGACCTTCTGATAGACAAGACAAGAACAGTGGTGGATTTAAGGAACAAAGGCCAGGTCTATAAAGTTACATTGCTATAACTATATCTCTCAGCAATGTGAAGAATCCACACCCTTGAGCCATGCACTTATACAGACCTAACCAGGTGTAGACAGCACTATGTCAGCAGGAGGGCTTCTCCAGTCAACATAGCTACTTACTGCCTCTCACAGAGGTAGATTAACTTCACCGACTGAAAAAGCTCTTCCGTCGGCAGAGTGGTGTCTTCAGGTATAGCTTCATTAGCAACATTAAAGCACTGCCATGGTAGCGCTTTAACTCGGCTGCGTAGTCGCGGCACCAGCACTAGGAGAGCTCTCCTAGGGCTACTCTCCACAAAGAGAGTAGCTCCCAGTGTCTACACTCCCACTTTACAGCACTGAAACTTGCAGCATTCAGGGAGGTGTTTTTTCACATCCCTGAGCAAGAAAGCCGCAGTACTATAAAATGGCAGTGTAGACAAAGCCTTCATTGAAACACTACAGCAGTGCAGCTGCAACTTTGTAAGTGAAGACCTGCCCAAAGAGCTGAACTTTAAAGTGATTTTTTTAAAGAAGTTGCAGGCATTTTTAAATGTAAAAGTAATCTTGTCAGACTTGGAGAGGAAACAGAAGTTGTAGGCAGCTGGCTAATATGTCCTGCAACACAAAGCTCCCAGAGGTAAGTAACATAGGCTTTTTTGATAACTGTAAGTTTCTTTTTTTCAGATATATACACATTTACCAGTTCCAGCAAACAAATATATTCCATTATATGCCAATATATCTTAACTAATAGCAGATTCTTACACTTCATTTCCTCTCAAGTTAATGAAATATAATGGAATGAAACTATACACTAGTATCTATCATAACAGTGACTAAAAGGAGACAAACTGCCATATCACTAAAATGGCAGAAAATACAGCAGGGATCAACTTTAAAGCAAGTCAGGCAGCAACAATTGATCTTGTTCCATTTCCAGCAAAACACTGAGAAACCAATGTTGTCAATGCTCATGACTGTTTCAAGAGTTTTATGATATCGGGTGTCTGAGTTGAAGTCTAGCTGATACAAAGTAGAGACCACATGAAAATCTCAACTTTCATTTAAAAAAACAAAAAAACAAAAAAAAAAAGTTTTCAAACTTTTCTGTTACCACAAAGGCTAGAAACAAGACCAGAGTGCAACCTAAGGGCTCACACCCAAAGGCAAATCAAAAAGGATGCAAAATGGATTATATTTTTCTTACATCACTTGATTTTTTGAGGGGCCTGCCTCGTTATTTTTGAGCAGTTGGGGATAGCAATACTAATGATTACATAAGGGCATCTGAAAGGAGCACTTTAATCACAGGAAAGATAGATAAATTTAAGATGTCGGACAACACAGAGCATGCTACAGAATTTGCTACTCAGAAATATATGTCTAATTTCACATTCAGCACCTCCTCCCAAAAACTGTTAATGGAGTTACTTTGGTGGCCATTACAAAAGATGGCTATAATATAGTCTAATTAGTATTGTTCCCTCTCTGTTGAGGTAGGCTTCCCAGTGACACTGAGTCTGGTTACATCCTATAAATAATGTATTTTATTTATGAATGCACACCGGTCCTAGAACAGAGGTGGTCGCAAACAGCATGCAGGCCAGTTCCTTCTTGCAGGAATCTCAGCCATACATCAACACTTGGTCCCCAGGAAGTAACACTAGCCTCCACAGATTAAGGAAGAGAGCAAGGCCTGCAGATACCTCTACTCAGAGCCTTGCATAACAAAACAGCCAGCAATATTTATTAGCATGCCTTCCTGACATTGAACATTTGCCACCAAACTAAGAAAAAGTACTTGGAAGCCTATGCGTAAAAGCACCACGTAGTGACATCTGCCTAAACAATATTGATGAACTCTGGCATTGAGTGTAGGAAAGTTCTACTTTCCTTTCTCACCAGTTTCACACCAGTAAAATTTATACTTGAGAAAGGGAAATCAGGCCCAAAATTGTAACAACCATTGGAACTGATCAAAATTATTACCTATTTCACTGTTTCCTACTGAGTCAGGTGAATTGCACACACCACAAGATGGCCCAAATAGCATCTCTCTCACACCAATAAGATCCAAAAATGGGACACACAAAACAAAAGATCCAAGAAAAACAAAAGGTAGACACTTAAATTAATAAGGGGCTGATCATTTTAGTTCTGTACCACTTCAATTATCTAAATATAATGGGAGACACTGAATATTTCTGGATAATTGAGATTGAAAATTCTCTTGATTATTCACAATTTAATTAACAGATATCATGGGGATGTAACCTATTCTGAATAAGAGGAGTTTGCACTTCAGGTTTCGGCTGTATCACATATTGCACAGTCACAGCTTCATCATTCTGCAAAGCAAATTAAATCATTTATTCTGTTTAAAAGCATGAGAACAGCAGGAGTTTGGTGGGAAGGGAGGTATATTTAAATTGAAAATGAGATGGGGAATGGAGAAACAGGTCAGGACAGGGGCACAACCTGGGCTTTAAAAGCTGTTAAAAAAACAATAAAAACGCAACACCAAAATAAAATTAAAAAAAATAAAACCTCCTGCTAACCCCTTCTTCTGCACACGATTAACCCACTCTTTGCTTGTGCGTGTACAGGTGTGGGGAGTTGCCTAGGTGGACTAACCATTTTATGCCACTCCCCAAAGAAACAAAGCTCCCTAGAGGACGGTGCCTTTTTGCTGTTGTTTCTGACCAGGGTTTCAGTCCTTGCATGCTTCAGTTTAACGCTGGGCTTTTTTCCCCCCAGTTTAGCAAGACGCTGCCCGCGGCAAAGCAGGCAGTGGAGTGAGCTCTGGCAAAGGGAGAGTTCGGGATTAAGTGGGAACTCGACAACCCCGCAGGCAGCGAGAGGAGAAGGCGCTGCAGTGAACTCCTGTGCTACGTGGCAGGCTTTCTCTGGAGAACCCAGCATTTTGGGAACTAAGCGGGGGGAGGGGAGGCGGAGTAGCTTGCAAAGCTACACAGCTGTCCTAGCTGCTTCTGCAATACACCCGCCAGACAGCGCACGGCCCCCTAGTCTCCCCGCCGTACCGACCCCATGGGTGCCGAGGAGCAGCAGCGAGATCACCCACCTTTTTCACTCTCCGGGCCGTATAGAGCCCCATCCCGTCCTGAACTTTAGACGACTTCAGGGCAAACCTGTCCGGCACGTACATGCCCAGCATTTTGCACTGACTCGGGCCGCCTGCTAAAGGGGAGAAGAGTTAACAGGGACTTTCATTGCAAAGGGCAGGAGATGCGGGAGGGGGCAGGGCCGGTTGCAGGATTACCCCGGCTGGCTCCTGGAGGAGAGAGGAGGAGTCAGAGGCGGTTGCGGGAGCTGCCGCCAGGCAGGGGTTGCAGCGGCGGGGTGGGAAACTTTGGGCTCCAATTGGCTGGAAGTTGGTCAGGGGAGACCGCCGCAGAGAACGGGCCGCTCCGGGGCGGGAGCTTTTTTCCAGCCGCCCCAAATTACACACGCCAGGGTAGAGCCCCGGAGGGGCCGAAAGCGCCAGATCCGGCTCCGGATCTCCCGGAAGTTCAGTGATGTTCTGATCCGGCGCCGCTTGTTTCAGCCCATTAGAGGCAGACGGGTCGGGACGGGACCCGCGCCTCTGGCGGCTCGAGGAACCGGGAGAGGGAATTTAGGCGGCTCCTCAGTTCTCAATAAGAGCTGGAACTTTGAGATCCTGCATCCTATTGGACAGGCCTTTGCCAAGGGCCAGGCATGGACGCGACTGAAGCCCTGCAACAACATTATGTACGTTATGAATTGTTACCCTAAAGCAGCATTTCAAATGTGGATGTATGGAAAATCCAGTATTCATGACAAAAAAAATCACCCCAGTTTCCAGAGGCTTTGATTCTCCCTTTGTAACTCCAGTGAAAGCTAACCAACAATTTGTTGCTTAGGGTGGAGAACATTGGGAATATACCGTTTACCTGCTGCCCTCCTGTATGTCCTTCCTCATTTCCACACAGGTTTGCTCTCTTCCCCCTGCAAAGGAAGCATCTTCTTTATCAAGGCCAAAGCTAAAACCTCTATTTGCTCTTTATTGAATCTATGTTTATTTCTATCTAATTTGTGCTGCATGATACTCAAACACATTTCCCAGGTGCAACAGAGACATAGTCAAAAAGACCCACTCCAAGTAATGAGATATACCTGACTTCACCGGGGCTCTGCACAGGTGCAAGAATCCATCCAAGCAGATCCTAAAGTATTGAAGCCACAATTTGCCCTCCTTGTGTTCATGACAAATGCGTAGCAGAATCAGAAATAGAAAGTATCAGATAGGTAGCTGTGTTAGTCTGTATCCACAAAAACAAGGAGTCTAGTAGCACCTTAAAGACTAATAGATTTATCTGGGCATAAGCTTTGGTGGGTAAAAAACCATTTCTATTTCTCCTAGGTCTCCAGGCCAATGCCTTAAATACAAAGGAACTTCCTTATTCTGCTAGCATCCCTCTTCCTCACTCACACTCCATCCTGTACACTGAATGACACAGGGGTCTCAGAACAAATAATGTGATCATGTAATTATGTTCATAATACATATGCACAAAAGGATATTAAGCAACCTTAATTTGGGCATTTCCTTACTTCTGAGTGCTTTAAAACCCTTAATATTTGTAACTTAGGGGGAGTTGTTTGGTTTGTATACATCATCTTAGGTTTCTGTTTCTTGCAAATTATAAATTACATGGTGTGGAACTATAGTGACCTCTGTGCATGGATCATCAGCACATTTGAAATCCAGGACTCTTAAGTACACAGCACAGACTTCTACAACTTGAGCAGAAGATACTTGGTACCAGTAGTAGGCGCTATGTGGACCGGCCACTGGAAGGAAAGAAAGACACTTGCCATAGACTTACATAATTATTGGTTAGCTAATAGAGGAGTATTAGGAACCAGAAGCCTTGAGTGCTAGTCCTAGCTTTGGAAGAGAGAGAGGTCTAATGGTCACAGACAACATAGTCAAACATATACAGTTGGCATCTTCATTCTGAAAGGCAGGCTGGCCGAGTGGCTGAGACTTGGGATCTGCTCTATTAAGCACGAGCTTGATTATGGAGACTTTGTGCTTCTTCAGTACTATACAAGGGACATAGAGAGACAGAGAAGCCCTGACAGGGAAACCCCAGCACCAGGGCCATTTAAGGTAGGTGACCAGACAACAAGTGTGAAAAATTGGGACAGGGAGTGGGGAGTAATAGGAGCCTATATAAGAAAAAGACCCCAAAATCAGGACTGTCCCAATAAAAATCAGGACATCTGGTCACCCTAATTTAAGGTGGCACTATACAGCTCTCCCCTCACAGCCTGATATGCTGGGGCCAGGAAGAGGCAGTCAGCACATTCATTCAGAAAGAGAAGAGAAGAGAAGAGGAGTAATAGCCAGAGCCCTCTGAGCTCTGGTAATTCTGCACTGTGCAGAAGGCAACAGTCAGTCTGCTGTAAGTTAAAGCAGACCCCAGGGCTCCTCCACGTTATACTGGGGGCTTTAAGCCACCTTTGCATCCCCTTTCCAGGTCAGTACCTTCTGTGCTATATTTCCTGAGAGATGCAGCCCAGAATCTGGTCCTTGTTCTATTCCTAGTCCAGCCAGAAGTGACCCAGTGTAACCTCTATGTAGTATGCCTGTGATTTTAATCACAGATCTTGCCGCATTTCATGTTTCTGTTGAAAATCCAGCTGCTGGAGTCAAAAGATTTAAAGTGAAAGCTAATATTTTAATAAAAAGGAAAACTAATTCTAGGCTTCAGGTTTGCAGAGAGAAAAAAAATAACTTAAATCACTAGCTGAGGTCACTTGAAAGGCTCAGAAACCAGAATATGAATAAAAAAGATTCATATATACACACACACACATTATATAAATATCCCATGGAATAAGATCCTAGGATTTTTACACCAAGATTGTGATTTTGGGGGTCCTAACTCATGATTTTTAATGCTTGTGGTTGGCAACATTGGTTATGAGGCCTTACTCCAATCTGTGCACTTCACAGATTTATTAACCCCAATCACTGGAAGAGATGATTCTAGAACTCATGGTCATAGCCCCTGGTAAACTCCCCCTTCCTTCAACCAAAAGGGTAAAGGTGGCAGCTGCTGCCAATGTATCATTTCCCCCATCCAGAGCCCTAGATCTGTGCCAGAGAGCATGCTCAGTGCATTTGATGTGTTAAAATCTGCTGTAATAGGCCTATGCTTTTGTTAGGATTTATTTTGTTCCTTGTGTAACCCTTCTGCCCATCAGAGTTGGCAGCAACAAGGGCCGGGTTCCGTATCCAGGGGTTCCATTCCAATAGCCCAATACAAAACCGGCTCAAGCCCCCACCCAGTGACCTGGGACAACCATATACCACCCCTCTGGGCATCTGTAAGAGACAATACTTCCCCTCTCGCAAGCACTGAGTCTGAGTGTACCAAAAGCCTTTTAATAACAGAGAGAAACAATGTGGCATAATATTGGGGAAACACCACAATCAAGGTTAAACCAAACCATGGACCAGGAGCCCCCTCCCAGCAAATAGGCCGTGGCCTTCCCTTTGGCTCTTGAGTTCCACAACCCCAAAAAGTCATTCAATAGTCCCAAAAGTCCAACAGCTCAGGAGTCTCTGTTCTTGGTCAGTGCAGAGTTCAAAAGCCACTCGGCAGAGTCTTACCGCCCAGCCTGGGTGGAAGTGGAGGGTAGGGCAAGGGGTACCTTACATGGTCCGAGGCCAACTGCGCCGCCTCTCTGTGGGGTTCCACTGCAGCCCTCACTGCAATCCGCTCTGCCAGTCACTCCACTAGCCCATCCTGCTAGCTGACACACAGACAGCTCTGCGGTGCCGGTCACTCTGTCAGCAGCACAAATGGCTCCGCTAGTCAACACACAGACTGCTGCACCAGCCACTTCACCAGCAGCACCAACTACTCCGCTAGCCGACACAGACAGCTTGGCTGTACCAACCACTCTGCACTATGTTCAGGCCCCCCAACTTGAGACAGTGCTCAGTGATTTCAGTATATAGCAGGGGAGCCTTAGTGCAGGTGCACCTGTGAGCCTAAAGTGATTTCAGCTCAGCAGCCTGAACCCAGGCTCTTAATGGAAACAAAACTTAACTCTGATACTGTACAGTAGAAAAAAACAGGATGCAATAGGCCTGCAAAGACCTCACACAAATCCCCCACCAAAAGAGATAAGTACTTGTCCTCAGCCTTTCTCAATCATAATGTGTTCTGAAACGCATGGCCCTTGCCCAGTGAGTGCTACCTAGATGATGGCAAGTCCCTCCATCATAACAAGGGCCAAGTACATGTCCATAGTCCTTCATTCACAAAATCAGGGTAACACCACTTTATATTTCCTGCCTCAATAACATAGAAACTGGGGCTCCCACATCAGCCAAAGTGGCCATGTGGGCTGCTGTGGGTTCAGGCTAGGCGCAGTGGGTGTGTCTATGCAAATTGATCAGCCCCAAAGTTATTTTCCATAACTCACTGCAATTCCCATAGTTCGCCACCAGATGTCAGAATATATCTCATTCCTGACACTGCTTACACTTGTGTACCTAAACTCCTTCTTATTGTCTTTGGCTTGCCAACCAGGGAATTTTCCCTAATTCCCTGTGTTACACTTCCCTTTCCTTATCAAGTAACACTAACAAAACTACCTATTTCCCTTATCCCATTTTTAGAAACAGCTAAACTAGTTTTGTTGAATCTTTCAAAAACAAAAAACAAAAAAATCAGTCTGAAGCAGAGACCAAGCATGGAAGCTTTCAGCCTGACCTGCTAAAAGTTTGCTTAACACTATCTATTATAATTCTCTGTTTTCAACCTTAACTACAGGAAATAGAGCTGGTTGAAAGGGAAAAAATAGTCACAGAAAATGTTGAGTTTTTACAGAAAATCTTCCAAACCAAAATCTTGTCAGAGCTTATGGTTTTCTGGTGAAAAAAAATAAATTTTTTTTTCAAAGAAAGCAAACACTTTCCACAAAATGTTTTGTTTGGTTGAAACCCCAGTTTAGTTGAAAACCCAGTTGAAAAAGCTGATGGGGAATTTTCAGCCAGTCATAAATCTTTTAGCTCTGCCAATAATGTATACATAAAAAAAAATCACTGCTTATTTTTCCTTGCTTTTATGTTTACATATAAAAATGAAGCCAGAATCTGCACGTTAGCAACATAAAGATACATTTTTCTTCTTGCATAGATGAAAGTTGAAACAAGTACTGATATCTTTTACAGCATCTCCCAGCCAATATTAACTTGTATGGCTGCTGCCTGTGCTGTACTTAATCTATGAACAGATTTCATTCTACATGGTCTGTCAAGCCAGTATCTTTTAGGAGCATGACATATCCCTAAACATTATTATTTAAGGAGAGATGTTTAAACACCATACATTTACCAATCTATGTATTAGTCCAAATTCAGCCCTGCTATAAACTCATTGCATGAATAAATGGTAAATTCTGACTATTACCTTCACTTTTGACATCAGTTAATGCTACAATTTTGGGCACTGCTGTGCAAAGTAGTTTAGATAAAATCTCAGAAACCTAAAAAGCATGAGCAAAAAGAACCAAAAACATTTGCCAATCTGTATATTTTTCTGTACAGTAAAATTACATATACAGTGAGAAATAAAGCACAAACTCTGACATTACATTTTGAAAAGTACTGTACACAGTCCTAGTCTGAATACTAATGACCTTAACAGTTTGATAATATAATACACTGTAAGACTGCAGTATTACAAAGGATAGCAGGACCTGACAGTGGATTTTCATTAATGAATAGATTAAATTTAGCTGTGAATTCAATCCAGAATGTATTTATAGTTGCCTCAGTATATCAACCATTTACCAAATGTAGTGAAGATCGTAACTGGCAAAAGAACATTCTTTTTCCGAGGGAGAGGTTGGTTGTGTAAATATGATTAGAAAGTTAAAAGGAAGCGTAAAGGCATTTGAAGCAGACAGAAGGGAAAAGATCAAAAAAGTTATTGAGAAACACAGGGTATTTTAGACTATATATTTAAAATTCAGTGTTTATCCCTTATACTTTTAATAAGTAGGCCACTTGTTCTTTTGGATTGTGCTGTCTTGTGAAGGGCCCCACTAACAAAGCAGCCCTTGTGAAGTATTCCACAGAGTGTAATTTCTTTATTTTCCTTGTAGTATTTAGAAACTTCCCCAAATTAATTTAGAGATAAGAGAAAGTCACAAGGAGTTGAAAGTAGGGGATTAGACTTCCATCCAACTCTCATTAAAGTCCATGGAAAGACTTCCACTAACATCAACGGAAGCAGGACTTAGCCCTTAAAATGGAGGTCCTTTTGAAGCTTAATTGCAACATTACATTTATTGTACTGTACACAAATATTCTATCACACCCTTCCAAATCACTACAGTAATCTATACTCAAAACAGTACGTATTACAAAAGTGACAGACATTTAGATTACAGTCAATCACTTCTTAAAAATAGCCATGCTATAGTTTGCATATGGCTTGTTACAGCCAAACCACCAAGTTTTGCTTTTATACTTTAAATTACTTGTGTGACAGCTTCTTTTGGTACATGGGCAAGAGCTGTAATAAGTCAGACGTGACTTCTGACTAGATATGCTTTTTACCTGATAGCAAAAAAGAACAAAAGAACCGACAATTATAGAATCTCTTGTGCACTGTAACAGCGTTGGTTTGCAGAAGCTGGGGCTAAGCCAGCCCTGATTCATAAGAAGCCCCACCTGAGAGGCATTAGGTAATTCCAGTATAATAGAAGCAGGAAGCTACAATGAAGGGAGAAGTAGAAGAAATTATAATTATGGTTGTAGATAGAGTAGTAAAAAGTCTCCTCTAGGGCAGGTGATTGCTAGGGAAAGCTTATGGGAAAAGAGAAACTACAGTGCAGAAGTAGTGGGAAGGAGGCGGACGGGCCTTCAGGGAGAAGAGGTGGAGCTCAAATGAGACTGGAAGATGATTGTGAGAATTAGTATTGTGGTTTTAAAGAGTGTGTGTTATTTTGGATTATTGAGAGAGAGACTGAACGAAGCCTGGGGGCCCATGTATACCCAGAAAACTAAATAACTGGGACCACTTGAGAGAATAGTATGAATTACCTGTGGGCTGTGGTGTTCCCAAGAGTATGCTTACACTGCCCCTTCCCAAAAGTCTCAGAGCCAGGGTCAACTGACTAAGGTTCATGGGGCTGGCTGGGCTAAAAAACAAGTGTGGACATTCCTTGTTGGGCTCTGACACCCAATCCACCTCACTCTGTTTCAAAGCATGAACAGGAACATCTATACTGCTATTTTCAGTCCCATAGAGTGAGGCTGAGTCAGTTGACCGTGGGCTATGATACTTGCTGCCTTGTTGTGCGTGTGCCCAAGGGTATTTCTACACTGCAATTAGATACACAAGCCTGGCCCCTGCCAGCTGGCTTGCGCTAAAAGGCTGTTTAACTGCAGTGTAGGCATGCCTCAAGAGGGAAACTGCTGCAAAGGGAGATCTGGATGTGGACTAGGAAGGGGAAGGAAGGGTGTGCTTGGGAGGTGGCTGCTCTTATATGCAGCATATCTAGAGAAATGAATGTTAGAACAGTATTTGAGGACATCCAAATTCTAATTCTAGAACTGCCACTCATTTGCTGTTAACAGCAAGCAGAACTTCAAATGTGGGTGTCTAAATCAATTTAAGTCAATGGAAGTTGTGGCTTCTCAACACCTTTGAAAATAAGGCACATTTTTAACTGCCTATACACGGATTAAATAGCTGGCGCTGCTCTCACTGAAGGCAATGGTTTAGTTCTTATTGCCTTTATTCGAGTCGGGCCCAAAGGTCCCAATTCAGAAAGGCAGCTAAGCACATGTTTCGTTTTAACAGTAACGCTTAGCTCTCATATAGAGCTATAATCAGATCTCAAAGCACTTTACAAAGGAGGTCACTATCATTATCCATTCTACAGCTGCAGCTACTGAGCCACACAGAAGAGAAGCGACTTGCCCAAGGTCACCGGCATGCTGGCAATAGAACCCTGCTCTCCTGATGTCCAGTCCAGCATTGATCTTCTCAAGTGGGGATACTTTCTTGAACTGAGGCCAAAGTCACTGCTGTTTAAAAATGTTGATCTCACTTTCTCTGTTCCTAACTTTTTTGATAGGCTAATAATAAATACTTACCCATCTTGCCATTAGTGTTAAGTAATGCTCGGCTACCTCCACGCAACATACCTGATACAAATGCACAGATTCAAGGAAGTGAAAAGTTAAGCCACCTAACAGTACATTTCTTCTTTTCCTTCACCCACAGGCAAACACCTCATCATGCCACGACTACTATGCAACACCAGCCAGACATTGCATGCTGAACTCTGTGTCCCTCAAGCTTCCCTTCTCCATATACATGTTTACCAATATACCCCCTTCCCCAACACTGTTACACTATTGGGAGTAGTAGTTTGCTATGCTAACTGCTAAGGCAATTTGGTAAACATGGGTGATGGAAGGCTGGCGTCACTAAGTGTTTCAGCCTGAACCAAAGTTCTAACCCTTCCTATTGAAACATGAGCAAAACGCAAACCAAAATTACTCAGAAAATTCAAAGGGTCTAAAAATGTATTCTGTGTACAAATTCACACTAAAAGGCCACCTACTTTAAGAGGAAAAACAGTGATTTACGTCCTATTTTAAGACTATTTTAGAACACAACCCTAACTACCAGGGCACCTCTATCATGTTAAATCTGGAAGCATTAAAACTCAGAACAATATGCCACCAACTTTTTGGATCTATGTAAAAACTACAGCATATACACCGAATTTTTTTAAAAGTTCTCTATGGGGGGGGGAGTGATGTTAGAGGAGCATCCATCCAGATTTGATAGATAACTCTCAAAGAAGCCAAAACGTGGTTGTTGGGATCAGAAAATCCCTGACTGAATAGAAATATGGCCTGACAAAAAGTTTTACCTGTAGTGTAAGCCACAGAGTCTCCTGAACCATCTTCTGTGGTCCAACTGCCATGAATCTAACCCAAGTTCAGGCATCAAAAGTCCCTGTGAATTTAGATAATACAACACACACACACCCCTCCTGACTGGTATGGAATATTTCATTAGCGCTCTCCACTTCCTTATATGGACACTGCTAAGCAAATTAGGAAGAGATAGCAATATCAGCCCACTTGCAAAGAGTCTCAGAGTGAAAATAGGTAAAGACAAAGCACAGTCTATGTTTATTCCTGACCACCAGTATTTCTAGGCTCTAAATTATGATTCACTTTGCCTGGTTGTTTTCATCTCACAGATTAACCTGCTCAGACATGTCATGTCTCTGCTGGCAAGATTTACCATTTCTGTCAAAATCAGTAATTGCCTTCATCCTCCCTCATTGCTAGTGGTCTTCATGTTTTTTTCAAGGAATCTATTGCTAAGCAACTCATCTTGGCTGTTTCTTTCCTCCATTTTTCATGTATTCTTTTCTTGGCCCTTAGATCAACAGTGCAATTGAATATAGAGGCATATGTGCATGTGCTTTATTACAAACAAGGGAACTTCCTTGCATAAAAATATAACTTTTTTTGTAGGCTGTTTCATTAAACTAATGGGTGGCATTCCTGCCCTAATCAAGGTCCTGAAAACTGGTAAATGAGTATAACTCAAACATACACCCACAAGACAAACAAGAGATCTTGTGCGGAAGGTGCATATACTGAAGGAAGGACTTACCTAGAACACTCAAATGACTTTTCTTTGAGATTGCATGCTTCTGTTTAAAAGGTGTGCTATCATTAATTTAGCTCTGGGCTATTGTCATTATTTGTGGAAGTTAATCTACTAGAACTGAGCTACAGTAGATCAACTTCCAAAAATAAAGACAGTGGCTTTTGCATCTGTGATGCTCCCAATGGTGATGAAGGAGCATAAGAACCAACTTAAGGGCAGACTGTTAAAAACCAGGGCACAAACTTCTAATTGGGTCTGAGTTCTAAACTCCAATTTCACCAATCAACTGCACCAAGAGCAAACTTTTCTGGCACTTTTATGGACGCAACATGGAGTCACAGATAATCCCATTGGGTACTCCAGTTTTTCTTGCCACCCCGGTGAGCATCTCTGTGATAAATGGCCCCTTACACCAAGAATCACAGCAATATTCTGGTTACACCTAATACCAAAGGACCAGTCACTTACACCAGGTCTATTGCAATTTAGGTTTCACATCAAAGACAATGCTTACAGGCAATCCTAGAGTAAAATATATACAGATTTATTAAATAGGAAAAGGAAATGAGAAAGTTATTTACAAGATTAAAGCAAGCAAATATAGACACAAAACGGAGTTACAATCTTTGGTTTCAAAAAATAATAGAGGCTTCTATAATCAGAATGTTCTCTTTGTCCTTTAGGGCTAACCAAAGCTAAGCAGCTGGGGATCTCTCAAAACACTTTGTTCCCCTTCATCACCCCCTCCCCAAGTCCAAGCAGCATAGGGATACCTCCTTCCTTTTGTTTGAGTTTTTTATTCCCCCTCCTGCTGTGTGCTCTGAGCTGCAAACTCAGCTAATGTATAACTCATCTTCAGAGGGAGCAGAGCAGAACAAAAAGAGTCCTTTATCCTGGATTCCTCAATCCAGGGGTAGGGAGTTTCCAGTTGTAAGATCTACTCATAGCCTGTATGATATTAATGAGTCTTCTCTTTCAGGATGGGTATAACAATTTCTGTAGAAGAGCAGCTACTTCATACTAATGCCTCTCCCATATGGTGATTTATAAAATAATGGAGGCTCACAATACACCTGCTCAAATATTACATTACAATATGGAGTTCAGGTTTAAAAATGTATTAAATCTAATTAAAAAAAATATAATACACAGGTTAAGAAAAGAATGTCTGTAAATCTGGGTATAGTGCTTAGATTATCCATAAACACAAAGTTTGTTTTTAAAAGTCAAGACACATTTAGTGCATAATCAGCAATAACCCAAATTTAGGTGAATAAAGTTAACAATACAGTTTAGATGATAGCATCTGAGTATTCAGGTACATCACTCATGAAAAGTTATACAGAGAGTTGGTTGTGGAAAACAAATATAGCAATGAGTAAAGATTGTCCCTCAGTAATTGAGAATTTAGAGTAGGTTGTCCATTTAGAAAATACACTTTCCTCATGGACTATCTCAGTTACTTTCCCCACTGTGTTTCTCATCGGCACTCCAGTTCATCCCTCCTGGTATTGCCGATGTCTGGTGATGTGTTCTATGTAGATGTCCCATGACCTATTACACGTAAGATTAATGTGTGAAGCAACTCACAAGCATTCAATAAAATCCAAACACTACACAATTTCTTATCATTTTAATACCTATTCTATCAATACTGTATTAACCCATAAGAGCCAGAAAGGTTTAAGTTATGCTTCTGTCACTGTCCAGCTTAGACATGGGGACCTTGGCATGAGCTGGGGCCTAGTCTGCCAACATCACAGCATCTACTTAAGGAGAGGTTTTCAGTTTATATAAATAAGGTAAAATGTTGCATAGGCATACACAGAAGAGCACTGTAGGAGTTTCTGTAATCTATGATCTCACTGTATAAAAGCCTTCAAAACAGACCAAAACTAGACCCAATACTTGTTCAGTTTGGAAAGGAGTATGCGCGCACACACACACACACGTTTTACCTTATGTTTCATGTTAGAGTGAATCCACAATATCAAACCAAAACAGATGAAAGTTTGAAATTGTATGGAAATGGGGGATTTTACTTGGTTCTCATGGAAAGCCTTAAAACAGCTCATACTTGCTTGAAAGTTCTGTGAAGCCTTAAGTGTGCCTGAGGGGACTTTCAGAACAACAACAATACATTGGCAGCAAGGGTCCATAGCACCAAATGTCCATGGCCACATTGTATGGCTTTATTCCAGGTGTTTAAAAGTTCCACAAGGTTATTACTGATCTGGTGTAGCCAAATTAATCAGGGATGACTACGAGATTGCCACCTGTCCATGGTCGAGCAACATCCCCTCCTTACTTCAAGTTCAATCTTCAGGGCTCAATGTGCTGGGACTCTAACTCTGAGGAGGCTATATGACCAAAAAGTGCCAGCTGGCAGTGACCAATGAGGACTTCAATCCTCTCGAGGCCAGTTCCCAATAATACATCCCTATTACTAATAAAAATCAAACCATTAAAGATGCCCAATGGTCTCTTTTAGCAATGCATATGAAATGCCTCCAGCATCCTGCTGTCTTGTTTAAGCAACGTCCATGTTTCAGATCTTTGTAAGAGGACCAAAAGTACCCCGGTTTGAGAAATCCATACTTTTGAATGTAATTTCACCTGCCTTTGGATCAGGTCCTTGCACTATGCAGGTTGTTCATGGTCGAGGCTGCTAAACTGATTCCCCTGAAGATGTCTGGCTGGCTATACCCATTTGACAACAATTTACTTCCTAAAATAGATGATGTAATCCACAGTTTGTCCAGCAGCACAGATCTCTTGTATCACAACTTTTGCACCACCACTCTGGATTTTTATTTTTCCTGAGAAACCTGTAACCCAAGGACAGCTGCCATGTGCTGGAAGTGTATCAGCATCCACGTAATCCAGGTCAATAAAAGGAGTTGAACCAGACGGTTATGCCAACATTTATGGAGATCTGTTAAAGGAGCCAATCCACTGCCTAGAAGAAGAGGCTGGGGGCCAAAAAACATCTGTTTTATGTTTGATCTAGCATTGCACCTATGGGTCCCATATCACATTTGTGACCCTGAATCATGCTTCTGAATTAACCTCAAGAGGATGTTGGGAATGCTGATGCCTTGTAGGGTCTTCTACAGGGCAGCTCTATCACCAGAGTCGAAGGCTGTCTTAGATCTACATATGTGGCTGTTGAAGGACAAGTGAATTTACAATGAATCTCAGATGAAAGAGCAAGTAGAGCAGGCCTGCACAACATGCGGCCCAGGGGCCACATGCGGCCCGGATGGGCTCACTGTGTGGCCTGCGCGGGGTGAGTAGGGGTGGGGCAAGCCAAGTGGTGGGGTGGGGGGAAGTGGATAGGGACACGGCGGGGGCGGGCCTTTCCGGCCCGCAGCTGGGTTTTTTGCAGTAATATGGCCCTCGCTGTTTTCTGAGTTGTGCAGGCCTGAAGTAGAGTGTCCATTATAGATCATTCAGCAGTGATGGATGATGGTGTTTTGCAAGTAGAGGCTGAAGTCAAGCAAGTAGAACAGGTGTTAAAACTTTTCTGGGAATAGAAAACAAAGTTATTGGCCTGTATCTGCTGCACTCAGCGTGTGGGCCTTACCCCTTATAAAATGGGATGATGATCCCTTCCTTCCACTCCTCTGGTATCTTCCCAGTAATCCATGAATGAATTTCATGAATCCATGAAAGGGAGACTAAACTTCTAGATACCTATCCTGTTTCTGGTGCACATACTTGGCATGAAAGCTTTTCCATTACAAGAACAGTCCATATTTCACTATGCCACAATTTCACAGGAGGAGAGGTCAGATATTTCCAATAATGTGCAATAGAGATCCTAGCTCCTAGTAATAAAGAAGAAATTAATTGGTCATTCTGTTTAAAATGCAGATCCTTTAATGGAGTTTTAAGTAAGCAAGTCATGGAATCTCTAGTTGATCTATAATTATTTGTTTACAGACACATGGGACATTTATCAATATTGTTATGGAAAAACAGAATAAAAAAACAAAAGCATCCAGCAGCCTTCACATTTTAAACTAATAGGGCGTGTCAATATCTATTTATATAGTTTTCTTGATAGGAAAAATAGTACGCTTGAGCTCTTGTCAGGATAAAGCTGCTTGTGCAATGATCAAGACTATTATGTCCTAAACTGAAATGCTGCAGGGAAGGAATATACAATTTGTATTAGCAAATAAAAATAATTTTAAAGTTATTTGATCAGATCACCACCCATGTGTTCCAAAATCAGAACTAGATCTGGTCAGCATCTTTGACAAAATATGCTGTTTTATCAAAGCTGAAACATTATGGAGAGGTGGTGATTTTGACCAAGTTTTTGTCTGGAAGATTTTTTAGGTTCTCTGGTGATTTCTGAGGCCTGACTCGAAAATCTGAACTTTTCTGTCCAAAACCAGCTGTTTTGACACAATCCTGTTTTCACTAAAATGTTCAAAATGTTTCCATTTCATTTCAATGCAGCACAAAAACAAATCTGAAATCTTAAAAGTTGTTATAAAATGTCATGTCTCCCTCCAGCCAGCTTTAATTGTAACAGAGAAAAAAAGTTAATTAATGATCAGATTTATAAACTAGCATGTCAAAATGCAACTAGAAGTAGAAATATGTTGAGCAGGATCAAATTTCATGACTCCAGAAGAAAATTGGCCAGCCTCAGAAGCAAATGTCCAGTGGCTTAAAGACAGTGTGTCCCAAAAGAAAAATTCCTTTTTCATGGATGACTGTTGTGCAAGGTATAGAAACATCCTGAAAAGCTTGCTTGAGTGTTGACAGCTTGTTCCTCCCTTTAGGTAGTTAGATGAGATCAGGGAAGCAAGTGCCTTTGCCCCGGTAATGATTTCTTGAAATGTTCGCTATTGATACTTTATCATCTCTGATGTCTGAGATTGATGCATTCACAGTGTTTCCAGTTGCATTTCGCTCCTTCCTGCATAGGGATTCTGTAGAAGTGTTTTAGATGGAGGAGATCAGCCTGTTTCAGTGCTCTACAAAAGTACCTATTTCTTCATTGGAGCCTGTAATGATGGTTACTGTATTTGTGAGTATTGTTTGGGGTGGCTCTCCCACAACCTGACCTCTTTTTTACCTTCCTCTAGCTCTGTGAAAATGGAGGTTGAAGGCAATATCTTCTGGGCAGCTAAGGGCTAGGCTGGGAGTCACCACTAATAAACATAGACCTCAGTCTCCTGTGTATATGTTTCCTTCTGACAGACTTCACAAGTGTAGCCCCAAAATGCAGTTAGTTTTCAGCCCTTGCCAGGTTTGCAGCAGTTTAAAAGCTGTAGTAAATCAATGTTCAGTTGTAAACTTTTAAAAGATCATAATGTTTTGTTCAGAGTTACGATGAACAACCTCCAGTCCCCAGGTGTTCATAACTCAGGTTCTACTGTATTAGTAGAACTGAGGCAAAGAGAATCAAGGTAACGTAGTCACTTCAGTCACAGCCAAAGCTGATGACTGTATAAAATATTGTAGGCCTGTTCTTAACAGCTCAGTAAATAATTTTCTCTGTTAACACTCACATAATTCCCTTCAGTGGAGGGTTGTGACCCAGACCATGTGAAAACAAAAATCTCACAAAATTTTTTAAAAAAGTCAGAAGTTGTAAGTATGAAATCAGCAACTGTTTTAAAAAATTAGAGCCAGACATATTTAAGACAGCCACTTAAGTAAAGAGAACTAGGTATTTGAGTAGAAAAAAAAAGAGAGAGAGAGAGGTGAGAACAATCTATCAGTGGGTTAGAGTTATTGCAGTGTCTTCACAGTTCCCAGCTGAAGTGACACTGCCACTGTACTGTAATTACTAGTGACACTTCTGTTTGTCTCTTTTCACTAATTATTCATGATGGGGGATTCCCCCTGCAGCATTAGGAGGGGAACAGATTAAAAGCTGTTGAATCACTGGAGGGCACAATCAGGTAGGGTTCCTCGAAGGACTTTTGTGCTGAACACTATATCTTTTAAGTCACCATTTTGTCTCAACTCCTCAATTTCTTTTCTTCCGTCTTAGTCTGGTGTTGATAGCAACAGGACAGTTATAGACAGGAGACCTGGAACAAATTGTGTTGACATGGACTCAACACAAACCACATGTTACACTACTGAGTCTAAACTCTGAATCCCATAAAAGAAATCAAAGACATAATCTACTCTCCTAAACAATTAAACAGGCCTTTTGTCAGGATTCAAGCAAAGCCCCTTCTGCCCTAGGGGGAAGTGTCTCAGTTTTTTCAGATCTATAATGTTGTTTGCTTTGTCTACATTTCTGGTGATTTGAAAAAACATATGTTATTCTTTCTCTGCTATACTTTGATTTCCTAGAAGCAAAGGCCTTTTAAAGATTTTTTGTTTAAAGAGTTGTATTTTTTACATACTTCTTTCAAATCCTTTTGGCTTTAATTAACATTTCAGTGTAGATTATCACCCCCAAAAAATCATTCCCAATCAAGCATTCAATGTGGTTGTTTCTTTTTTAAAAAAACCCTTGTGGACTGCTTATTAAACTTGTGTTATAATATCATTTGCTACCTCACACGAAATCCAAGAAAATTTAGTTTTCTACTTTCAAATCACTTGCTTTCACATTTTATTATAGCTGCATGAAGTTTACTTCTCAAAAATTTGAACTATGAAAAGGTTCAAATAGGCTACTAGAACATACATTGTCATTTTTAAAAAATCGAACAGTTACATCAAAAATATAGCTACTTGGCCTTTCAATATCATGCTGTCTGCATGCTAGGTTTTCATTCATGGTGCTTCCTTCTAAAGTAGGATTTAAGGGTTTTGTTTGAGTTTTATTTTTGAAGTTATAAAGAGTCCTGTGGCACCTGAAAGGCTAACAAAAATCTTTTGTTAGTCTTTCAGGTGCCACAGGACTCTTTGTCCCTTCTTTAGATCCAGACTAACACGGCTATCTCTCTGATTTTTGAAGTTAGTGCTAGATTCAGTTATGGTCAGTCATCAGAAGTATGGTTTTATATTGGCATTTAAAATAATTATCTCAATCTAACTTCAGCCATCTCAGATTTGGTAAATCTGAATTTAATCTAAATTTGGCAAATTTAATTTAAATTTGGTAAATCTAAATTTATTGAATTGGTAACATGAGGCCAGGTATCTGGCTCACACATTGCAATTTCCTGAAGGCTCTCATGTGAGAGTTAGCAGTGATTGGTGCAGAGGATTTCATGTCCACAAAAGAAGTGGAAGATCAGAGTAAATTATTTTGCACACTCTGGATGTTTCAAAAGTTTCCAAGGTAGCTTTTTCTTGGAAATTTCAAATGTTGAGCTAGGACTAGTTACATAGTGTAAATCACATGGTATTTCTTTTTATCCTTTTTTGGTTGACCCTACTGCATGTAATTAGGTGGGTGTAAGCATGCGGCCACTCAATCCTGCGGCACCTCCCGCTGGTCTATTCGAGAATTAGCTTCATCGAGTGTCCGGAACGCCCTCTGCCAGCTTGTAGTCCCGCTTGCACTTGGCCCCATGTCCCTCCTGGGACCCCAGTGCCCTTTCACCTGGGGTGCTGCACCCCTGCAGTACCCCCACAGATCTCTGGGTCCCCCTTCCTTGAGGAACCCCCACCCTGTCCCCACCTTGCCTCAATCTAGGCAACTGCCAGTCACCACTTGCCCCCAGTCCCTGGGGCAGACTGCAGTATCATTCATCACTGGTAAGGGGGGTTGGCCTGCTGCCTCTACAACTAACCCAGGGCTGCCCCCCACCCCCACAACCCCAGTACCCCTGCAGCCTGGGGGTGTCCTGGCCAGAGCTGCCCCTGCCCCTGCTCCTGCTCCTGCTCCTGCCCCTGCCCCTGCCCCTGCCCCTGCTCTGCTCTGCTCTGCTCTGCTCATCCCAGGCTTCCCAGCAGCCAGGCCTGTCTGCCTCTGTTACCAGATGAGACTGTGTCTCTCAGGCCCCTGCTTCTCAGCTCTTTTATAAGGGCCTGCTGGTCTGTTTGGGGTGTGGCTACCCAGCTGAGCCTGCTTTCTAAGCAGCCTGGGCATTGCACTTACCGCCCCAGCCTTCTTCCAGGGCTGACTTTAACCCTTTGAGGCTGGGAGCGGGTAGCCACCCCGCTACAGTGGGTTAGAAGAAACAATTTGGTCTCATTTTCTTAGAGGGCATTGCTACATGAGTATTTTTTTTTCCTGAATGGATTAAAGAAAAGATAGTATCTTATTTTTCCAGGAACATAACCCTTGAGTTTACCTAGCAACCATTTACAAGGGCTTATGGAGCATCTCTGTACCTCAGTTCCCCACTGCATAGCAAAAGCAGGGAGGATTTTCTGTTGCTTTGAGCAGCTGGTTACCATCCCCAACCCTTTCCAGACCATTCTGGATACAGGATGTACAGGCCCTGCAACTCTATCCACCAAGAATACCATCAGACGGTAACAGTGGAATTGCTAACTTGAGCAAGTCTTTCAGTTTGGATGTTTTTCTTAAAGCCCCACTACTGGAGTCAAGTGGTTAGAGATTTTCAGTTTTCATTTCATTTCATTCATGGCTACAGAGAAAAGCCTGAAAATGTGACCCTAGAACAACCTAAAGACTCATAAACCAGAAGGCAAATAAAACTGCAAAATTCATTATATAAAAAAAAGAACTCAGAAAAGTTAAGCCAGCTGGTGCCACACGGCATAACAATGGGAGTCTCTTGAAATAGGGAGTCTTTTAAAAAGGGAAGGCCATGCTTTCCTTTTACTTCAAGCCCTTGGGCCTGGATCCCTAACACCAGGGACTATCTGCCCTCAGTTCAAAAACTACCCTGTTTCTGTTTCCGAGGGGCACTTCCCACAATGACCTTGCCCTGGTTTCCCTTACAGTCCCTCCTGGGACAAGGCTTCCCCCTCTCCTTTAGTGGAAAGCCATAGAACTGGGCTGGAAACAGTTTTTCCAGCCCATCAGTATTTTTGATATTACAAAACATTTCTTCCAAACCTTCCTGCTGTATGCTGGTCACATGAGTGTTGTCCTTACGCACCCTCCACATCAGAAATGCTACAAAACTGAGACTAATCTTGTAAAGCTTGGATTCAAAGGGGTTATGGAAACCAGGAGCAATGAAAGACAGTTAATGCGGATGTTTTTAAACTCTTATTTTTCTTTATGAAGTGTTTAATTCAGATCTTTCCATAATAGTTGGTCTGATTTTTTTTTTAAATGAAACAACAAAAATCAGGTAGCCAAAAACAATTCTGTGCTCTTGGTTTGCAAGCCTAACTCTCATTGGACTTCAACTGTGCAGTATACAAGAGCATAACTGAGTCCTTTGATTTTTTAGGGCTATTGGAATCCATGTTCTCAATACTTAGCGGTATAACTTATATCCAAGGCAATAAAGCTGAACAGTCCCAGAGCTGGAATTAAAACACAGGAACTCCTGGCCAGTCCCATACACACAAACTGCCAGTAGGATGCTCAATACCACTAACTACACTCAGAGTGGCAGGAAAGTGAATTTCAGTACACATTCATTGACGGGTTGCTAATTTTTGAATTGTATGTCGTGTAATTTGCATTTACATTCGTAGATGTAGATAAAGTTTTATGCTTTTACATATTGCTCTGCCACAGCAACTTGAATACTGCGTCCTACTTGTACTACAAGTTAAAAGTTGCTCCTGTTCTGTTCTCGTTTCGGATCTCTCCTAACTCAGAGGAGATTCTTGTTGTAATTGTCCTGCCTGTTGAAGAGACAAGGTGTGTGAGGTAATCTTTTATTAGACCAACTTCTGTTGACTAAAGACAAGATTTCCAGTTACACAGAGCTCTTCTTCAGGTCAGCAGATCTGTTTCCCCAACAGAAGTTGGTGCAATAAAAGCTATTACTTCACCCATCTTGTCTCTTTAATATCCTGGGACTTACACAGCTACCACAACACTACAAACTCTGTTGAAGTGAAGATCACAATAAATGATTTGTGGAAAACCAATTCACTCTCCCTTTAGCAGGAGCAGATAGGTATTTAAGGAATCAGCATCTTCTTTCTTTACAAAGAGAAGTCAGTGCTCTTGGATTCATATAAAGGTCTTGTCTGAACACTGGTGAAAGGCAAAATTCAAATCCTCCTTACAAAACATATTTGTCCAAAATCTGTTAGTATAAATCAAACTTCCTCACCAGCCAGACTTCTGGGTTTTTTCATGATTTCTGAAGCAATTTTATTTTGCTAACTCTCTCATTACTGCAGGGTTTAAAGTCTCAGATTATTTCCTTAAACCCCATCCCCAACATTCTATAAAAACTCCAATGTGGGGGGCTCATGCTCCAGCCACTGGCCTGGTGATGGGGGAGTTTGGGTCAGCTGATTGGGGTTCACAGGGCTAAAAATTGCAATATAGATATTCAGGCTCAGGGTGGAGCCTGGACTCTGAGACCACCCAGCCCAGAAGAAGGGAGTGGCTCAAAGCCTAGGCTCCAGCCTGAACATCTACACTGCAATTTTATAGCCCTGAAGCCCACACCCAAGTCAGCCATAGCATCTTTTATCCCAGTGTAGATGTACCCTCTCTGGATGTTACTGGGGCAATTGATTAATTTCCACGTTACATATCCCAAGAGAGAGCTACCAGTTTTAGCGATGGGCAGAAGTTGTTTTGCCAATTGGGAGTACCCCCATTTTGGTGCTTCTGCACAGATAATTTTTAATTCACAGCAATACTGTTTTTAGTGGAGGATGGTAGGTAGAGGATTAATAACTCTCTCAGTTAACTGACTGTGTTTCTGACAGTACTGGTGCTATAATGGCATAGTCTTAAATAATCGATGTCTGGAGCCTGTTTAAAGGAATGTTACAAGATAGATGTATATAACAAAACACTATGACCACCCCAATTCCAGCTGCATATGTATATTTCCAAAAGGAGAAAATTAGACTGGTTAGCTGCGCACTCCTGTATACCCCAATTTAAAATAAAGACTTTTGTAACTATTTAAGAAATGTATCTTAGTAGAACTAACTGGGTATGGTACCTTTGTGCAGTTCAAGGACCTGAATAGCGCGTGTATGTGTGTATTTTTTTATTATATATATATATATATTCACCTATACATACTGTGAAAAAGCTCCAAGTCTGTACTTGTGGGTCCTGCGCTTCCTGGCAGATTTAGGGGCCTCAGAAACTCATCTAGGCCCCAGAGTGACCTCCCTTTCTCAGTATAATTGGCAAGAGTCACTGCCTAGTGAGTTATATTCATCACAGGCCAGCATGGAAGGTGGAAAGGGGGGAATACCCCACAGTCTTTGTTGCTCTGTAGAGCTCAGTAAGCACAGTTCAGCCTCCTGAATGAATTGAGTCTCACTTATCAAGAGGATTTCTGTAGAGTATGGAGAGAGATGCGGGGAACGTGGGTCCACCTTCTACTCCGGGTTCCAGCCCAGGGATCCTAATGGTAGCAGCTCTTGGTGGCTTTCCCTTCACCACTAATGCTGCTTTGATTCCCTGGGCCACTTCCCCAAGGTTCCCCCTCCTAGCTTCTCTCTTACTTCAGGTTGCAGCAAAGCTTCCTCTCTTCCAACTCCTTTCTCCTTGGCTCCCCGCTGAGGGAACTGGAAAAGAGAGCTTTTAAACAGTCTGAGTGAGACCTTGATTGGCTCCACCTGTCTTCATTAACCTGTCTTAACTGACCTTCTGCCAGTTAATTGGGATCAGGTGTCAGCATTAGCCTAACAACCTTAACTGGTTAATTGGCTTCAGGTGTCTTGATTGACCAGTAGTAGCCTTTGTTTGGCTATCCAGGGAACAGGGACCTGCACATGCTGAGGCTGATATACCTGCCTTCCAGCACTCTCTTATATCCTTCTGGTCTGACTCCGTCACAATACACACACACATAGATTCTCTCAATTTACATATACATGGGGGGGGGGGTGTATTACACACAAAAAAACAGTATTTGGTATGATTTTTAGGTGTTTAATAAGCATTTAGGACCAACATGTCAAAATGGTTTCCAATTTTGGGTACTTCAACTTGTGAATGCTTGAGCATCTACAGTTCACATATTTCAGTTGAGCCTATGGGTGCGCTTAGCAGCTCTGAAGGCTGTGGCCTAGGTGTGCTCTAAGTTAGAGGCACTTGACCTCACAAGCCATCTTTTGAAAAACTGCAGATTCACAGAGGCAGCTGCAGTGTTGTGTGTGAATTTTTATACTCGGTGGCATGGATGGCTTTCTTTTGCAAGAATAAAAATTATTGTGCCAAACATAACCAAGTGTCTGCTATGGTTACAAATATTTCACTCACCTTATTAGGGTGAATGCTACATCCAGATATGCAGCTTGAATCTAGCATTTGATAATGGGAACTGTTGTCTTCATATTCAATACTACATGAAACTATATGGCCTAGAACTTGTACAGAACATACACAAAAGGGGATTATATTCTGGCAACATTTAAAGCAACTTCTTAACATTTGTGGGGGGAATTTATTTCAATAAAAATCTGCAGTTTGATTCATGGCATCCACTGCCTACCTGTCAACAGCGGCCAATACCAGGTGCCCTGGAGTGAGTCAGCCTAACAGGTAATGATCAAGTGATCTCTCTCCTGGCATCCATCACCACCCTCTGACAAACAGAGGCTAGGGACACCATTCTATACCCATCCTGGCCAATAGCCATTCATGGACTTAACCTCCATGAATTTATGCAATTCTCTTTAAAACCCTGTTATATTCCTAGCCTTTACAACCTCCTCAGGCAAGGAGTTCCATGGGTTAATTGTGCACTGTGTAAAGAAGTTCCTTTTATTTGTTTTAAACCTGCTGCCCATTAATTTCATTTGGTGAGCCCACTGAATAACACTGATGCAAAATGAAGTGAGTTGTAAACCTGTCCATTGGGCAATCCATTAAATCTATTATATCTGTGTGAAAGTGCACATTTTTGGAATGAATGTTTGAATTGAATTTCGCCATCCCTTGGCAAGGTACACAACATATTCCAATATCATACACACACACTATGAATAACAAACTTCAGGGGACACTGTATTCTTTTGTCGGTGCCATTTAATTAAGATGCTTCAAGGTCAATATTTGATTTTGAAACATGCTTTTTTGTTTGGTTGGTTTTTGCTTGCAAATAGTCTTGTTTGTGTGTAAAACTCAGTAGGCTACTTTACTTCCAGACACAAGAACAAAACCTAACATTACTAAAAAACTACAAACATACGGCTATTATTTTGAGAGAGAAGTGTTGCAGAAGAGCAATCTTTCACAATATCTCTGTAGTGGGAAAGAACAATTTCCTCCCCTACAGGAAGAAGTGAATTAGATTCCAGGGCCTGTGTTATATAGGTGGTCAGACTAGACAATCTTCATGGTCCCTTCTGGCTTTACAAATCTTAAACAAGAGTAACAAGTGTACAATTCTATGTTTATAGGCATTAGTAGCAATAACAATACATGGATTGACTATATCATAGTTTGTGTCCATTATAAATTAAACAAACATGAGAAAGAAGAGGGAAAGCAACTAGACTAGAGTCATTTTGAAAGTGTTAAAACATTGTTCCAAATACGGTTGTTGAGAAAGAGCTCCATGGGAATTAAATAATACAATTTATGCGCTTATAGTGGAAAAGGGGACACAAAAAACAATATGGTATCCCAGGAAAGGGTTTTATAAAATACTTACAAATGTAGGCTGTTTCTTCTGTAAATATCCCTCTTAGGTTAAGAAGGGAAACAAGCTGCAGTAGCAAGTTCTACAGCTATGACTGACTCTACTGCATCATACAAGAAGACCTAAATGTCTGCTTATTCTTGACTCTAGAGTCTTCTCCTTCACACTTCTCAGAGAACAACTATGTTCCCTTCTGAGTCAGGCTGCAAATTATATTGTTTGTGGGATACTATTTATTGCACAATTAGGTTTCTGTTTCTCCCTCAGCTCTGTTATGTGTTAGGTCACATTGCTTTTTAACATTATGTTTTTAGTTAGTCTGTCAAGTGCCCAGAGGCAGTCAGTCATCGGGTTTCCACATAAATTTGAAAAAATTACTACTACTTGGTACTGTCTTAATAAGGATTAGTCCTCTCTCCTCAAAGAAGAAAGAGGGGAAGATGGATTGCAAATATAATGTATCTGTACCTTATTTAAAAAGGGGGCCTTCCAAATAATTGAAGACAAGCCCCTTTTTTGAAGTGGTTTTACATTAAAGTCTGTCTCTGTTATTAAGCTTTAATAACTTATCACAAAAGCCTGAATAAAGCCATTTACCCGTCAGAACTAAACATGTTACACACCCTTGGCTAAACATGATTGGGGCCAAATTCTCTTATGAATATGGTTTATTCTTTTGTATGTTGACAGAAAAACAGTACATTAAGGAAACCTTTATAACTTCTGTTGCTGCCAAGGCTATGACATGAATAATATGAATTGGCCTCAACTGTGTTATTCTTGTAGGGTAGACAGAGCCTAAATGAGCTGTGGGGGAAGAGAGGAGTATGTAGGATACTGAGTAACCACTCCAGAGATGCTACAAAATCTGCAACCTGATTCTGGACCAGAATTACTGAATCCACTGGTCACACCTTCAAACAGCCCCATCAGACACAGTCCTCCCTCTGAAAGGGAGAGCCACCAGCAGAGAGCAAAGAACTTCTATAGGGTCTCCAGTTCCTCAAACCTCTCTCTATAATGGAAACATGCTGTTTTCTCTGAATTTGAAGTCACTGGATTTTGCCCTATTGTTTTAAAAATGTATTTTCCATTTGTAGTAAGCAAATGTACTAGATGGATAGGGAAGAAATGAGTTTCCTTTCTGAAAGAAGGACATTAAATTTGAGTTGTGATAATTCCTGGTCCTCTAAGCCTACGTGTTTCATTAAATCATAGATTTGCAGCCATTAGGTATAAGCATTATTTCTAATGAAAATGTTTAAAGGCAACAGACTTTTTAATAGCTGTAGTTTAACAGCTACACCCCTCTCAGTAGCAGCATAATTTGGGTAAGAGATTTTTTAAAAAATTATAGAAGTGAGGGACAGCGTTAGACATATTGGAGGCATGATTATCTTACATTGGAGGCATTTTCCTCCTTAATAATCTATCCTTAGATAAATGCAATTAATCTTCACGTAATGTTCTAGGTTTGGGTTTTGCCATTTTACAATTTGTGTTATTAACATGCACATCGTTCAAACAGGTAAAAGTCACACAAGAACCTTCTGACATAAGAAACAAACAGTTACTGAATCTGATAGACCATTCTAACAAAATGAACCCCTCTTTGCTAGTGAAGAGTCAGACTAAAAGTGTTTCAGAGTCCAATGAACACCCTTATTTTAAAAAAAGATTTTCTTCACAGAAGTTGTACACCCTTTAAAATAAATTAGAAAATCTGCGAGTGAATCCTTTAGACGGCAATCACTCACTGTCAACCCATCTAATTTATACCACCCACCCAACTTTCACTTTGACCATTAAAATTTTTGAATATATATGCAAAGTATCAAAATTGTAGGTATCATAAAATTAAGAGATCTATTTCCACTGTACTATACTACTAAAATGTCTTACAACATAGCTCTCACCACAAAACAGCTCCAGACTGTAAGCCCAAAATTCTGGGTAAAACATCCTTGTCACAGCTAAACTCACCTCTTGAGGATAGGTCATCTACAGACAGAGTCATCAAAAATTCTGAGGGCAGAGAATATCGGTGCTGTAAAACAGAAATCCATATCTGAGTGAAAACGGGAGTGGTGGGAAAGGGGCTTCACGCAATAGTCTTGTGTTGTCTGGGTCACCTGCAAACCTCCCCTTGTTCATCTGAACAGATGTGGCAAAGAGGAAATGGAAAACCGCAGCAACAGCAGAAACATTTGTACTGAATTAAGCTTCCTGGGGATAGGTGTGCAAAAATCCAAAAGGGAAGCCTTACTAATGGCTGCATATTTGGTACTTTTGTGGTTTGTCATAACGGTCACTGCTTAAGATAATTTAATTTAATGAGCCTGGGTCTTTACTAGTTTTATTGTTTTTGGTTATTCCTTTCATGTATGTGCCACTCCTTACTATCTTTACCATAACATTTTTAAACAATTTTGTTATTTCTCTGTTGATGGTGGGAACTGTTGTAGATGCTGTATGTTTGTATAATTTTTTCATGATGTTGGTGGTTTATTTACAAACTGGTTTCACTTACACATATGTGTGTGTGATGCTGATAAATCAAGTACCAGCTCTGGCCAAGGCCAAAGGCTAAGAACTGAAACTCCTGGCTAGAAATCAAACCAGCTCACCCATGTTAGTTTTGTTCAAAATAGGTATTAGTCTTATAAGAATGTATTTTGTGTTTAGACTCAATGAAATGCTTATAAATTGCTGCATGCATGCATTTGCAATGTCTGTATTTCATGCTATAAGGTAAAATGTAAGTATTTTATAATTGTAAATATGCCTTCTCTGAACTCAAACTTGGGCAGAGTGGTTCCCACCTCCCACTCCCAGTCAAGAAGGCCCAATAAGGCCGATTTATTGGGCCATACAGAAGAAAAACTTTGTTGATTGCCCCATCCACCCATGAAGAATGTATGTTCAGGAGCCCTCCTCTCATTGCTTTGAACTCTGGGAGAAGGACATAAAAATGCTCAGAAAAATGCTCTTTGCTATTTGAGCTGCCACCGGACCAGACCAAACAAAAGCAGAAATCCCCCATGGTCAACCTGGGTCTGCCCTGAAAGACATTTTGAATGGGCAGATTACTTAGGGTGACCAGATGTCCAGATTTTATAGGGACAGTCCCGACTTTGGGGTCTTTTTCTTAGGCTCCTTTTTCATAGGCTCCTATTACCCCCAAACCCTGTCCCGATTTTTCACACTTGCTGTCTGGTCACCCTAAGATTATTACATCTTTGTGACCTTTAGGAACCATAGATGGTAACCTCATTTATGTGTATGTTTGCTTGCTTTAACCTGGTAAATAACCCCTGAGATAATAAACCTTTAAATAGTTTGTTACAGGGTTAGCTACAGGCGCTGTCTTTGGTGTCAGATCTAGAGTACCAGTTTATTTAGGTTAAGTGACTGGTCTCTTAGGATTAGAAGCAACCTGAATATTTTGTGATCTTTGGTGTAAGTGACCATTTATCACTAGTCCAGCTTCACTACTTTCATAAGGCCTCCTGGCATGTTATCAGTTAAATTCATGTGAGCAGATAAGAACGATCACAATACAAATTAGAATGCTGTGCCAACCCACAGGATCATAAGCTCCTATAAAAATACAGATCCATCTTTAGGTGAATTATAGTGCAATCATTGTATGAGATCAAAAACATGTTCATTTGCAAAGGACTGACTTTTTTTTAGGAAATCAAACATCTACTCATTCAAAAATATAGAAGTGGTTCTTACACGATATCCAAAGAGAAGAGGTTAAAAAAAATACAGGGGAAAAATTCCACAAGCAGTCTTTAAAACATAACCAGCAAGAGTGATGACAGGTCACAGCTAGGTATTCTATATAAAAATTATATTTATAACTGTATAACATTTATATGTTTGTTATAATTTCTCATTTACAATATAGATGTTAATTGTATTTGGAAGTAAATTGAAAATACATTAAGAGTTATGTTTGTTTTGTATTCTAGCATACATTTGAGTCTTCAGTTTATGAACAACCATCCCAAAGTGTCTAGCTACTATACAGAAGATTTTAAGACAGCTTCATGAAGTCTTCTTACCTACCTTCATTCATACAAATATCTAAGAAAAGAGAAGCCACCTCATGGCTTGAAGATGGAGACACAGGGACAAATCTGATTTGAGTTATAGTGTTGTAAGTCCACAGTAACTCTGTTGCCTTCATTGATGTATAAAATCAGCTACTGTATCAGGCTCAGATGAAACAAGAAAAATGCATTTCATAGCTCTCAATTTCCAGTTAGCAAAATTTTTCAAGGGTAGTTCATGAAAAGTGCATCATGACCACTTGATTGCCTATTGCAAAGTCATATATAAGTAGGCAAGGCTCAGATCAGAGAGATGTGGTCACAAACACCTACAAGATTCATAGAAAAATAGGGACTTTAGCCACCAATACCAGCTGGAACTAGAGGAGCAATTGAGATGCAAAAATCACCAACAAGCTGCAAATCTACTGGATAAACTCCCTCAATCACAGAGACAAGCAACTGTATTTCCCCAGCCCACCAAAGGCATCTATGTCTTTTCTGGATGGTACATTAGCCAGCTGTTCTCACCCAAGGCCCCATTTGGCCAGCTATTGGGAAAGCAAATACACTATACATCTTTTTTTTCCATTGCAGCTGGACAGTAGAGTTGTGTGTCATCCACATACTAATGTTATTGCAGCGTACACACCAAGCTTTCTCACCATCTTCCCCAGCAAACCTGTGCACTTTGAGCAGCAGGGGACAGCAGAAAGGAAGCCAGTGGAACCAGACATCAGAAAACCCCAAGGGCTGATGAGCAATCGCCCATTACCAGCCAAAAGGAATCGGAGGAGAAGTAATGGAAGCACTCAGTCAGCATCTGCAGGGTAGTCAACAAAAACTCATTGTGAACTGTACTAAAACTGATTATATTATAGTGTGCAAGTAACATATATATATATTAGCATAGTTCATTAACTATTAAAGATCTTTATAAGATCACTACTTGAAACCATAAAAAAATATTATAGAGAGAGCAAGAACAGAGGAGAAAACTCTCTCAAACATTCCAGGGAGAGAGTTGTCCTGGTTTCTTTGCTCTAATTATAATGCTATACAAGATATCTTGAAGCAGATGGTATTTGTGTTTATTTTATTGTTTCCTAAATTGCCCATCATGAGCATCTGGGAAGCTGAACAAAAACTGAACATAGTAATGAGGGGCAGGGGGAGTGGGGAAAAACCAGACTGGCTGGCACTCAAACAAGTTCTGTCTGTGTGGCACACAATAGTTTCCTGAGGCTGTAAAATTTTGGTCTAATTCCGGTCGTTGGGATTTGTGTGGGGTGGCACTTAGTGGCCTGTGATATACAAGAGGTCAGACTAAATGACCTGGTGGTCCCCTGTTCCCTTAAACTCTAGGACTGTAATCAATCACGACAATCCTGCGAGGTAGGTAAATGTTGTTGTCCCCATTTTACAGATAGGAAATCTGTTATTTAAAGGTTATTTATACTGGAGTTACAACCCTCTGTATTTAGGAAGTGGTCATCATTATTAGTTCATTTAAACTTTTAAGATAAGCATTTTTCCTTTAAGGTCAGCAAAAAATGAGTTAAGTAGAGTCCATATGCGTGACTCACATGGACATCAAAAGTGTTGCTTGTGTAGGCTGACAGCAGCCTATAGCCATAACGATTCAGGTGGAAGGCAGATGAAAGAGAAAAAGCACGATGCGGTATAATAGAGTCTGGAACTCTTGCTCTGAAACTGTTTAATAATTGAAGTCAAATGAGAATTTGTATGATCACCAGCTGAATTAGTACTGTATGTTTGTAAACCACTTTAAACACTATTTTGTTTAGTAGGCTAAATCTTCTCTTTATTGTACCAATTGCTAATAGTAGCATATATCTGCTTTACCCCAAAGCCATTATATGTATTGTAAATCCATATTATAGCCAAAGGAGACTAATCAAAGGCTTTCCCCAATGACAGGCATAAACATGGAACAACTGCAAAAAAATTAATAAGAAAATTATGTGGAAATGGAGCCGCCTGTACTACATGTGGGCTTAAATTACATAGCCATCAACGGCTGCTGCTCAGCAGAAGGCTACATATGCAAAGCAGCAGCTTTGAGTGAACAAAACAAATAGAAATAAGCATGCTGGAAACATTTAGACCAACTGAAAAATAAGCTGTTGGAAAATGTGAAAACCTTTCATTTAGCAAAGCATTATAACCTCAAAATAATAGATCTCTTTTGTCCAAGATACTTTGTACGTCAGTTAGCTTTAACTCTATATTCATGAAGTTCAGTTAGATTTAAAGCTATCCTTTGCTTTAAAGAGCACAGATATCAAAATTGTTATAAGCTTCAGGAATTACATGGGACCAATGAGTAACAGGCTTTGAATCATATTTAATCATATTGCATGTTGTAATTCAAGTCCTCCTAGCTCTTGTGTGGTCTGAAAAGTACATCTTGTTTTTAAAACAAGCAAAGATTATCTCTCTTGTGTTTATAGTCCCACTCACATGTGAGGAAACAAAGCAGGTTAATTAAATTCACAGATCACAGGGTATAAAGAGGCTGTCTGAATCTAACAAAGAGGTGCTCCTCCTTTTGTAGGAAGTGTGTCATCTTGGGCCTTGTCCTACAGTTGGGTCTGTGAGGCCAGACTCTTCGGACTGCAGGACAGGAGCCTTAGTCATTAGAGTCCGAGACACACTCTTGCCATACTTAAAGTACTTATTAACAAAAATTCAGAAAAGTACATGTAACAAGTTTATTAAAAGTAATAGTTAATAATCATGTTACAGCAAACTTATTTAAGCTAACCCATAAGAGTAGAAGTTTTCACTTACCTCAGTTGTCAATAAACACAGATTTAACCCAACAACACACATCTGTTTCTATTGGGAGGATGCACTCCTATATCTTGCTTAAATCTGAGACACAATTCAGATGGGTGCAATAGGATAAATATACCAAGTCTGGCCAAACCACTGCACAAGCACTGTACTCTCCAGATACTTATCCATTCTTGACTTGGACACAGCAAGTGCAATTTTCAAAAGAGCTCAGGCCCAGATTCACAAAAGCATTTAGGTTCCCAACTTCCCTTTACATCAGTGTAAGTTAGTACCTAAATACCTTTTCCAATCTACATCTCAGTATTTGCCAAATTCTGTCACCATTGAAAATAATGGGATAAGGAGCTCACTGCTTCTGAAAACCTCTCCTCTAACTACTAAGACTACTTAATACTTCCCAAATCCCATTTGCTTTACAATGGGAAAAAAAAAAGTTAATGCCTGGGGTTGAATTCTAAGAAGTTACTTTCAGAATCGCCCTATCCTGGTAAGAGTTATTATAAATAATAAATGATTGGTAAAGAACAGAGATAAAATCCATTGACTTCAGTAGGGCCAAATTTCACCCCAGATGTATGAAAGAAGAAATTGTTTCCCACAAATATTTATAGGTTATAATGACACCAAGGAACATACTAGCACACCTGTTGCTAACAAAGATAAAAGCATATACCTTCCTGAGAAAGCATTTTCAGGTTTATAAAAACAGATTAATAGAGATAACGCAAATCATGAGCCAAGCACTAACACTACTTTCTAGCCTCTCTGCCTTTCCAAACCAGGACAAGCATCTTTTATAGTTCACCTTAAAAGGCTTGTTGGAGGAAACAAGGTCACCTGCTTTTATTATTTGAGTTCCTAATGAGGCACGCTTGCCTGCACTTAGGGCTTGTCCTCACTGGGGCGGGGGATCGACTGTAGACACACAATTTCAGCTACATTAATAACGTAGCTGAAATCGGTGTATCTACAGCCGACTTACCTGCCGTCCTCATGGCAGCGGCGGTCGGCGGCACGCTCCCCCGTCGACTCCAGCTTGCGCCTTTTGGCAAGCTGGAGTTACGGAGTTGACGGGGGCGCCGCTGGCGATCGATTTATCGTGTCTTGACGAGACGCAATAAATCGATCGCCATAAGATCGACCTCTCCACGCACTAGTGGAGACAAGCCCTTAGCCCTAGGCAAACTGTAGAGGGAAGAACTCCAACCCAGCTAATCTTCAAGAGTTCCACCACCAGAGATCCATGAGACTCCAGTAGAATCCTGATCACTAGGGCCCAGACTCCACAAAGGGACTGAGTTTGTTTAATGTATTGGTACATCCCCTTCTAATGCTACTTCCTACTTTTAAGCAGATGTATTTGATTTAAAATCAGAGGGCTAGAATTGCACAAGAAGCAAGAAAGAACATTCACACTTCCCCACCCCTTTTATAATATCATTGAATGCCAGAAGAGTTTTAAAGTAATAGCTAACATTGTGAAACAGAATAGGACATAAAAGAAAATATTAATGCTTCAGAGGTGCTCCTTCCCTTCTTAACTTTCCAGAGTGGCTCATGGGCCTCCTGTATGTTTTGGCACCCAAAACTTTATCAAATATTTTCTTTGCATAGCCCAGGAATTTAAATGTGCATATTAAGTTAGAGCTGCAGGAATGCTTGCACTGTAAAATTGGAGCCAGGAAATAAAATAGAAAAATACAATTAAATGGTCAATTTTAGTCCACAGAAAGCAATTACTTTGGGGTTAAGAAGAGTAAAATTTACTACTGCAAAAAGTCCCAGTCAAATATAGTCTTGGAAAATACAACATAATTTTCATATAATTAATCCCACACCATTTATTATTTATCGAGTGCTGTCAATTTGCATGGCCCTGTACAAGCCATAGAGGAAGATGTAGGCCCAGCTCCTCAGGATTTAAACCAGAGTCCCTCTCCTGTTTATAATCTAAACCCCAAATTGTGTAACTGAATCTGCCTGGACAGACCCCTGCACCTATGCAGAGCCCCAGTCAATGCATGGGGATCCCATTGTAGGGCCTAAAATATGCAAAACAAACAGTTTGGATACAAACCAATCTCCAGAGCTGTTAGCAGTATTTCTCTTCCTTGCATATTGTCTTGTTTGCATGTTATATGCATCCATCATGCCAGCACAGCTCTGAGGAGGTGTGTTTGATTCCTCTGGTGAGTAGGCTGGCTCTGCAGAAGAAGACAAAAGACACTGTGACTTTATAGATCTATGACATACTAATGCAATCACTGGACTTGCATGAGTGTGATGACACAATATGTGTGCAGTACCTAAGTGACTTTTGGGGTTGGTTGTTCATTTAAGATACAGAATTAGGGCTTTCCCTCATATAACTCATATAACTGAAATCAGTGGCCCACTGAACACTGATTCCACTGAATGTGACACTTAGAATCCAGAAGCAATTCCCTATCAGATTATAATAATTGTTTGGAAGTTCAAATTTTAGGCCACAAATTACAATCACAAGTGCAAAGGTATTGTTTGGTGCTGGTGTTTCTTTTCTTTTTATCTTTATTATTGTTTGTACACGTTTGATGCAAACAACACATATTATGACATTTTGGAGAACACACAAGCACTGGAATAGTGGCAGGGACAGGGCGATGGCGCTTTCTCATATCCTGCCCATGCACTGGAGAGCGGATTTCCCCAATTATCCGTTGTGTTCTAACGCATGTTGTGACAGATAACCATACTGCCACTGTTTGATAAGTTACACTGCCTCTGACTCTTTAATCAATATGAGGAAATCTATTAAAATGTAATTTTGGGGGCAGGGGCATACATTGAGGAATTTCTGCAGCAGCAATTAGCATGCTAAACAAATGTGTCTCAGCATAGATGTATGGACGTCTTCTGGGGATGGAGAGAAGGCTATCCTGTCATACATCTTACACTTATGCAGTTTCAGGGGTGCCTTTTGAAGTGAAAGACCATCCTTTCAAATATGCAGACAGAAATGGATATTTTATCTGGCAGATGTATTATTATGTTGTGATGAATTTGTTTCCCAAAATGCTATTGAAAAATTCCCCAAGACCAAAGAGAGCCCTGCTCCATTAGATCTCCATGGATCTAAATGAAAATGTTGGACTTTGGAAGCACACTGTTTATACAGCTTTCCCATGCCTAGCACTATGTCAGTAATAGCGTGGATAATTGATACTTCATTCTATTATTTTCAAAACATTGGTCTGATTAATATATTCACAAATTATTTGGTAAGCTAATTCAATAATGGATAAAGTTGTTCATCAAATAAAGGGTATGAAGAGTTTTGTGAGACTCGCTGAATAACTTGTTCACCTAGTTCTAGATGACCCAATGGAATTGTGGGGGTAGGTGAAGGCTGGACTCGGTTATGGGCACCTACGAGAGCAAGTGCTCTACTAATACATAAGTAAATATGTAATCTTTGCAACAGGGTTTTACAGCCAGTACTAAATATGCACGCTACCTGGACCCCACCATTCAGTGAGAGTAAGTTTAAATACTTTCCCTTGTTCTACTGTGGTACACATTTGGTGTAACAGTAATTTCAGTTTGACTCAGTATAGGCCTTTATGCCAAATAGTCAACAAACTGTTGTCAACCACAAAGATTATGCTTTCTGCCAAGTGTTACAGTAGGGAATTGTTTGTTGCTCTGAAGGGGGAATTTTTCCCTTGTATGCTTCAGGTCATAAAAATACTACACAAGCAATGATTGCTTTTCAGAAAATTTTTTTATAGCTGCTGTTCTTAAAGTATAATTATAAAGCACTGTATAGCTCATTGATTTATTCTCCCACTGCTACTACCACCAAAAATTTCATTTGAGTTTTGTAATTCATAAACCATTTTGTCTCATGGGCTGTTTGAAGCTTGTAAATGTAAAGCTGCTGTCAATAAATAAATCAAAGTATATAGGCTTAGACTGATGAAGATGTTAAAGATTATCTTGATGTGGTATGAAATGGCTCTTCACTGGTCTGGAGATTGAAAAAAGGCACAGTATATCTTCTCTATTACATGTTCCTGCCATACATATTTCTGAATGAGAGTCCGTTACCCACGTTGACTAAAATATGCTATTTTCCCTGGCTCTTTCCCCACCAGCAGATTCCAGCATGTGATATTGGTTTCCCCCTCTTAAGGCATGCATTATTAGTAAGACTGCTGATTTTCCTTGGACCTTCTTGTTTCCAGGTTGAGAGTCCTGTTTTTTTACCTCCTCTTGAACCATATGATTTAAAAAGATGTAGATTTTAAAAAAATCTCCTTCTCCCATGACACATCCTCATCTGTGATTCCTTTGAGGTGATTCATATTCAGGTTTTGTTATAAAAATTGGGATACTGGATATTTCAGGGAATTAGTAATAGGATCTAGAACGGTGACTGCATCAAATCCCATCCAGGACAGTAGCTTAAAAGGTACTGCCATCTAACAACTGTTTTGTGGACTGTGTGAAATGAATTAGTACATTCATTTTTAGCTCTCAATGGACAGAGAGCAGCAAAAAAACCAAACACTGGACAGATACATAGCCTGAACTGTGGTTTCGAAGTGATCAGTTCAGATCAAGGTTGAGGTGTACTGGTGGTAAGGAACTTTGTTACCTTATCTTAGGGCTTTGCTTTCCAGTACTGCCAAAGTGGACCTTTCCATCAGCACTTACTTCACATGAAAATGCTCTCCACTCTGTTTCCACCTCCACTTTATGGACATATTTGCAGACAAACATCCATACTTTTCTACTCCATCCTCAAAAGTGAGACCAGCCTGCTTTCATGCCTACTTTACCTGACAGCATTACAGCCAGACCATACTAGAGTGATTAGTAACAATGCAAGCTTTCTCTCTGCTGCATCCAGTAGAAAAATAAATAGAGCTGCCCCCCAAAAAATCAAATTTCTTCCAACAAAAAGGGATAATTTTTTGGTGAACATTTTTATGAAAAACGCACTCTTGAAAGTTTTCAGTAAAAAACGGTTTGTGTGTATGTAAATTTCCACTTTCTGACCAGCTAAAGAAATGCTTGGAGTATGGAAGAGTAAGATGACTTGGATGCATTGGATTCTCCAACTAGAGAAAGAAGGCTCAAGTGTACCTATAGGATCCAAAATGATCCTAAAATGCCTTTTCAAATATATGTTTTAATATGTCAGTGCTGTGTGTAGTGTTGTTAATAGCAGTGCCACTTTAAGATCAAAAGGACTGTTTATGAACTGCAGAAAGTTGACTTCTCCCTGCAAGTGTAACCCTCACAAAACACTTTGGGCAGTGGAACAAAGGAAAAATGCTGCTTTACCTGGGAACAACTGAGTTGGCATTTGCTAACTCTATTACCCCAGTCCCACACGTGGCCTTCTGTCTGTAGACACTATTCCTTAGAAGTAGTATATCTTTTAATGGAGAACAGGCAGCCAACTGTTTAAGTGAAGGAATTAATAACTGAGATTTCATACTACATGTGGCCCTATGACCTGTATAGGCTTCAGAACATCAGTAACTATGGCTGCTATATAATCACATTAAAGAGTACAGCCATTTTTGTTTGTCTATAAGAAATATCCAGTGTATTATTCATAGAATCATAGCATCAAATCCTGACACTAATACATGCATGATCCAGAGCCTGGTTGCAGTGGGGGAAAATGCAAGAAGAAATAGAATGGAAAACCAAAGACACAGGATTTTCAGCTCTAAAGTGAAGTTATCAGGGAAAGGCTGGCAGCCCATGCTGGTGAAGACTCTTCCTTCTCTATTGAGTGATAAAAGGGGAGGGATGATGACACAATATGCCTCCTACCCTCAAGTTAATTTGTTTGTTTTAATTTTCTGAGGAACTATGGGTATTGGTCCTCTCTTTCCTCCCATGGTTGCTCCATATATATTATTAGAGACCCAAAGGTTCAATAAAGTCCATATTCTCTGCACTGAGATGTGGAACACAATTTGTGGAGAACCATTTGAGATGAAAGGGAATAGGGACTTTACTTGCATGAGCCCTAGCATTCACTGCCTTGTGTATTGGGCCTGACAATTTGCACACATATATATAATATAGGACCAGAAAATAACACAATGATCACTTGGGACATCTTTTTTCTGATGCCCTGAATCTTACTGTAGTATTCCCATCAATACTGTATCTAACCTGCTCTTAGAAATCTATAGTGACAGTGTTATCTGTCTCACTTAGGGGTGCTTTTCACTACCCATTTGTTCTTATGACGGTTAAGAAACATTCCTACTAACAAGCCTAAAGATTTGAGTCTAAGCAAGTGAAACCTTAAAACCAAAGGAATAAAAAAGGTTGGAAACAAGTTAAAGCTAGGAGTTTAATATGTGTGAAAGAAAGTTTTAGATAATTCTCCTATTAGCAACCATGGCTCACCATGGTATGAGCTGAAGAATATTTTCATTTAAGTGTAATACTTTAGCAACATCAATTGAATCAATGAACAAAATCTTCTGAGTTTCTCACTTTTGCGGTTTAAAACAGAAGGTGTTATATGTCCAAAAGACAAAAGCTTTCAATGATAATCTGCCAAAAATTTTAAAAATACATATGTAAACCATTTTCAGATCATTAGGTCACCTGGCATGTTATATCTTTGAACTGTACTGTCTGTTCAGTTTAGATTGTGAGACAATGTAAAGTGCTAAGCATACTGTCAGTATTCAAAAAAAATGGAAGCAACTTTCAATCACAAAGTATATTTTAAAGACTTTCTATGCTGTCCTGTTCTTTTAATACTTATCTCAATGTTGCGACAGCTGCCCTTTTTCAATGTCCTATATTCAATTACAAATATTAAACTTCCTCAGTAGCAATAGTAATTCTAGAGATCTTCAGACACCCTTTTCTAAACACATTAAAAACACAACACCCAACCTCTAACTGCATTCATGCTCACACTTTTATGTATCAGGGTGCCTTGGTTCCCCCTTAGAATACGAAGAGAAGAGAAGCAATATATAATCTAATATTTTTAATTTTATGTACAGGAATATAATGTATGACAACTTTGTACATGAAATACATACAGTATTTAAACATTAAAATCAACCAGATAAGAATTTACATTAGCAATGAAACAGACTCATGTGCAGCCCAGTTAATACTTAGTTTAAATCTGTATTTTAATGGGACATGATTTTAATAGTTTACAATTATATAAACATTTAAAACAAAACTTTATAAAATAATTTACAGAAATCCTATCATCTACGTAAAGCGGAAGTGTTTGTGTGTGTTGTGTGTGTGAATAACAAGGCAGTTGAATGACTTGTCTCAGCCTTTTAAGTAATAAAATAATTTAGAAGCAGTTCATGCAATATCAAAGCATAAGAATGGAAGTTCCTTCAAGGTTTCCTGCTACCTTGGACATCTACTGAGCATCAAACGTGGACCATCGAACACATGATAATACAACTGCCAGATGCTATCAGAAAGCACCAGGTTCAGTCTCTCCAGACAATTACTTATGTAAACATAAATATACAAGTTGATAATTTTTCTACACAGTACAAATACAGGTCACAACTTCTCAGCTGTGAAAGTAGTCAGTCAATCTGTTTACTGAAAGTAGGATAACGTTCTGACTGGAGTTCCATATATTTCTATACACAAAGTCACTAACAGAACTTCCTTGTTTTCACCAATTTGCTCTGGTATTTGACTGAGTGTCCTCCATGCCCTATGACATAAACATCCAGCAGGTAGGACTTGCCAGGCTGCAGACCTTTAATTGTCTCTGTGGTAACTGATTTCTGTAGATTCTGGCTATGAAAATATTTACAGAGGACTTTTTCTGATTTCTTCCTTGTGTCTGGACCCAAGCACTGGTTCTGTTCTCTTTTCTTTTGCTCTTCACTATAATTGTCGTCCACTTCCTTTTTGTAGATGCAAAATTTGTTTCTTTCTTGTGTACCTAGCCAGGCCACTGTGGCTGAAGAACATGTGCGAAGTTTATCAAAGGCTTTGATTCTTGTGTCTTCAGGAAGAGAAGGAAATGACTGCTTATTAGGTCTTGTAGTAGCTAAGATCTTCAACATGGAAGCACCTTTCTTACTTCCTTTCAGCCTAATTAGATATTTAGCTTTTGGTTTTCCTCTAAGTTGGAACTGACGGACCTCCTCAACATTTTGAGACAAGAGAAGTTTTCCATCTCTTCTAATTTGGATTTGACAAGCATCAAGGCATGAATGAACAAAGAAGGTGACTTTTTGGTGTGACGAAACAGGAGCGAACCGTAGAAATTTGGCCCCCTTTCTCTTGATAAACACATCTGTAACTTTCCCATCTTTCAGTTCAACTGTCTTCTGTTTGGCTTCCTCTTTAGTTCTGGCAAAGGTGCCAACATAGGCAGTGCTCATATTTGTGTTAACATTTACTGCAAACATATCAAAGTAGTACTGTGTATCAGGTTTCAGATCAGACACCGTGAAAATGTTCTTGTTCCCAATGCAAATCTTCTGGAGGTCAACTCTTGGCTTCGAAGACATTTGGCGACTAAACTTTGATGATGATTTTAAGGAGCTACGTTCTTTGCCAGAATTGTTGTCTGAAGGGAAGCCAAAATGAGCAAAGTCGAAGAGGCTGAAATCCAGGCCTGGTTTTGGAGCCATCATGAAGGCATCATCAGAACTGAGCTTAGCTTCAACAGCACAGAGGCTTTTGAAGTTGTGTTCTTTATTGATGACTATGCAGTACTGAATTGGCTGTTTCAGTAAAGATGCCATAGGGCTTGGTTTCCATGCCAATGTGACAGTTGTGCGTCCAAGAGAGGTGACATCAACTCTTGGATCATAAGGTAATTCAGGATAAGGCTGGTCTGACTCTGGAGTTGTAGTGGCATATACTTTAAAATGTGTATCCTTCTCAGTTGACAGCAGTTCTAATTGGTACAAACCAGATGGGGAACTTGGAGACACAAAATATTCAACATCATTGCCTTTGTAAGAGAACAGCTCTGTGCCTTCTTCATTAATAATCTGTTGTTTCTGCTGCTCAAGTGGTTCTGGTTCACCTAGAATATGAACACAGAAAAATGTTTGTTAGAAAAATGTGTCAATATGACGATAATATAGGAAAATGAAACTCTAATAGCTACTTGTAAGTAAAATGTCACAGCTCGATGAAACAGTTTCTGGAGCAGAGGATATTCCAATCATAAATAATGATCAGGCATTAGTGAAATCAATCCACTTTTGAACAAGTAGTACTTGAGTTTTATTACACAGTGAAACTGATTTAGAGATCCTATTCATTTACAAGTACAACAGAAATTGGATGGTATGTAATAATTTTTGAAGACTGATTCACTTTGTATTTAAAGGCAGGTATTTAATGCTTTTACAAAAGGTTCTGAAAACCAAAATTCACATCCTTTCTCTATAGAACAGTTACTGCCTGGAGAAAAGCCCCTTATGCAGGCTTCCCCATATTATTAGCCCACAACATATATGTTCTCAAAGGAACACCACTAGGAGTGTCAGGGAAGTGAGAGAACTCAAATCCATTTAGCACTGGTGAAACAGCTGATGGAATACTGTGTCTAGTTCTGGTGCTCACAATTCAAGAAGAATGTTGATAAACTGGAGAGAGTTCAGAGAGAAGCCACAAGAATAATTAAAGTATTATAAAACATGGCTTCTAGTAATAGACTTAAGAAGCTCAATCTATTTAAATTAAACAAAGACGGTTAAGAGGTGACTTGATTACAGTCTATAAGTGCCTATATGGGGAACACATATTTGATAACAGGCTCTTCAGTCTAGCAGATAAAGTTGTAACACAATCCAATGGCTGGAAGTTGAAGCTAGACAATTTCAGACTGGAAAAATATCATCTTTAACAGTGAGAATAAGTAATCATGGAACTATTTACCAAGGATTCCAGTAGATTCTCCATCACTAACAATTTTTAAATGAAGATTGGATGTTTTTGCAAAAGGTATGCTCTAGAAATAATTTGGGGGAACTTTTATGGCCACTCTTATGCAGGAGGTCAGGCTTTGTGTTCAGAATGATGTAGTTTGTTAAAAAATGAAATCCTTATTGCATCAATAAGCAAAGTTTTACTTTATCATATTTCCATACATAATAAGGTGTTTTATTTTCAAATATGCATACTCTCTCCCTCTACTCTCCACATGGTCATTGCTCTGCTTAGATTTATAAAATAGTTTCTGTTCTCTCTCTTCCTTTAGATGAGACTAGTGCATCCCAGTGTGTCAAACACACCTGGAGGACTGACAGAGTCACCTTTTCCTTTACTTAACCCTAGGGGAGTGTATTCTTCTTTTTCACACCCCATGCCACTGACTATTGCCTGCCTTCTAAACTAATAGAAGGCTGGGATTCATATTCAAACAGTAAGGGCTCAGACATCCTCTTAAATGTTACACACAGCACAAAACTGGGTGTATCACATCACTACTGATTTGGGCAGACTTGAATCAGGTAAAGATGAAAATCTCCCATTATCAATTCTCTGGCCCATAAAGTCCCAGAATTAAAGTTTTTACTGGTTTATTACCTGAACCTTCTCCACTGGCCTCTTCTGGAAGTTCCTGCAGGCTCAGCTTCCATTCCAAAGGAGCATCACATGGTGTTACAGTGACTGCTAAGGGAGTGTTGTCTTCTTCAACCACAAAAAAATACCTATGAAAAATTAACAAAAGTATAACATTAATAAACTATAATGACAAGAAATAGCAGTTGACATTAAATTTTCTGGACTGGTGTTCATAGGGTAACTGAGACAAATCAAGAAAGGTATAAATGAGGACAAATACGACGTTACCAACCACTTAAGAAGAAAGTTCTTTGAAGCAGGGACCAGCTCTTGGTCATGTGCTTGTACAGCGTCTAGCACAATGGGACCTTCTGGGCATATGTAAAATCACACCCACACTCATCTCTCTCTTTCTGGCATATTAAAGTGTTTTTATTAACTGTTTGAGGTATACCAAATACCATGAAGTCCATGTAAACAGTTCTTGCTTTACCCCAAAGTGAGTGAAAATACTTGGTGCTTTCAAATAAACAATCAATTTTTGCTTTTGTTTAATACTGCTTTCCATTATTACATAGGAAAAAAAGGCAAACTGTAAAACACATATCCTTGAAAAGCAATGTTTTCTGTTTTCTATATTATCAGCTCTAGATTTGATGGTTTAACACTACAGCAATTTTTACTTGGAGGTGAAATCCAGCCCTCACTCAAGTCACTAGCAAAATTGCTATAGACTTGATTTCACACTTTATATATTCCTTCAATGTCCTTTCAGACCAACAGAAAATTTATTTTTTCCGTACTTAATTCAAAGTGACGTGTCAAAATATCAAAAAGCAAGAAGTGTTCACTTAACCCTTTATTTGTGGTTGGTTAAATATTATGAATATTTCTGGACTTATTTGGGATTTTCAGTTTGATTGATAGGTTGGTTTTAGTTTTGGTTTTTTCAGTAGGATATGACTAATTCTCTTCCATTTATCACATTCTTTGCTTAATCCATTCAGTACTGCAAAGTAACATTAATACACTGGATTCTATATTCCAGAGAGAGAATTCCATTAGAGATCATTGTTATTTTATGGTTTATTTTTTGGTGGGGTGATTGGAGTTTGCTTTCTGTATATCTGGGTCTCAGTAAAGATATATGAAAATGGGGTGGTGGAAGACTCCCAACAGAATTGGTTTCCTTTTACTTTTCCCCCTCAAAGACTTGGTTAGTGGCCTCACTTCAGGAACATTTTATGGTTTGTGCAGCCTCTGGATGCACACAAAGTGAAAATAAATTGAATGGGGTTGGGGTTCAGCCTGGATCAGTGTGACCTACTGAGACTGAAACACAGTTATTTTTTGATGCAAGAAGATATTTATATTTTTCATATTTCAATCTAAAAATTGATTCTAACAAATCCAAAACAAATATAAATATTAAGTTCCATGTACAACCCTATAGATTATATTAGTCAACATACCTTTTAGGTGTGTCTCTGAAGAGAAAGCTGCTAATTTCTGCTCCATCTGGGATTACTGATGAATCGTGGAAAAATGCTTTGTCCCGGATCTGCATCTGAAAAAGTTCCTCATCTCTGGTAGGCAACTTCTGTGTCCTGGAGTTGGGCGGGAGCACCAGCAAGAACACAAACCAATGGAGCAAGAGCATCCTAGAGCAACGAAAGGGATTTATGTCTGATGAATTCTAAATGACAAGTATACTAGTAACTGCTACTTTTTGATACACAGTGTTATTATTTCATTTTTATTGTATGGCTTTATTATTATGCACATATATCTAACCAGAAAAGCTGAGATTTTGATAAAGCAATATTTTTTTCATGACTTTGGGTCAGAGTCTTAGGCACTGTAAACTGGGGTTGCACTTTACACCAATTTACCCCAGCTGAGGACCTGGCCCTTTATACCTACTGTGTTCTTAAGCAAATCATATTTAAAATAAATGGTACCAGAATATGTAGATGTTTTCCAAAGCTGTAAAAAAAATTTTTTAGCAAGGATACAAACTGAAGAGTCTAGTCTATTCCTGATCTGCACATACAACACTAATTATAGTAGTTACACATGTGCTTTATATGTCAGGGCAGCCTTCAGTTCATGTGGATATCTATACAAGCATTGGTAATATAGATGGCAAAGAACAATCTTATGAGAAAGACTGACTAAAATATCTAAATAGATTTTTTTTCCATCTCCTACTTCTATGAAGTTGAGCCCATCCACTGATTTCAAAATGAGCCCATTGTCTGGCATTTCTCTCTCTTTCTCCTCACTAACAGTGAGCAAAGCCTTCCACATATTTTTGTAGATCTGTAATTTGATATTTTGCCACAATATAACTTGCTGGACCTGGGAGCGAACACTAACACATGGCAGATAGAGGTTATGTCGACTTCACTTTCTTTAGATTTTGGTTGGACTCCCAGCAATCCTTTTGACAAGTAAATATTTCCAGTCAAATTACCCTTTATAAAAATAGTGAATTAGGAAAATATGAAATATTATCCCATACACATTCAAAGCACATAGATATTAGCATGCAATTCAGCAGTGTCTAATCCTTGGGCCTGATAGGAATTCCAAAACACAAAGGCAAAGAATCCTTTACAAATTAGGCACAATAATTCATAACACCAGACTTTCATTATTATGTCTACAACTAGGTCAGTAATGATTATCCCTAGATATACAGTAGGATAGAATTAAATTCTCCATTCCGTACAGTACACGATCTAATATGCAATGGCTCTGGTACAGAAAAATAAAAAAAAGAACAGCCGATTACAAGAAAAGTAGAGGGTATTTAAATTATATTTTGATAAAAGTTACAAAATGGGTTGAGAGATTTCTACGCCACTGCCTAAACCATGTGTATTTCAGTGAGTTTGGGGAAAACAGTTTGTACTGTCATTTTTATTTTATTTTCTTGCTATTACTAGGCTATGTATATGAGTTTACAATAGCCTTCTATTCTACAGGGTTGGTTGATTATACAACATACACTTTCTTTTTTAGATCAAAACTTACAAAGTGTTTTTTACCCCTACTTGACCATTCTCTGATAACTTATGTGAAAAATCAAACCCATGGCTCCTTGAGAAGCAGTGTGTGTCATAAGAAACCTGCTCTTCCCCTTCAACTTCATTATGAAAATATAAACATTGAGTCCCAATGGGAGCACCAGCAAGCCTCCTCCTTCCCACTACAAGCTCCCAAAGAACAGTGGCAGCTAGCAAGGAGCTGAATGCAGGACCCTGCCAGCCAGTGTACTCCCTTCTCTCACCCCGCATTCCCTGAGCAGAGACTACCAAAGACACAAGATCTCAAGGGGTCCCCCTCACATTATGGAGCCCCAGCAGCGTCTCTGTCTTCTCTCTTCTGGGATCCAGTCTACCAAAGGCTCCATATCCCTCTGAAGAGTGGTAGCAGGCAATCAACAGAGGAGGCAACTGGCAGCCTCCCTCCACGCAGACCTTTGGTAGAACTTGCTTAGAGATATTGGGTCCCAACTGCTCTCTGTTCCCGCCACATGGAGCACAAGCAAGGCCTCTTCCTTTTTTCCAGCTTCACGTTCTCCAACTCTTCCGTGAAAACAGCTTCAGAGATCTTCTCTCTGGGATATAGTCAGCGCCCCTTTCATACAAAGGAAGAACTATAGATTGCTTCAACTCTCATGGAATCTGATACTATTCTTGTTCTCATTAAATTGCTACATCTTCCTAGAATATCATTGCCATTTAATTGCTCCTTCCATATACATTGTCCTTTTAAACTTTCTACCTCCATATACCCTCCTGTTCTTTGCATCTTCCTTTCCTCTTCCCTTCCCTGGACTTCAACTCTCCTTCCTACCATCCTCACCCACTCCTACATTCCAGTACAACTCCTTACCCCTATTGCTGCACTTCCTTATAAAGGCCTGGATAGAAGAGAAGGAAAGAGGAGGGAGAAAATATTATATAACAAAACCCAACTTTATAAAAAGATCGGACACATCCAGATGTCTCCATAACAAACCCTAACCAATCCCATCATCTGATTTAGTCCTGTCAGTCCTTACAAATAAGTCCTCTACTCCTCATTGTGTTGTTTTCCCTCTGCATGTTCTCTTTTCCTAAAGTTAGGGCCAGAACACTTCTCTACTGGTGGTAAAATTCATAGGAAAGAGACTTGAAGGAAAGAAAATAGAGTAAGGTTCACCTCACAGAGTAGCATATTCTTCCTTCAAAAGGATGGTTCATCTTGGTATAGTCTCAAGGCCCCTTTTAGAGCACCCAGAAAACAGGTTGGGATCCACCAAAGTAAATTTAAAATGCTACACATTATTCTCAACCACACCCTTTCTAAGGAAAGCCGTCAATGTATTAGACATCGTTATTTTTCAGCTGCACAATCTGAGTAGATTGCCCCCTTATTTATTATGTGATAGGCTCACAATAGTAACATGTCCTCGCGACTGTGAGCTCCTGTGATCACAACTCCCTCACAGAGCTTACCATACTGCATATATATCACTTGCAGTATTTTAAAATGCACATTTTGTTATTATTCTTCACTGATTTTTAATTATATTGTTATGCCACAATGTGCTAAGCACTTTGGTAGAAAGTGGGAGGAGGGTCCAGCATCCACTGCTGCTGGGGCTCCAGGGTTCCCCACCCATGGTAGCTGAGAGCATGAGGTCTCCCCTGGCATCAGCAGCAGCTTGGAGCTGTGGGGTCTGCCCATGGTGGCTAGGAGCTGCGGGGTCCTTCACTTACCACCTGCACTGGCTGGGAGCTACAGGATCCCCTTGCCGGCAGTGGCTTGAGCTGCGGGGTCTGCCTATGGTGACTGGGAGCTGCGGGGTTCTTCATCTGCCACCCAACCTGGCTGAGCTGCGGGATCCCTCTGCCGACAGTGGCTTAGAGCTGTGCGAGTCTCTGCTGCACATTGAGCATTAGTACTATAGATGGCAAAGAACAATCTTATGAGAGGGACTGACTAAAGTATGAAGTTGGGAGCTGCAGGGTCCCCCTACCTTCTGTGATGGTAGCTCAGGGCTGCAGGGTCCCCCGTATCCCCCACAGCAGCTGAGAATTGCAGGGGGCCCTGCCCACTGCCAGCTGCAGCCCTGCTGTCCTGGGGCTGATGCAAAAATGTCATGAAGGTCTCTGGAAGTCACAAATTCCATGACCTCTGTGACAAAATCTTAGCCTTGTTTATAGTCAAATCATGATTCAGTCTCTCCAAAATTTGTCAACTTTCATCCTATTTTCTTGCATTCAGATTGAGTCATTTATACTTATCAGCAAAGCTAATGACATTTGACATGTTGGAGATCATAAATCAAAATATTTGCTGACTCAAATCACCAAAGTCAGCAAAAAAACTCCTCCCTTGTATCAGTGAGATGAGTTCTGGGTGCAGCAAAACACCTTGTTCATTGATGTTTCAAGTATTAGCCTCAAATAATGGGGAGAATTCTGACTGTACCATCATCTGCTGTAATTGTTCTAGTTAAGTAAATTATTTCACCAGACAACCCACTCTGAAGACCCTTGTGGATGGGTTGCCAACATTAACAACTGGAAAGGTAGAAAAGATTCAGTTTCGATTTTCATTTTCTATATGCAATTATCAAAGTAGTTCCTTGGATTAAAAACACCACTAGAGATATGCTGGGTTCAGTTCTGTAGTGCTTATTTAGGCATGACACCTAATGAAGTCAATGGGAATTTTATCTGAGTGAGGAAAACCGCACTAGCCTGCTCCATATCTTTTTAAATTGTAAATGAAAAGTGAATTCACTCATCTTGATACTTAAAGCTGAGTATTGATTTTAGGTGCCTTCATTTTCAAATACTCAATCTGAGGTACATTAAAGGGGATTAATTTCCATGGTCAAAACTTTCTGAAACTGGAAACAGAAAAATTGAGGCATCCAAAATCACTATTTGATTTTGAAAATTTAAGCCACTAGTTTTGTACAATCCTTTCACACTAAACCTAATTAACTGAATTTTCTACAACAGAGCAGTTACATTTAGGCATAGACTGAGTTACACCCTGTACAGATTACTCACACAACATGTGTTGTGACAGTAAATCCTTCTTGTTTTATCCTCTTATAAATATATTTTTGGTCAGATTCATCACCGGCATAGATGGGTGAAACTCCATTGATTTTGATGACATCTCTCTTAAAATTCATTTACTGCTTGAGAATGCATAATTATTGCCAATCTTGGAAACATTCAACCAAGAATGTTTTTATTTGTTCTGTGTAACCAGGTCAGAGCCTGGTTTATTTTTAGAACACATGTACAAGAAGAGGCCTAAACCTTGCTACTCTGAAACTGTACAACTATCTGAAATATGTTGTGTGACTTGTACTCCTGGCTGTGCCACTTCCTAAACATCTTTTATATCCTTTTCTGCAGGTTTATCTTGGTTACTTCTTTGTTTGTTTGGTTTTTAAAGCAAGAGTCAATATTTTATTGATATATTCCTGCTGACTGGAAGAATTTGCCTGCTGTTTACCACTGATTTTAAGCAAAAACTAGAGTAGACAGTCCTAAGCAAAATAATAAACACAGTTTTCCTTCTCTAGGATTGCAAAAGTGCCCTCTAATGGCCCATCTTTGCCTCTCTCCTCCTCAACCCCCTCCCCAGCTCTCTCTCTAGCTGAGAACCTGAATCTGGATTTGAATGTGATACTTGGCTGCCTCTGATCTCTATATTTTGGATATTTAGAACTGGAAGACAGGAGATTAGGAGACATGCCTTGTGCTTCTGATCCTCGACAGGGCAAATACTGACATGTTGGTTTCCGCTAACTTCAAAAAGAAAGGGGAACACTTGTCTTACAACACAATAACTTCAATATTCCTAATTTACAAAGCAAAGAAGAAAAATATTGCAAAGCATGCATAAGTAGCTCACTGAAAGACAAGAAAAATAAGTCTCCATTTGAATGACAGTCAGACGGACAGAAAGAACACACACGTTCTAGACCTATAATAAAAAGAACACTACTGCTGAAAAAATTAACAGCTTTTAAAACAGTTTGAATATTCACTCTTTTTAATAGGAAGTACAACAAATGACCACACTGTGTAATGAGCTAAAAGTATATGCTTCTGAACAGTTATCTAAATATATCAATGGATGCATACTATTAATATGTGAATTCAAAATAGCAAATAAAATAGCTTAGAGGCCACAATGGCAGGTATCTTTTGATGGATAGACAGAAGACCGTTCCTTCAAAAATGCCATAATAAATAAATATTGTATGACATATTGTGTATTCTTATGAACAAAAACACACACATGAAATGTATACAGGTTAAACCTAATCATCCAGTCTATGATTATCCATAATTCTTCATGTCTGTCTCCTGAATGCAAAATTCATACACAAACAATCTCATGTATCCAAAACTCCAATTACATAAACATTTTGGATGGTCTTCAAAAAACATGCATATAATTGCAGTTTACCTATACATCTAGGGTTCAAAGTGAATACAAACATCTGGATAATTTGTATTTTTAAAGTAGAACGGGAAGGGAAGAATGATGGGAGAAATCAGTATCTTTATTTGGATCTGAATTAGATTTAGGTTTAGCCTGTGTTTTGAATTTATGTTTGAGGCCAAACTACAAATTTAAATGTAAGTCCAAGAGCAACAAAACCGTACAAGGCATTCTCCCAAAATATTGAGCCAAAATGGTAGTATTCTTGCAGGTTCAGCAGATAGTAAGAAATTTCTACATGTTAGGCTGCATCTGAACCAGATGCAAAAATAGACTCTGCCTGGTTTTGGCCAAACCTGGAAATAAAACCTTATGGAGATCTCTCCCAAAATTCAGGGTGCATGTTTCATATTTTAGCTTTCGGTTTGGGCCCATCCAGTTTCAGGTCTATGGAATTACTTCTGTGAAAGCCAGGGGTTATCCCTAAATTAGTTGTATCATCACATTGTCTTTCCCAACACCACACATACTGATTTAGATTAGCGCTGGTTGAAAATTGGAACACATTTTGTACTGTAATTTGTGAACAAATTGTCCCTGTTTTCACCCAAAAATTTTGAGTTTCAAACATTTTCAGACAGATCTAACCTACATGCTTATTTGCAAATAAAACATCATTCACTGAGCAGAATGAATAAAAAAAACTTATTAAAACTCACTTATCTACTGAGGATGGTAAGAGATGTGATATAAATTATACTGTCCTTAGCATTCTGGATTTTCATAAGACTCTTATGAAACTTGCTTGCTTGCGATTCCATTTTGCTTTGCTGTTTGTGGTCAGAGCAAAGGTGAAAATAAATACTTTTAAAAAGATTTCCTTGCACATCTACTACATATACACACAGGTCTGTATATAGACAAATATACACACTATTTTCTTACAAGGTAGCATGAATATTAGTTTGACCAACAGAGACTTGCTAAACAGATTGCATTGATCATAAATTGTAATACATGAATTATTCACAAAACCCATCATCAAATGCCTTATCTGTGAAAAATATTTCCTTTATTCCCCAACTGTCTGCAGGTCACAAAGTCTTGTAAAAGATTTACAATAACAAAAAAGTATCTGGGTTTACTTGAAGCAAATGCATCTGGAATAAATAAAACCTAATGTTTAATTACAAGGAGTGGAAAGTGCATGATTGTAATTTAGTGAAGATAATTTCAAGGCACAGGCTGCCACAGAGGTTCCTGTGTTGTGTTTCTTTTCTTTTTATTGTATGAATGGTTAACTTTTTTTTAATCTACATCCTATTTTTAAAGTTGAGGGCATTCATTTTTCCTTTGTGTTAACCATGCCACATCTGACAATAAATCTGTAGAATCTTATTTAACTGCAAAGAGACCATAGCCTTGGAAAATAAAAGGACATTCTATATCGGCTCTGATTTATTATAAGAACACTAGTGTTAAGGATCTACATACTTTTCCATTATGAACCCCTATTTTTCAGGGTTTTATAACTCATCTGCAAAAAAATTTCTCAGAGAACAATACAATGTTTCAGCTACACAGCATTTTAAAAAAATTATTTATCAAATTTGGTTGAAATGTATTTGGCTATTAGTATATAAGAGAGAAAAATGGACAGTTTGTATATTCAAATTACTTGAGGGAGGGTTATTTGTTTCTCCAGCAAGTATCTGTTTGATTTTTTAAAAACTGAACTTTGCATATTTTGGTCTGATTCTCCTAGTGCTCAAGGTCTTGTGAAAGGTGCCCAGCAAACTCCCTCTCTCTCCTCCCCGCTCCCACACTCCATTCACTCCAGTTCACATGGACTATTGAAGAAAGTGCTTAGCACCTTTCAGAATCTGCCCCTTTGTCCAGAAGTATAGATCAGAAAGACAAACAAAGGAAACCAGCTATGAGCGCATGCACAGTATTTACTTTTCTCAGAAGATTTGTAATACACATAGTGAGTGTGCTTGTGCAGCACAGTGTCCAGATTAACATCTGATCTTTCATTGGTGTGACATACTATAACTGTGGGGGAGAGCACTTCTGCACTATTGTTTCCCATAATCCATGGATTAAAGCTCCCTAAATCCAGACTGACAAAATGGACTATAATGGCCATTTTGAAGCTTTTAGGGTCTATCATGTCAATCATCTGTGGATTAAGAGACCTTCTTTCGCAGTTCACATTCAAACCTTGGGGGTTTTTTTTGCTGTAAGTGTTGTTTTAACAAAGGGAATTACAGTAGCATACAAAAGAAAAATCTGTAGAAAAATAAAAATACAATAAAGATCAGGGTTATGCTTTCAGTTGATTGAACGCTCCTAGAAACTTCTATTGCAACAAGTAGGGTATGTTACCTGCAAAGTGATGAGATTTTGTTATAGTAATATTCAGGAAATGTCTCAGTGTAGGCATGGTGAAAAGGAAAATAAAAGTACTCACGGAACTATAGTACCAAAAATATCAAATGTTATAAGGAGTATTTCATTTTCTAAACTAAGATTTATATTCCACTTTTCACGTGATTACAATATCTTATGTCTACTGTGGAGCTGCCATTTCTGGAGCAGGCCACTGGTCCAGCTAGTCTGATGCCACACAGAAAGGTGAATGCACACGTTTCGGCCTCTACACACTGCCATCAAAAGCGAAAGGCTAGAACTCCAGGAAGGTAAATTGTGAGGAAAGACATTATGGATACAGATGTATAAAATACACACACATATATACACACGCATACGATGTTCCTGATTCTCCTCATGTTCACACTAGTTTGAGTCACTTCTGGTTTACATTGGTGAAAGTGAAAGGAGAATCTGGCTTTCTGTTTGGCAATAATCCCTTTGCAAACCCACCCTAGCACTTCAGTTACAAATTGGCTTTTTTGTATATCTTTCTGTGGAGAGAATCTAATTCCCTGCAGGTGAGAGTTGTGTTTCATGTCACTGTAGTAATAATGATGAGCATCTGCTCATTGCTAGGCTCCAATGCAGCCTAGAATTTCACTTTGCAGACTGGATAAAATTTGACCCAACAGTTACCATCACAGTCACTCAGCCTGCAAAAACCTTACAAAAGCCCTCAACATCTTTTTGAAACATTTTTTTTTAAATCAAAGCTCATTACCTACCCTGACCTCTCTCATTACCTCCCTCTTCTATGTCAAATTCTCATCTCACAGTGCTTCTTACAGGTCTGAGCCAAAGCCCATTGAAGTTAGTGGGAGTCTTTCCATTGACTTAAATGGGCTTCAGCTCAAACCCTAAACTACTTGCGTAGTATGGGAGTGAGCTAATTAGATAATAAAATATTGCTACTATATTCCTACATCACATCTTTCATTGGAAGATCTGAAGGTGTTTTACAAAGGAGAGTAAATATTATCTTCATTATACAGATAGGCAAACTAGGGCACACAGTATAGAAACTTGGCCAAGGACACAGTGCAAGTCAGGAATACAATCTAAGTCTTCTGGCGCCCAATCCTTTTCTCTAAACATTAGATCTTACTGTTCAAGACCAAGTTAGTTAGACATTAAGAATTACTTTAGCAGTTTATGTTACTCTCTAGATAGCTTTTTCAGCAACAGTAATAAAGGGTTAGAGCTTTGGATACATGATTATAAATAGCACAAATATTATTGTTTTTAGTACCAAGTTTGTCACTATTATGATAGAAGCACAGATATGGGCAGTTCTGAATGATGATGAGACCAAATGCCTTTGCAGAAACCCTGGACCATCAATGGTGACTATATTTAGACTGTTCTGAAGTTAACATAAAAAGTCACACAGAGATTTGAGGGAATTAACAGGACCTACACGTCTTATTGGATGCCATTATCAGTCTACTGGGATTTGTGACTGGAGGTAAGAGGGATCTTCAGAAAGCGCTCCTCATTAATAAATAACAACCTGTACAAACTAGCAGCTATAGTTACTTGAACCATTTTTAGAAGCCTTGGAGCACTTGTTTGATGATCCTTGGCAGCTGCCAGAAGCTGAGGAGGTTGTTTATAGAAGAGGGAGAATATAGAAGAGGGAGAAAATAGAAGGCCTGAGTATCACAGGGAGTTATGAGAAAGGGAGCTCTGAGGCACTGAGAGTGACTCTAGGTTAACTCTGTGATCTACAGGGCCCAAAGCAGGAGCAGATCACAAAGGCAGGAGAGGGTGCAGGGCCAATCTGGATATGAATTACATCTGCATCTCATCCTGTTGCTAAAGGGGCTGCATCTACAAAGGTGTGAGTAACAATAAGAGTGCTTGTCTTTTGCATAGTGGTTGTGAGTGCACTGAAACTCCTCACATTTTTATATTACTTTTTGGTGGGTTACAGAGGTAGGGAGAGGTTGTTCCAATATTTTATGAAGAGCCTGCAAGGCACACAAAGGCTATTTCTCCCTCCTTTCTTTCTTGTTTTCCTTGAATAGCTACTCAAATTTCTCATTTGTAATTTTACAATACCTGGCAATTGTGGTTATTGTTTCTCAATGGCTGACAAGTGGTTCCTGTCTAAGAGATAACAGCTACTAGTGCAAACATCCAGAACACCCAGGATGGTAACAATAACAGCTCTCTTAATAGCCATCTCTCAGCTGTAAGAGCAGAGCAGTGGGGCAGTAGCTTTTGTAATGGCCCATCCCACACTGCATGAATCCAGTAGGCTGTTCCCTGCTTCCATAATAATTAACCCATAGTAATGACTGAAATGCAAGTGAAGCAGCGTCCTGTATGGGTGGCTTGTTTATGGCTCTGACGTGAACCCTTGTCCTTTGGAACAGTGAACTAGTCATGGAGCACAGTGCAAAAATTTTAACAGACGACAACCCTCAACAAATACATCTGTAAACTGGGGCTACTGGCTTTTTGTTAAACTACTGAGTCTTCCAGAATTAAGTAGTTATGAACAAGGGGAGATTATTTGATTTTGTAATTTTGCCTGTTTTACTGTTTTTTGCATTGCACCTGCCTTATTTTTTGATATATCTGAATTGTATGATACAGATCCTCAGCTATGCCAATTTACATTAGCTGAGAGTCAGGACCTCTCTTTACTGGGCACATTAATATAAATTATACAGCTGGATTACAGAAGTTGTGTTTTTATAATTCAGCCACTTACCACAATCCAAAATTACAAAATTTAAGCTAAATTTGAATTTATTATCCAAAATTTGGCTCATCTCTAACATTATATACCTTCAACGCCAAAGGCATGCGAGTACCCCTATTAGTCCTTACAGAACTAATATAGGACCAAATGCTATGCCTGATGGTTTAATTATTAGCTTCTTACGGTTATTAGTTACAAATTCTCTGTGTCTAATTTTCCCTAGCTATAAAAAGGATTGTTGTTAGAAGTACTGTATTAGAGCATTATGAAATTAAAAAGTGTTATGTTAGTGCTAAGAATATTAACAACTATTTACATATCTCTACCAAAGCTTTCAGCACCGATGAGATGGGATGGTCCCTTTTGTATACACTTAGACATCATTCGCAGTTATAGAAACAAAGAATCGTCATGACCTGTCAAGGTCGATAAACACTAAATTGATTCCCATCACTCCTGAAAAATGTCATACTCATGGCCATACAGCTTTCGGTTCTTAGATGCAGCTGATGTCATTGTGTACATGGAACAAGAACACAGCATGGTCCTTAACTTACAAATATGCCCATAATATAAATTAAACTGTTAGCCCTGCTATCTCTTCCCAGAATATTTGTTGTAGATTAACTTCTCTATAGCTTCGCTGGGAGATTCTTTGCATCATTTGCTTTGTTCATTGATATGTACAACTGGGAAAAAAAAAAAAAACCACTCCCAAAACAAACCATGCAGCCCTATCTAGACTAAAGAGAGAGGTCTTGCACCACTGATGACTCTATTTAGTCCACATGAGGAATGGATTGTTTTGTTTTGGGTTTTTTCCCCCTCTGGTTTTACTGACCATTATGTTTTCCTTGGCAATTATTTGTACTACCTGAACACCTAGGAACTCAATTGTCATGTTTTCTGCTATAATTGCTTTGCAACAGGACAAGAGAGCTTGCAATAGCTATGAACAAAGTCCTCTTTGTCAATGCAAATTATCTATGTCTACAGTATTTTTATATCATTCTATCAATGATGCATCAGCAGCATTAAAAATAATACTAAAAAAAAAGCATTTTAGCTGTGGGAACTGACCACTCTATTCTACCTCTGGAATGTTCAACTTCTAATATTTCTGAGGTTCTCTTGTTATCCCAGTAGGGAAATGTTGAAACATTAGACATTGAAAGTCTTGACCATGTTGTGTGTGGGTTGTGAATCCTAAAAATTTAAGGAACTGGTGCTTGCTGCCTAGTCACTATGTACAGGGGAGAGAAAAACAACAAGCAACATGCACTTCTTGGTCATCTAAAGGAAGAGCTCAGCCCCAAAAAGAGTGCACTGATATTATTCCCACAGCTATTCCCCAGACATGGACTATTCCAAGCTACTGTACTACCCCAAAAGTCAGTGTGTTATCAGGAAAAAGAGACATGTTCACTTCCCGAAGGAGTCACAAAACAATGACCTGCACACCACACCTCTCAGAGGAACTGTGTCTGGTAATGGAGTGTGCTCTTAAGCAGCTCCATTCCATGATTCCAAGACCAAGAATCTAGGCAGCAGAGAAGGTACTTGTCTCCATATGATGAAACTGTGCCCAACGAGCAGACCCTGAAACTCCTCCCACACAGGTCAGTCTGCATTTAGAGTTCTAACTTGAGGGTGAGCCTTATGTGATACATGTGCGGTGTGAGTAGAAGAACACAGCTAACAGTGCTAGACCAAACAGCGTGATATTCACATTAACCCTGCATACATCTGCGTGCTCTTTTCCTTTCTTAGGTTGCTTACTTAGTTTTACATCTTTTGAACCTATCCTGTTCCCCCACTTCCCCTCCAGTGAGGCTTCTTCATTATCAGCACAATTTTGATACATAGGAAATTTCCCTCCAGCTACTCACTGTAAGCATCTGTGGCTCTTTCTGAAGCTTGAACCACTGATGTCAAGCCCAGCAACGCTGCCCATAACCATTTCACTGGCTGCACACACTGTTTTGGTGGAATAACATCCTTTCCTCTGTGCTCCTTGCTAGATAGAAGTGTAAGTAGGGGCAATTAGTTCCTTTGACTTGATGATGCTGTAACTTTCCTTCCAGACTTGTTTTGGGACTAGAACCATGTAAGAGTGATATGGGATGGGGACATATTTGACACTTGAGTACATTGACCGAGTCACGGTGATGCTTTTTGATTTATTGGTGTTTGTTTTCTAAACAGCTCTAGTCATGTACTTACTGTGAGATCAAGCTGCAAAAACTCTGCTACAACTGAAAAACCTTATAGTTCAAACAGGAGTGCTAAGGGGTATTCAAAACTGTCATGGTCAAATACAGAGATGTGATAGAGGGTTACAAAATCAGATTATCAAGGGGATAGATAGCAGCTTCATTCTGATGCTGGTCTAGTGTTTATTTGTCCAGCCTTGCAGGTGAAAGGTTAGTTCTTTATGTAGTCACTCTGAACAAAAGCAGGAGGAACACATACAGGCAGATAGGTCAGACTGTTCTGGGTGAATGGTCATGAAAACAAATTTGTAAACCTTCAGACCTTCTATATGTTCACCATACTACCTCCTCATATGTGAGCTTTAAAATTGCTTTCAAAAAATAGAGAATGAAAACAGTTTCTGGAAGAGAGGCTTTAATTAGTTCAAAGTTCAGGATGTTCATGTGTCTGAAGACGGGGGATTTCGGGGACATATGTAGAGACTAGGCAGTGGGAATCTGCCTCAGTTCTTTCTTGTCTTGTATTATTTCCGGATTAAGAGATGATTGGTATGTGTGTCAAGGGAATTTCAATTTCCAGAAGCAGAAGATGTGGTGAGAGCTGTGATGAGGGCAAAAGGCCTGCCTCAGAAGGATATTATGAGGCTTAGCTAATGTTTGTGAAGCACTTAGAGATCCTTGGATGAAAGTTACTAATCAAACACAAAATATTGTTTTATTGTGGGTATTGTAAAATTAAAGAGGGGACCTAGTTACTGCTGTCCATTATTTATCCAGACATGAAGCTTCAAAAACATGGCCAAATGTTTTCAACATCAGCAAAAGAGTAGGCTGCCGATGATAGGATTTCAGGGTCAAAGAATGTTACATTTGTGAGAATGTAAAGTTCATCCTGCCACATAGGGAAAGATTTAATAAATGATCTGTTTGTTATTTTTTGATTTAGGACTAAAAACCTAGCAAGAAAAGAACCTGATTCTGGTCTCAGTTATCATATGAACGTGTTACCGTAATGTGACTTCAGTGGGTTACTGTTAATTTGCACTGATGATAATAAGGTCAGAATCAGACCCCAAATATCTCCAAGAACTTAAAGTCAATTTTTGTTCTTGAGACGACTGTTGTACATTTTTAGCCCAAGCCCCTCCTTCCATCTACACACAGATGAGTCTGACTCAGGTCAGCAAGCACTCAGGCCTGGGTCTTAGCACTTTGTTAGGAGGTAGGTTAGAACCTGAATCCTTCTGTGACTTGGATCCTGGACCCAAGCCTGGATCCTTCTGTGACTGCCATTTTGCAGTGTGGATGCAGCTCAGGGTACAGACCTGAATCAGAAGGTCTGCCTCATGTAGTATGGACATATCAGCATGACTATGGGACCCAGATGAAGCAAATTAGATTTACAATTCCGTGCGAACGCTCAAGCACAGGCCTGGAAACACTGAGTTCACAAACCCAGCTCTCACGGGCCCCACGCACAGTGTGCCGCGTACACATACTCTTAGAGGTTTAACAATATCATACACAGTTCTGAATCATTGAGTGAGAACAATTTTACATGGAATCATATTTACTGCCCATTGTATATACATGCTGAAATACAGGGAGTTAGGAACTTTGAGAGCTTTCTATTGAAATAGGCAGTTGTCCGAATTTTTTTGGAAATGTTATTGTACTGCTTTGTGTTATTTTTGACTGAGAGTTTAAAAATGCTTCCTTTTCTTAAGCTGATATGCTTCTTTTACAGAGGCTGTTCTCAGCCATTCCATCTCAAATATTCCATGTTTTCAAAGAATGTATGATATTTTGGATTAAAATGCCTGATTATTCCGTGTTAAATTAAGTAAAAAAACAACCCACCAACATATAGTGCCAAATCCTGTTTGTTTTATTCATGCAAGGTGAAAAAGGTTATAACTAAACTTATTTTTTAATATGGTCATTTAAAAAAAAATCTTAACAAATCCTCCTTAACTTTAGTATAAATATTTTAATTGACTGACATAAAATCTCTCTCATGAAATTAGAAGTTCAATATCCTATATGACTATAAATTTTTTATTCATTATTTCCTCGGTGAACAAGCAGACAGATTTCTTCCCCAAATAAATACAAGTCACTGTTAGTCCAACAACCTATACTCATGCACATAATTTCTACTCAGGAGCATAATCCCACGAGAATTGAGCCTAGCTTTAATAGTCAATCCCCCATTTCGGGAATAATTATTTTCTTTAACCCTATGATTTGCTTAGAGGAACAGAACTAGTGTAGAATAGGAAACTTTACGTCTGTTTCCTTTTGTTTCTCTTTGCATCCTAACCCAAGCTGACAGTTCTAAAATACTTGGCTTTCTTAAACAATCACCACCACCCCAATCTGTAAACAGTTTATCTCAATATTTTGAAATCCAGGAACCTGATGCAAATTAAACTTAGAATGGCTGAATATAAACTAATTAGTAGTAAATATACTCTATCTAAACAAAAAAGCAAAGTGTTCTCAACCTCACGCTATCATGGAGATTTTGGAAAATGAGGCAGTCTGTTTCATTCTTGTTGATCTGTGCAAAGAACTGAGAATCTGTTACATCCCATTAGTAAGTGTGACTCATTTAAAGTTTATAGAAGATGAAAGTTTCTCTAACATTGTTCTTTTGGCAGCGGTGAGTTTAAAATGGAAGGAGATTAAAAGTATTAAACTTTGAACCTAATAAAATTATAAAATTCTTTAAAGTTATTTTTGGGAAAGAAGTAATAATATACTTAATTAAGACAACAACAATGATTCATGGTAGAAGTGTCAGTTTCATTAGTGTGTCACATTGTAAGTGTCTGAGGGTCATACTTAGAAGGGCACTCATATCCGGGACCAGTGGTGAGGGGAATGAAGTGGAAGAAATAAATTATTGCCTTTTGTTTTTCAGATTTCCAGGTGTTGTGGACTATCACCACTGCTTCCGATCTCTGCCATAATGCAGACAAACATCTCCTCAATTATTGGATTCCATGATCCAAAATACAGGGTGGTATAATTTGTCATACAGTAAAACTTTGATTACCAGAACCTCAGTTATCAGAATCTCATGTATCCTTCAGACTATTAATTACACTGAAAATTATCTCAATTATCTGAATTTATTCAGTGTACCCATGAGATGCAGAAAATGAAAGTCATACTGGGTATCTGTTAAGTATAGTCTACAGTAATATTTTGTGTTAGACAATACAAATGATATGTTCAAGCTATTAGCTAATACTGAATTTGTATTACATATTAACACAAATACATTGTTGTTTTAACAGAATACTTAATAGAGGTCCAGAATCTTAGCTAGTGTAAATTGGTATATATCTATTGACTTTAATGGAGCTATGCTGATTTATACACGCTGAGGATCCATCCCATAAAACACTTCTGTTCTCTCTCAAAAAAAGAAGTATCAGATTTCACACCTGTTTCCTTAAACATGCATTTTGAAACTCAGAAAGTTACTCTGAAAAATATGATGTTGTCCCTGGCAAGAATTTTGTGCTTTTAACATACGTCACATATGACCTGCTTGCAAGAGTACAATCAAAGCCATCTATGTAGCTCATATGAATTTCTTTTGATTTTATTTCACTACAGTGTGCTAAAACACTGATTTTTCAACAGTCCCGTCATGAACTAACAAAGCTAAGGTTAAGTAATTAATCCTAAAATAACCAAATTATTTTTGTATTTACTCTTGTTCTTTACAGATTTCAGAGTAACTGCATACCTTAGAGCTTCATTTATTTTCATCTTTTAAAATGTTCTTATCGAGTTTTGATTTATTTCTCTAACTCATTCCCCAGATTAAGGGGCAAATACTTTCCCTTTATTCAAGTTTTCAAAAATAAAACATCTCCTCAGCCTTCTAAGTTCTTTCTAACGCCGTTAATTTCTTTCTGAGACAAACATTAAAATAAATGAATAATTTATTTCACTTTGTAAAGCATCTTCATATAGAAGATATTTCTGTCTTGTAAGGGCTAAACATTTTTGTCAGCGAGTTTATTTCCAGTTATGAAGAAAAATGCATTTGGGGAAATATAGCATTTATAAACATTAAATACACAGGACTTGAGTCTCTTCTAGTCTTACTTACATAGATATAAAAATAAAGTAATTCTATGGACATGAGTTACTCCTGATTTATACTGATGTAAGAGAAAGAATATTTTCTTTTTTCATTTAAAAGAGGGCACAGTAAAAGATATCGAAATGTACAGTTTAAAAGTACTTAGACCTTATCAGCTTCGCTGTGTTAGTAAGCATTACGTCATATGTATAGTGCATGCATTATATTATATACCCCTTATTCCAACTGCGTATTACTTGTTTGTAATTAAATAAAAACTATACCTCTCAAGAGTATTCTTGGGCATTTCGGCTGCTTACAAGCATATTGTTCATAAAATGCACACACTCTATCCTTTATTTCAATCCCACTCTGCTCTGTCTGTTGATCAAGCAGTGAAACTTAAAAAAAAAACAAAAAAACAACCCAAATACTTTCTTTTATTTTAAATATTAGTGTTTGAAAAAGCAGTCCAAAGAACCTATATACTGTTCCGCATTAATTACGTTTTCTATGTATTGAACAATGTTAAATGTGCTGTTTCCATTAGACTACATATAATGGAGAAAAAGTGCCAAGTTAGCAAAAATGTGTGGAAACACTAAATCTATACTGTATCTACTGGCATAAATTACCTCCTGAAAAGAAATCTGAAGAATGAGTGAAAAGATAAATACACCCACAGCAAAACAAATGCAGCTTCTGAAAAGTAAGATATTGAGGGATATTGACATTGCCCCTTGAAAATAGTGATGTAATGGCTTTATGCTTTTATTATTAATGTAAAGTGTAATGACTTCAAAATGAATGCAAAGTCAAACGAGGCTTGTTATTCCCCTAAAAATCTTTACTGTAACAGAAGCCAGTACCCAGATGTTCTGTGGTTCAATCTGTCGCTTCATTGCATAAAACTACCACATACAGCGAAACACATTACTGGCTCTCCGTTAGCCAAACCTGGTCAGATTTTTGGATTGTTTTTCTAGCAATCTTTTAAACTGACATGAGAGGCATAAAAGGTGATCTCTTACAGTGATGCCATCTTGAAGTGTAACCACTTGCAGAAATGAACTGGGATTTGTTTAGTAAACTGTTATTAAGGTCCTTTCAAAACAAAGTACAGAAGAATAAGCAAAGCTCTGAGTGTAATAAATGTCATGCAAACTAAAACAAACAAAGACTAAGGACATAGTAGGTGACAAATTGAGCTTAAACACACAACCCTGCCTTTACAATTTTGGAGCTTGAACCTGAAAGACTTTAGGCATCCTCTACTCCTACTGCCCTAAATCGGAGTTGCTGCTCAGCACCTTGCAGGATTAGACCCTTTAGTAAATTAATATTCGGAGATCTGACTTTGTCTGATCCTGAACCTCCAATGGAAATGATATGACAGTAAGAAGCACCTTGTAAAACACTGGAAATAGGGCAGATGGTCCCACAGTCTTATGCTGGGATCATCAGTTGTCAGCCAAACATCGAATATATGGTGGATAGTGCAGGCATTACATGATTTTAAACAGCTTGTTTGGCTGTTTGCAACCTACATGTTGTTGTGGAAACCTAAATGTTGTTCCATATTGTATTCTCTCAGATAATGTTTTCCAAATCAGTCAGCCAAAAGTAAACAGTCATACATGACTAGACTATGCAACTCTTCCTGGTATTGGTGAGCAGCCCTATGAATTTCAACGAAACTACTTGTGTGAGTAACTGTTCCACAACATAGACACTGTTCAACCCTGGACTATGTAACTTTTCTGTTCTCAATTAAATTGTACTTATTATCCTTGTGCTAAACTTCCAAAAGAAAGAAAGGTGGTTGCAGCATTATGCAGCATGAGGTATATTTCTAAGAAATTAAAAACATGTCTTACACATGCTATTGGCACTGACATGTCATGTATGCCATGAAATGTCACTGCTAATTTGGGATAAGATTGCTACAGTTTAGATAGCATGTAGCAGACTATACACAGATATGTGACATATTTTTCACTTCATTTACATGCATATGACAAAAAGCTGAATTCCCCACCCTAAAATTAGAGAAAGGATTTTTATTTTGCTGTGAACGCTACCATTTAGTTCCCATCTTGGAAATATGACATGCCTAAAGATGACACTGAATAAAACCTCCAACAAACAACAATAAAATCCAGCACATTTTAGAATTTATTCAAGTCATCTTTTGACATATCAGAGTTTAGGGTTAAGACAGTTCCCCTTTTTAAATAGCATAAAATGTAAAAGCAAGATGACACTATAGAATATATGTGCAAAGTTCTGTTTAAGAACAAGGTCAAAACTGTAGGAGAAAGAAGAGGCAAAAACCAGTCAAAAATCCCTCCAAGCTCAATATTAACAAATTCTTGACGTTGTTCCAAATATATAAAATGGGTTTTTTCAGTGGTACTGTGAGCTTCACCTCAGCAGATCTACTTATGCACGTACATATCTCTGCATATCTCCTGATTAAGTATGAGAAAGGCGTGGGGAGGACAAGTTATTCCTGGCAAGAATCAATTGAAACTTGCCATTCTTAAAACAGGTAAGGCGCAGCAACTGGGAATGGACAGAATGGGAACATGGGGTTTAAAGTGGATTTGGAAATCTCTAAATCCGCATGCTGATAGCACTCATCACCGTAGATCTAAGAGTTATTTTATGCAAGGTACACTATGACTAAATCAGCATTACCTGTCAGCAGTTGCTATCATATATAACAGCTCAATATTAGCCTACTACTGGATATCTTGTATCTGATTCACTGTGATGGGACACCAGTGTTACACAGATATAACTTTAGATTTAAATTTCATCAGATTTAAAAATCAGCAGAATTACACTCATGTAAAACTGGAGTAACCACTGCCTTACAAGGGTCCTGGCCTAGATCCCAGGATTGAGAACAGATTCTCCATTTGACTCATAAAATCTTGGCTGATACTGACTGAAAAACAAACAGAATATATTCACTATTAGGGCCCCTGTCTTCTTCTACATTTTGTCCTGCACACTATTAAACATCAATGAAAAAGCAATTATAATGATACACTTCTGTGAGTATTGGGAAAGAACATCTTCTTCCCTCTCTGGGTGGAGAAGGCGGCACTGAAAAGTGCACCAGCAGGTCCCTGAAACCAATAATTAAAGAAACTACCTTATCCCTAGAGTGACCCGCTGTGGCTATTTCTAATGCAGCATTACGGCATTGGCAAGGATATTACATTTATCCATAATCAGCGAACCAGCTTTTGGGAAAAACACAGTGCTTTGCCACTTGAATGTTAAAAGGGTCCAGAACAAATAAACTTGTGGAACTGGCTTTTTTAGATTAGGGACACTCTTCAATTAAATACTTTTTAAAGAGATAACAGCTATATCTGCAAGTGATTAAAAGATACTTTATAGTTTGTCTCTGTTCTTTTGAAATAAATGTGTAACCCAAACTACACATAATTCGTAGCAAATTCATCTTGTTACAGCCTTCTTTTTAAAATTACAGTTACTAATTCAAATATTGTTATTGTCTGACTTGCTTGCTTCGTTCATGTACCCGTTCACTCTATTTAAAAAAGTTCAGACAAAACTAAAAACAACACAGGCTGTCTGAAAACAATGTTTGTTTATAGAGTGTTTGGTAAGGATTCATAGCTAAAATGTGGGGGAGGTGGGTGTCAGCAGCCAGCTTGCTTTCCCTTGAATAGGAGTGTTTCCCAGAAGGATTGACTATAACTTTATCTAAACCATCTTCTCTCATCCTCTCAAAATAAAAATGTATTGGAAGAATTTCAAAATAATCCCTAAAACACATTGACATTGAAAGTGGGAATGTAAATAATGTAATTGTCCCTTTTAGGGTTACAAAAAAAGGAAGGAGAAAAATAAGGACATTTAGATCCCACTGAAAGCCTGAGCCCAGCATTTCAAGTAATCACTCCAACTTCGGCGTTAAGATGCAGTTTTTCTGAGATTTATTCTGAGCAGCATGCGGTGAACTGCGGGAAAGTGTCATACCCACAGGACTCCCCCAAACAGAGAGCTTTTAGCACTGTTTGATCAGAGCTTGACAGAAGGTGGGGGGACATTAAAGTACACTCAAAAGCATGACTTTCCCTGCCTATCTCCCTGGCTATTTCCTTCTCACCTTTCCATCCATCCTATTCTTCGGGTTAATCATAATAAAATGCGAAACTGCAGCAAATCCTTAACAACTGCTCCCGGTTGCGGGGGGGGGGGGGGGGGGGGGGGGGAAGAGAGAAAAAGAGAATATAGGGAGCGAAGGTGGTTCCCCCCTCCCCCCTGAAGCGGATGTGTTGAGATGCGGGCAGAGAAATGCAGGGAGAGTCATCAGGAGTTTAGAGAAAGTAGAAAAAGATACAAAACCAGAGCACCGAGCGTCCCAGGAAAGAGGAAATCTGATCAGAGCTCCTCATCAGAGCATGCTCCTGCCTGTGACTTTACCCTCACCGAAGCAGCCCTCCGCAACCGAAGCTTGGACGACAACCCCACCTGCGGCCCCAGGAATTTGACCCTGCACAGGATGGGAAGAAAGAGAGGGACAGGAGGGGATTGGATCGAGGATTGTGAGAGGGGGGAATCCATTCCCGTGGGGGAAGCGGATGGCATCCCGTTTAGACAAGTATCTGCAGCTGGTATATAGAGGCCTCCAGTGGTTGAACTTGTGTTGATCCCTTCAGCTGAGCTGTCTGCATCTCGTCACCCGTATCATCGCTTTCCCTCAGTAAGAAGGACCCATAAAACACCCCCGCCTTACAAAGAGTTTCCAGAATGGCAGCTGGCACCCTGAACAGTTAAAGAGGTTTTGATTGTGGCTGGGCTAATTCTCACCCCTCCGTCCCGGCAGGGAAGAAGCCACGGTGGGTGAAGACACAAAAGATCAGAGGCAGGATCAGGGCAGACAGACCTGTTTCGCTCATTAAAGGGGGCTTTGCTTCAATCTAGTCATAAAGCAAACCTTTCCTGCCACTGGATCCCCGTGGGCTGGGCTGGTGTCATGTGAAGCGTCCCGCAGCTGGGGGGGGGGGGGGGGGGGGAAGAGGAGCGCACACAAGGACCAACCAGCCCGCTCCTCTCGCCAGCCACCAACCTGCTTTCCAAAGCTCATTCCAAATCAGGAGTAAATTAGCACCGGTGCCTAATGAAGCGGGATCGTTCCTGGTACCCAATCGCCCCGTCCTCCCACCTTTCTCACGCAAGACAACTTTCGGGGCGGTGCTGCTCAGCCCGGGATTCCCAGGACTCCCGGGCCGCCCTCCCCATTGCATTGCCGCCCAAGTGCTCGTCCCACTCCCCAGAGGCGTTAGCCCTGCGCGCAGACTGGGGGGCCGCGCTGGGAAGAGATGGGCGACCGCCTAAGACACATCGGATCGCTCCTGATGCTCCTGGCGCCCGGTGCACGGTCCCCCTCTCTCCATAGCCCGGAGATGCACGACCCCACCCCAATCCACGCGGGGACCTCCTCTCTAACGCCCGCACGGGGCCCCCCTCTCCCCGGGTCTGCTCTCAGCGCCCCCCGCCCCGGGCCACACACACGAGGGACTCCGCGGCGCTCCGCTCCGCTCACCTTTAACAGTCCTGCTCCTCCCGGGGAGATGTGTAAACGCCCCGGGCTCGCAGGTGCTGGTGACAGGACCCGGGGAACGTGCCTCCTGCTCTCTGGCCTCCCTCCCGCCCCGGCACGGCCAGGATCCCAGCCGCAAGAGAAGGCGAGTCCCGGCTTGGCCTTTCAGCGAGCCGGGCAGGGAAGCGCAGCCCGCGGCGGAGAGCGGCGGAGCCGGGCGGGCGGACAAAGTTTGCAGAAGTGCCCAAGTGGCCCGGGCGGGCTCGCACCAGCCGGCGACAAGGCGTCCCCGGGTCTTCGCAACTCCTGGCGAGCCCCCGGCTGGCGCAGCATGAGCCGGAGGCGGAGAGGGGCAGCGCCGGCCGGCGGGGCGGGGCGGAGGATGCTGCGGCGCGGGCAGAGGCAGCGGGGTCCTTCGGCCGCCGCCCGGCGGATGCTGCGGGCGCGGGGCTGGCGAGCGAAGCGCTGGGTGAGGCTCTCGGCGCTGCGCGGCGCCCCGGCGGCTGGGCGACGAGCGGCGTTTGCACCGAGTGTCACTGGTGCAGCGCAGAGCCGCTCCCCCAACCAGCCCGCTCCCCTCCCTCCTCCCTTCCTCCGCTCGCTGCCACACACGCAGCGCAGGGACACCAGGCGAAGCCTATCACCGCCCCGGCCCGCAGGGAACGCAGCCCACCCGTCTGGAGACCAAGGGTGGGGGAGTGGGGGGGAGAGGGATCTGCCAGGGCTCCATGGAAAGCCCAGGCAAGGCAGGGCGAGAGCCTGGGGCTCTAGACCACCTCGCCACCACCGCGTCCCTCTGCGAGGAGCCAGGTCGCCCTTGGCTTGCAGAGCAGGAGCAGGTCAGGGAACCTACTTTAGCTAGGAGCTGACCCTCCGGGCCACTGCTCTGAGGTTCAGTGCCTACGCGTAAGACTAGTTCCAGCGACTTCCACAGGCCGGCGTTTAGGAGGAGAACTTTGCAGGACCAAGCTCCTTGACTCCATTCATAGCGGTGTGTCCAAAGAGCAGCCCAGGGGTCTCGCTAATATACAGTTACATGTACCCTTGCTGCACCTCTCCCAGGTTGGTAAAAGATTATGATTAGCAGTGTCATTAATAGGATCCCCATTCTGCCGATGGGGAACTAAGACACAGAGAGGTTAAGTGATTTGCTCAAGGTCACACTAAGTCACAGAGAGGCAGGTTTCATTTATAGCCCTGTATAAATAATGATTGACTGAAGCCCTTATTTGTAAAAAAAAAAAAAAAAGTGGGGATGATTCACATCTATTAAAGTCTGTGGGTTTGGGAGACATGCTTTTACTTCAGTCTCCTAAAGACATTTAGGAGACTGAAGTAGCTTCACATTCTTAGCTCTGAAGAAATTGACCTCGGTTCTGATCTGAACTCTTTTACCCCCTTCCCAATATTCTGGGTTGATCAGTTTGGAGGGTTTGGCTCAGACCCATCTCAAGAAGAGCTGTATTGATCTAGATTGATATGAAAGCTTGGGATGGCAAACAAGGAGTGCCTATGCAGGTTATCACAAAGGAGTGTCCAAAAAACAACCCCCGCATACCACCCTCTCATGGGCTCTGCATATGCCAAAGGGGGGTGGGGGGGAAGAATCCAACAGCTCTTTTAGAAATATGAAGCTCTACTTTCCAATGGTAGATAACTAAGCCCCTACTTAACTTGCAATATTGCAGATTCTGCAATATTAGGCTTCCAATCTCAATTTTGACAGTGGGAGCCCCAGGCCGTCAACAGCAGAAAAATCTCAGAAAAATAATAATGGAATTTATTACTGCAAGCAATAAGGTCCATCATTATTTTTCTGCAGTTTTCCATGGCTTGTCCACAATTTAGCCAGATTTTTTTGACAGTCATCCCACAGTTTAAGTAGGGCTTTATATATAACTCATTGCTATTCTTGTTATATATCAAGATGCCAGACTTGAAAAGGAGTATTATTCATCCTAAAACTCAGGCCAGTGTTGCTTGGGGAGTAAATTGCAGATTGGGGTAAAAGAGGAAACACTGCTCTAGTTTTGTTTTGTTTTGTTTTTTTAAAAAAAAGCAAAGTGAGATTGGTTTGAAGCTGTTCAAGTCATTGGAATGTTAGGAAACATCTCTGAAGAGATGGATGAGTTAAAAAAAGAGCAGGTGAGGTAGTCAAGGGTGCATGATAAAAGGAATTTATCACATTGATGTCACAACTACAGACAGCTTTGGGGTTTGTGAAAAGAAGCACATGGCTCACTATTATTTGGAGGAGGCAGTAACATGAAAGAATCTGTTGCTTTTTCTTGGTAATTTATTCTTAAAAACATGAACTGCTGCAAACATACTTAAACTGGTCACTCATAATACAAGTCTGCTACTGATTTTTCCTCAATATGAGTTTATTCACTCTCATTCCTATGCCCCTGCCCCATTTTGGTCTTTGGAGTCTACCAGCCATGGATTATTTTTTTTTGGTGAAGGATTGGAATACAAGTCCAAGGCAGATCAGAGTCTAAATTATTTACAGCAGCTCGCCTCTCTGGGAATTTTATATATATAAAATATAAATAAATTTAAAAAAATGGAAAATTCAATGATCTTGGGGCCAATTCTACCAGACAATTGCTAATGACACTAGGACTGCTGAAAGCTTCCTCTCACCTGTCTACCTGAAGGTGACTTAATTCTACTGCAAGAATTCTACAGTAAGGGGTAACTCAAAAATACAGAATACAGGATTAAGAAAAAGGCTCATCTGAGAGTCATGGTCAAATCATTGACTTTCTCCCTTAGCTTCAATATTTTAAAAACAGGGATAATATTTATCTGATTCACAGGGTGAGTGGCAATAGACATTTACAAGTAATTCTTTAAAAAAAAAAAACGATCACAAGTCAAGTCACCAAAATTCATACACAGCCCTGCAGAGACTCTAAAACCTTTCCCCCCTCCCCCATATTTTGACAATTATTCTTGAAAAACAATCTTTTCAAATAATGGCATTTCTGCCAGAATCTCAGATCAGACTTCACTTCTGCCTCAAGGGACCTAACAATCTCTCGCTTATGGACATGTGCATGCACACTTACTTTTTATGTCAAATGAGTCAGTTAAAATATAAAGAGTGATCTCACTAAGCCTCTCAGAAACTGTCAGGCCAGCCCTGAGCATACTGGAGTGATCTGCGATCAGAGGAGGGGAAGCAGTTACATTTGGGAAGATAGCAGCAACATATTTTTAGAGACCTCCCAAAATGCTCAGGCTGGCTTTGATTTTGCCTCTCTGAGGTCAATAGTAGTAATATATTGCTGATGGGGGAAAAAAACCTAGTTAATGAGATTGTGTTATATGCACAAACAAGCAGACTCTTTAAACCTGAGGATAATTTTTAGTGCAATTGTTTTTGCAGTGTATGACTTTGTGATTTCAGTGGAAGATAGATAACACAAGGGATATGATTTGCTGGGAAGAACAAGATTTATACTTTTTAGATGTGTACAATGCTATTAATATTTGCTGGGTTTGAAAGGATGGCATGAAGATTCCCAGCCAAAAGAACAATATACTTAAAAAGGTTTATGCTTCCTAAATTTACAAGAGAACAGAAATATAGAATTTTAGTTTAAAAAGATTTTGGTTTCAATACCTACCAGAAAGCATACCCAGTTTTGATTTTTTTTAAATCTACAATAGGGACTATTTCTGTTGGACAAAAATTTTCAAAAATCTGTGGATCTTAGGGACTTTTAAAGCACTTGTGACCATGGCAGTTATTCACCTGGATCTTGCAAAGACTCGCCAGGTACAGTCTTTGCAAGATTGGAGTCAGAGTATGGCATCTAATGGTATGCAATGCAATGCTGGTTTGAAAGGCACTTGTTTATATATGTGCAGTAGAACTGAGAAATACAAAACATTTTCTATAAATATTTTTTGAACTTTTACGTTAATTTTCTTTGGCCAGATTTCTTCTTCCCTGCTTGTATTCATTATTAACTTTAAAGTAATCAAGTTTTTGAGACTATTTTTGCCAGTTAAAGTGTCGAAGCTATACATGCAAGTATTCATGGAAATCAAATGATGCATTCACATGTACATTTACTGCCATTAGAAGCTGTTGAGCATTCAGTCAGGGAACAGAAAATAGATACCATGTGACTTAGCTGACCAACTGTAAATAAATCTTGAATATTTGCAATAAGTCCATGGAGAAGACTGCAAGCTGTCTGAAATAGGAGCTGTCGTTTTAATTATTATTTAGTTAGGTCACGATACTTCAGAGTTGTTAGATGCTGCCATCATAAAAATGTATTTGTCATCATCAAAAGAAGGGGAGTTCAGAAATACATCTATTGAATACAATTGAACAAATACCTTTGAGAAAATGTCAATCAGCATTTGAAAATTCCAAAAGCAGAAAAAGAGTCTGAATTCATCCATTAAATAATTCATTGCAAATTGTTCTCAGTGCTAATTTACCTTAAAGGCATTTTCCAAAAGAAATTTAACACTAATGCTTGCAGTGCATGCATAACAGTACAGGTGACAATATTTTTTTTTTCAAAATATGTTGTCTAGCATCTAAATGAAAGTTAAGTAGCTATAGGTCTATTATGTCAATTATCCATAGATTAAAATTTTCTAAATATATGTTGACAAAAGAAGCAGTTAGTCTGAGGTGCCAATATTCAGCAAATTAAGGATTCTCTAAGTAACCATTGGGATGGATGGCAGACTAACAAATTCTGAGCATAATGGGCAATTAGAGGATTTTTAACTGTTCCTGTTAGTCCATTATGAGGTGCTTTGGGAAAGTTTCATGGACCATCAACGTTTGCAGCCATACCACCTCAGGCTGTGATCATCAAATCATGTGATCAAAGCAGGTCCAAGTGGAAGCCTCCATAGAAATCTAGGAAGTGGAGTTTGAGATTCTCTAATTGTTACTTTTGTAACTCAGCAGAGAACTAGTGCCTTGGTATGTCTTAGTGGGACCATCCTTCTGGCTACTGTTGTCTTTCCCATAATCATAAACTGAAGGACCTTGTGATGGCACTTTTCACTAGAATAGAAGGGCTAATGGTAGTGTCCTAATTACTTTCTACTTTGGTAATTACATTTGACTTTTTTAAGACTGACCTGTAGTTTCAATTGCATACGACATCATCTTTCTTTTCCCCAACTGTTGTGTGGCTTGAAGTGGGTGTGGCTTGAAGTAGTACAACTTGCAGGCACCTGACTGGTGGTTGCATTTCAGAGACAGAAGAAATGATGGACTCCGTATACTCTGCATAAGTTTTAATCAAATTGGTAAATTTGTGAGTTCTTTGGATCTTTGCATTAGTTGCACTGCCACTTTGACAACGCAAATCCTCAAAGAGCATAAAGCAGTGTGTCTAACACTTCCACTCAGATTATAAAGCTTCACAGCAACCACTACAATCAATGGCAGGACTATAATAATTCTATAGATGTTGTCTTGGATTTACTGTCATTTCAATTAGGTTTCTTATAGATTTTAATGTGAGATTTTATTTTCTCTCACAAGAGCAAGAAAACAAATCAAAAGCATATGTAGCAGTTTGAGCACAGTTTATGATTTAACAGAATATTTATACTGCATTACTTAAATTCATTGGTGTCAGAGTGAAGGCCAGGATGAAATGAGAAGACTCAGCAGTGAACAATGATTTATGTAAATTTAAGACACACACCAATAAGCCAAATCCAACTGTGGTTTAAACTGGCATATTAACATTTAAATCAATGGAGTTACACAACTTTACAGGAGGGCTGTTTTTGATTCTTTATTTGGGGCTGGTTTTGGACTCAATATCCAATCTGTTACTAAAATGTGGACAATAAATATACAGACATACAATGTTTTATTTATTTGGGACAGTTTTTAAAGTCTCTTCATTTAGCTAGTTTTATATCTGCAGTGTTTTCACCCTAAAATCCTACTGTATTATGAATCAATTAACACTAAAATATAGCTTATTGAATCAGACTAGTTAACAGAGGGTTGTCACATCTCAACTGAAAAATATCTATTGTGAAAAAAAAATGTGTGGGTATTTGCTTTAGCTCGCTATATCTGAATACTAGTATAAAACCAGATCAAAGATGAGTGGCTTCACTGTAAAATCCAAAGTCTGCATGTGCAAGGTAATGAGAAACAGAGCTCCCTCATGTTCCAAGCACTGTTTCTCAATCTTAATTACACTCTGAGGGAAAGGAAAAAAAAACAAAACAAAAAAAACAACAAAACCCAGCATTGTATCAAGCTATTTTAAAAAGATTAAACGATTTTCTGGATAATAAATTGTCTATGAATCATTTAAATGATTTAAAGTACATGATGGCCCCATTAAAATTTGATGTAAAAATGTGTATTGCTTTTGTTAAAACATGCAAATTTGTTAAAGATGAGAAGGTGTGAGAATTCAGTGCACTAAATAATAGGTGTAGGCCACTTTGATCCTTTGTACTTGCTCTTTAATTTTGATGTAACTAGGTTCCTGCATAGAGCTACTTCAGGCCAAGATTCCTATTGTACTTTCTCTCTCATTACTTTTCTTCTTAAGCCCTTTGTCAGAAGTTGTTTATGCAGGTTATTATTTGAAGTATGTGTGTCATGTATTCTTGCAGTGACCAACAAATTGACTCATGATATTAAGGACTAGAGATATTCAGACGTGGCCTCTAAAATTGTATCCCAAGTTGTTTTGTCTAATGTTTGTTTACCCCAAACCAAGTTAGGAACTTGTACACAACTCTTGTTACCTGACATGTGAAAATGCAGCTTGCACACACACACACGTCTGACTTTTTGCATATGAAAAATCCTAAAGGTGAAAATGACATTACAGTTCTGAGGCCTGTCTAAGACCTCCTTAAACATTTCCCTCATATATATGGTTTTGAATTAACATGTATTGGTAAAAAACAAACATAAAATCAGAATAGAAGATGACAAGCTGGTATCATGACTAGGTGTTATCCTAGTGACTGAAAATAAAAGAAAATGACCTCTGGGCTTCAGCCTTATTTGTTTTAATTCAAATTCTGCATTACTGACTATAGAAACTACAAAACACAGCTAAATTAGGCATGATAGAGCATGTGGCTTCTATAAAATAATAACTAGCAGCTATAAAGCACTTAGATCAAAGACTGTATCCATCTATGTTAGCTTAGATGCCCTACTTTTTTCTCATCCAAGCACTCTCAGTGGGTGTAACAACTAATTGCATGTCTAGCACACATGAAATGTATTTATGCAGAAATGGACAGAAGGTATGACATTCCAGTTAGCAAATTACAGCAAAGGCATTGTTGGAGAGAGGCTATTGCTTTAAGACTGAATTCAGAGGTGCAAATACAGAGCCAAATGAACATACTTCTGGTGGTTATGAGCAGCATGTGACTAACATCTCGACAAACTGAAGTAAACATAAAAATGAAAAGCATTACATACAAGTACAGTAGATGATCAGCAAGGGCTTTATTTAGCCCCTATTCTCAAAAGCAGCTAGTTGCCTAGCACTCATTGAAATCAATGAGTTTTAGTGCATAGGTGCTTTGAAAAATCCCACTAGGTGCCTAAATACCTTTAAAAATCTGGCCCTAAGTGCCTCTGAAACCAGGGTGCCTTGTGCTGAGTTCATCACATGGTTGAAAATTTTCATTTCTCTCTGAGGTGTTGGCTTGCATCACACTTTCCCATAGATAGTGATAGAGTGACCAGACAGCAAGTGTGAAAAATTGGAACATGGGTGTGTGTGGGGAGTGGTGGTGGTAATAGGTGCCTATATAAGAAAAAGCTCCAAATATCAGAACTGTCCTATAAAATTGGGACATCTGGTCACCTTAAACAGGGATTTACTATTTTTCCCTTTTGAAAAGTTGCATATTAGTTCCCTTCTGACATCCAACATTTAGAAAAGGAAAAATAAGTGGAGACAAATGTTATAAACTAAGGAGAGCTGCTGTTATAAGAGTGTCATGGAACTGTAGAGAGAACCTGGGGTGATTCATGCAAAGCCTGCTTTGGATGTTCCCAGGTTCCAGAAAGCCTCTTCTGGAAGTTTGGGCTACAGAAAGATACTTTAGATGCTTTTGACCTTTGGATTTTATGCCTAACAGCTTTCAGTTTTAGAAAACTCATTCTCGGAAGCTCCAAATGAGGCAGAAGCTACTTATTGGTATCAAATAATTCTCCAATACAACAGTCCCAGTGCTGCAATCCCAATCTGAATAGCACTGGGTCTGTTCTAGGTCCCAGGGAAGTTTGTTGCCATGGAATCAGATAGTTAAACAGAAAGATTAAACATTGTTTGCTTAATAAATTCTAAGCCTAAAATAGCCTAAGAACTAATGGGCCAAATTCTGCTCTCAGGTACTCAGAGCAACTCTACTGATGTTAGAAGAGTTACATAAGGGTAACAGAACAGAATTTAGCCAGTATAACAAGTGTATACTCATTCCCCCTTATCTGAAGAGGGTGAAGAATTTATAGGACAGGTCACTACACATTATATTCTTGGGAGGTGTGGGGGGCATCTCATTGTTGCCTGCACCACCCATGTTGAAGATAAGCATAACTCCCCAGAGGCAAACTGTTTACGCTATTGAGTAATGTATTAAGTGAATTGTTTGGTTACCTGGAGAACAAATGTGCATCTGAAAAAGTTTGAGACAGTTCTGTGAGCTGCCCCCAGGTACCCGCTTAGCATATGTGGAGGTACACGGTGGCAGTGGTGTGTGAATGTATCTGTGGTTTCTGAATACACAATAATATTATTCTTTTGGAAAAATTTGACAAACATGCTTAATAGACAACCACACTTAATCCTTGTTTTCTTTCCCACACTTAAAGGTATGAATAGTTTTTTTGTTAAGTACTGTAAGTTTAGGGTTGGTTCCTTCTCTCCCTTCCCAACTGTATATTTTTCTCTCTAACCCATTAAGCAAGCTTCTCGGTGCACTGATTTTAGACACGTTTTATAACTAAGGTGTTTTAAGCTGTTGTCATTAAATCTGTGAAGCGGGGATGGAGTGGAAAGGAAAGGTTTGAGAAAGAATGAACACAGCAACTTTTCAGCAGGCCCCCTCCTTCTCAAACTAGAGATTAAAAAAAATCCCCACAAAACACAAAGAGGGCTGAAGCAGACAAATAAGAATGGCTGCAAAAAAGCATTTCTTTTTCAAATATGAAAGTTTAACACCAATGTTGTTGTCCATTAAAGGCAAGCATCTCTGAAAGTCAGAACTGTCGTTTAGTTTAGTTCTGTAACATGAAAAATTTAGTGTAGGTAGGTTCTACATCCTATTTTACCAGCTTTTCCAGCGGCCTCTTCTGAAGAGTTTTGATGGATAAAGCAAGAGCTCCATCTAGTGGGTTATAAAAAAGGTCAAAATAACACAGAGTGGCACTTTTTTCTAAGGGCCAAATCCTGGCCACAATGCAGTTGATTATTTTACTATCTGATTTGTTGATAAAAGGATTTTGTCATGAGAACAATTCTAACAAACAGCTCTCTATATTAAATTTGTAAGTTCTATTTTAATTCACTATATTTTCATATAAACTAAAGTATTCTTTTCAGAGCTTGTGGGGTGTGTGTGTATAATAAATATAGATACTATAAAAGCATTCCCACATTTAGCTTGTGCAAGACAAAGCCACAAATAGGCTTCGGGGAGAAAGTCTCCCTCTTCATGCAACATGAAAATAACCTATGCAATGATCTTAAAGCATTTTGAAATATTAAATACACTTTACAACATCCCTGTGAGGCAGGTATCATTTTACTGATGGGGAAAATAAGGTGCAGAGAAATTAAGTGACTTGCCTTGGGTAACAAGTCAGTGTCAGAATCAGGAGTGGAAGCCATTCCCAGTTGCCTACTCTAGCCCCTAGAAATTCTGCCTCTCTGTTTAATTAAGAATCGCTGTTCTAATGTGACAAAACGCACAACTCAGATATTCCAGAAAAAGTTTCTAAATTTGTTCTTAAGATTGTTTTCATTGTGAATTCTGTGATTAAACATTGAATCAATATCTTCTTACTATTATGGATATTTTGCTGAGTCTACTTTCAAAAGCTATTTCAAGGATCTGTGCTTCCTGTCTTAAATGAATGGAAGTTAAAAGCCAATGCAGAAGATTACAAATGAGTTCTACATTAAAAAACCACCCCACTTCACTGACATTATTGGCCAGGAGATCAATAACTAATATTTGATCTTGTAATATTTTCCCCAATAGAGTGTACCTGGGTACATGTGCAAATCCAAAAAGGAAAAATTAGACTCTGTCCATACCTACCACACCAGCTATCTTTTCTTGGTTAAAAGGAGTGTAGTATAGAATGGTAGCCCTTTAAATAGTTTCCTGAGCCCTCTAATGGAGCTCACTGTGTTCTGGGAGCCACGACAAATCAGCCAGAACAACAACTTGCATATAGCTAAGGCCACGTCTACACTACCCACCGGATCAGCAGGTAGTGATTGATCTATTGGGGATTGATTTATCATGTTTAGTGTAGACATGATAAATAGATCCCCAAGCGCTCTCCCATCAACTGTGGAATTCCACCGTCATGAGAGGCGGAAGCGGAGTTGACAGGGGAAGCGGTAGTGATCAACTCGCCACTGACGGCGCCGAGGTAAGTCAACCTAAGATACGGAACTTCAGCTACGCAAATAGCTGACACTCCTCCCCCCACGTGGCCTAAGCTTTGCATGTTTATGTATAGTTAGTAAACATTGTTAATATATTGCCAGGGACAGCTCTACAGCTATATATAAACAGACTATATTCAAACAGATTTATTTGGAAATCTTGGTAACAGTGAAGACTGCTAGAAGATGGGCAGTTAGCAAAGAGAACTGGAAAAGGAACTGATGATGTGTGTGCGGCCTTATGGGGAACCCATGGATATTCCTAAAGATATTAGGAAATCTGTGCAGACAAGCTTACAACCAAAGTCCTGTCCATTCCTTGCTGATCTTTAGGATAAACTTATTGAATCCTACCTCTCATTTTTACAATACCAATAGCAGGAGTACAGAAAATCAGGTAGATGGGATGGAAAGTGCATCCTTGAACTAAAAGCCTGGAAAAACTGGAATAATCTACTTAAAGACAGGTTACTTTATGTAGAGTCACTGTAAGCATTTTTGACAAGCCAGTGAAACAATTTTTCTATGCCCGATCAGTTTGCCTCCTGATCGTCACACCGAACAAACATAACCAACATTTGTCCAAACAGCTAGGGTTAGGGACCATACAAATATGCCAGTCTTTTAAAAAACATTGCAAAGGAGAACTATCCAAAAAGCCATTTGGGAGGCCACTGCAGGTGTGTACATGCCTTCTGGGGACTATAAGCACTTATACAGCTGTATGCAAACATGCATTGCTAAAACTAGGCAGTGAGGAAGCATTATTATTATACTACCTATTTTACAGAGCAGGAAAGATTAAACTCCATGAACAAGGCAGTAGACAGAGTACAGTCAAAGCTGGGAGGGATTAAAATGCAGGCATTCTTTCTTCTTCGGCTATGCTTTGTTCAAGAGACCACACCAGCCCTCAAGTTGTTGAGCTGCCCTTCCTGTGACAGGCTTGCAGTGACCTTGGTCTCACCGGCGGCAGCCTGGATAGCAGTGCTCCTCACTGGAGTGAGGTTCCTCACCCAAATCAAGGGTCTCACACCCACAGATTCAACAGTCCCCAAGGGGGAACCCTGCATGGCTGTGTGATGGAGTGCTGTACTCACCACAGTTATGGCACCTCCTCCTGAGCATTCTGTGGAATAGCTCACCAGGTTGGCATCTCTCCCCACAGCTGCAAGCCATCCCTCCACCTCTGTCTCTTTGTCTTCAGCCCCTCTCTTGCTCCAGAAGCTACTGTAGCCTCTTTATGACTCAGCCTACCTATGCACTACCCCACTAGTAGTCGGGGAACCCAGGCCTGCCCTCTATTCCATGTTCCAGCACAAGGACCCTCTAGTCAGCAGTCAATGTCTGCTCCACCTGTACCTTTCTGTATTTCCCTGCACCCTTTCCTAAGCTACCGGCTCTCCTTTCCTTCTCTGGGTCTGCTAGCTTCACTGCACCCTCCTCCCAGGGAGCAACTGCAGCCTTCACATTTCTCCAATCTCTCAAACACTCCTCCCTCTTTCCAATGAGTGACTACAGCCTTTCCCAGCACTTCCATCTGTTGCTAGCTACCTGGTTTGTATAGGCCCCACCTGTTCCTGCCCAGCTGACTTTCTTCTAATTAAGACTTCTTTTACAATCTTAATTTCCCCCAGCTTGCTGCCTAATAGGCTAATTGGCCCCTCTGGCCTGCCTTAATCCTGTTAGGGTCAGAGTGGAGAAGACATGGCCTTACAGGCTGTAAGAGAGAATGTGAATTAAAACAAGGTCTTTATTTCACAAAAATAAGCAACCAGATTTCACCTTCAGCTAAAGGTTTCAGTTGGTTACACTTTCAAGGAGCTTTGAGAGCTTCTCACTTTCTAACTGCAACAAATATCCTTTAAAGTAAAAATAATGGAAAACAGAGGGCCTCTAACGTTTCCAGGTACAGTAGAACCTCAGAATTATGAACTGACCAGTCAACTACACACCTCATTTGGAACTGCAAATATACAACTAGGCAATAGCAGAGACAAATAAAATAAAATAAAAATATAGTACAGTACTGTGTCAAATGTAAAGTACTAAAAAATAAAGGGAAAATTTAAAAAAAGATTTGACAAGGTAAGGAAACTTTCTGTGTGTGTTTCATTTAAATTAATATAGTAAAAACAGCTTTAAGATTAGCAGCCGTGTTAGAAAACAAGGAGTACTTGTGGCACCTTAGAGACTAACAAGAGAGAGAATTAAATGAGTCTGCTCTACAGCCTTAGCTAACAAGCAGTTGGCTTTTAGCTCATGCTATAGAGGCTCATGCGCTAAGCTCCAGAGGTCTCTGTTTGATCCCACCCACCAACGACTGGGGGGCGCCGCCGGGATTTCAACTGGGAAGATTCTGAAGCTCAGGATGCGCTTCCTCGGCTAGGGGAAGTATGTAACCCACACACCTTCTGGGTGTGGTGTTCTGTCACATCTAGTCGCACCGAAACCACTTAGAGAGAGAGAGAGAAAAAATAAGTCTGCTCTACAGCCTTAGCTAACCACCAGCTGGCTTTCATGGTGTAGAGGCTCATGCACTAAGCTCCAGAGGTCCCTGGTATGATCCTGCCCGCCAGCAACTGGGGTCTGTTAGCATTACACTTCCAGAAGGCCTCCTGAAAGCTAATCAAAACCACTAACCCATGTGGAAAGTCATGGAAGTGAGTCTGATGTACTCTGGTGTGGAGACCAGTTTGTGGCTGAGTCCTTCCCCTTCACTGATGTATAACTATTGTAAAGCAAACAACAGCTGAAAAAGAAAAGCTAGTGGCCGGTACTTTGAAGTTCTGGCTATGGAGATATCATTAGCCCAGAAAAGAAAATATTCTGAGTGGGGGAAAAGTTTTTGGACTGGCATTGCTTTGGGGGAGGCCTGATGAAGCTGGAGCTCAGTGGCATTAAATCTTATTCACTTTCTGTACTACTCTAGCCACTAGCGGCAGTGGACACCGAGCCTTGGCATATGACAATTAAAAATTTTAGTAACCACTTGTGACTTGTGACTTGTGACTGGGGCCAGTAATCAAAGAGCAGCCTCTAACCATCATTCCTATGTGTTAGTCTTATTCCATGGTGCACTGCAGGACAGTTGCTTCTACTCAAATTAAGGACCACGAAAAATTGGGTGTTAAGGAAACACAATACGTACATTGGGAAAAGAACATGTATGTGTATACTTATAAGTTTGTCTGTAAGGCTCAAATCTTCATAAGAGTATTTACTCCCTTGAATGGACATAATTTAGACATGCAAGTATCCAGTGTGTGCACAAATGGAGATTCCGCTCACATGTACATTTAACCCACAACTTGCATGCACAATTGCCTAGTGCTGAGTTCTTGAGCTATGTGCATGTATGTTTTGCATGTGAATACGGAGAACTCATGTAGAATTTAATAGTGACAAAACCACTAGAATTGTATAGTACTTCAATAGGTATCTACAGAATGTATTTTAAAAGACTATAGAATTTAAGAGAATAAGCAATAAAAAATTTTAAACAGCCTATGGAATTTAATAGAAATTAATATCCCTTCAATCAAAATGTTAATATCCCTTTAATAGAAATGTATAGACTCGCTCAAATATTCTAAGCAAAGATTAGCCAGAATGAATAGCATTTATTTAGTGGTCCTGAAGGCCCTCTATATTATAAATACAATGTATGGCACTGACATATCATCTAATTTGTATGAATCAATGTACATTATATATTTGTAATTTTCTTTTAAAATGAGGATGGAAAGATCCAGCATATTCAAAAGTTAGGCAGGCTATTAAAAATACCGAGGCTCACAATGATGGGGAGAATCTAACTAGAGCTGCTGAGCTAATTAGATGTTCATAGCATGGATTTGGTTCACACTAAACTTGAAAGCTGTAAGGAAGTTCACTTTCCTACCAGCACCCTTCACCTCCTCCACCACAGGAAGTTTTTTGTTTGCTTTTCCTGTGTGTCTCTTATCTGTGCTTTAATGGTAACACTTAACTACAAATAGGTTGCAAAGCTTTATAGCTTCAAAGTTTGCACTCACTGAAGAGGAAACTTTTATTAATAGGGGTTTATTTATTTGAAAAAAAAGAAGATTTCTGTCATGACAGCAATAGCATTCCAAGCCCCCCTGCACATAGGAATTCTACTTCTCAGAACTCTCAACTGGCTCATAAAATGTAAGGGGATGGTTTGCTGTGACTACAAAGTAAAAGACTTTTGAGAAAGGAGTGAGAAAACTGGACACTGTCATAAGCATCTGTGGAACAGTGGGAATTTATGGAAAGTTTGTCAGTAGTAGCCCTGACAGAAGCTCTCCACTATTAAATTAATAGCACATTCAGATTAACTGGCACTTTTCTGGCAATATATATTTTACGGCTTGACAGATATATGTTAATACAAAACACTGGTTAACAGGGATACTCCTATACTAGAGACTTTTTTTTTTTGGTCAACGACATATCCTAAATCAGTTGTCTACCAGGCTAAAATAGATACACAGCACTAATACTCTGCCCCACCTTCACCCAAAGTCCCAAAGTCCTTGGCTGCGTCTGCAGCAATTATCCATAGTGAAATATTTAACAATGCTGCTATTTAAATTGTTGACATTAAGCACTAGAGAGAATATGGTTGGACAAGTCACGTATCTTGCACACTTGGACCAAATTCATTCCGGTGTAAATGAATTAACATCTCTATTTGATTGTCTGTTCTATGCTCTTCCATACAGATTCATATACCATGTGTGTCCCTATAGCATCCTAGTCAATGTGACCATGTCCTCAGTAGATAAATTTGGCCCATTATTTTGATCTGCAGATTTAGGGTATGTCTACACTGGAGCTGGAGATGTAATTTCCAGCTCAAGCAGACTGTATGTGTATGTGTGTAGGGCAGGGATCGGCAATCTTGGCACGTGACCCCCCTAGGGTAAGCACCCTTGGCGAGCCTGGCTGGTTTCTTTGCCTACCGTGTCCGTAGGTTCGGCCAGTCATGGCTCCCACAGGCCGCGGTTCACTGTTCCGGTCCAATGGGGGCTGCGGGAAGTAGGGAGTGGACTAGGCACCCAAGTATGTACCTTCAGTTTTAGATGAGTCAGCAAAGAAGTAGTGTATTGTGTGACCCAGCCAGCACCTGATCAACCCCCTAGGTAAATCTCAGGTTAAGTTTGGATAGCACCTAAAAGTTCAAAAACTCATCGGAGCTTTATCTGAATATTAGGACATGCTTTCTGGCAATATTTCTGGTACCTCCGGTTTCTGGTCTGGTTTGCAGCTTTCAGGGTGGATGAAACCCAGCAAGGACAGGCTCAGCAAATATGAATATTTTTGTAAGATATTACCTGAACTTTTGCTAGACTCCAAAAGCATTCAGTTCAGGTCAAGTTCTAGCCTTAGGGAAATGGTCAGGTTGGTTTTTATGAAATCCATGCCAGTTTGCCTATTGTTAGGGCTCCACTGTGGCTTTAAGCCACTGCCACAGTTAGTGGGGGCCAGTGGGAGCTGGGTGGGCACTGGCAACAGCTCTCAGCAGAAGCATTGTGCTTATACAAATTACACCAGTGTAATGCTGCTGACTTGAATGGATTAACTCAGTTTACACCACTGTGAGCTGATAATCAGGCCCATTGTGCATGCAGAAGGAACGCTGCTTGTAGGCTGGAACAGAAACTTCCTCCCATTACGTTTCTCCAACAGCTCCTTTTCTGTCCCAACTAGCCCATAACAGTAATTGAGTGATATTATGGACTGGTGATAGAGGTGCCAAAAAGCAGATTTATTCTTTCCTCGGAGATGTAACCTATCCTTTTATCAGGTTACCCTGAAGCCTGCTTTTCACTCCATGATGTCACCCTTCTCCCTGCCCAATTGCATTTCCATCAGCTATGAGAAATGCCATCAGCCATATCAGTCCTGGAAAAGCTGGATAGTTAATCTGTTCTCTTGCCTTTTATTGGGCCAACACAGTTCTGATCCACATTTTCAAGCCCTTAGGTTTCATGTCACATACTGATTGACAGAGTGCTTTAATAAATGTGCTTCATCACATACCTGAGTTGTTTGCCTTCATTTGTCTGACCTCTCTGTCTCCATACACACAGCTTTCCCCATGACCTTATTGCATGATATCTAACTAGCATGGGCCCATTGCTCTCCCAGAAGCAATCCTCAAAACAGGAAGCACCTGGGTGTTCTCTATTTATGGGGCAAGTGGAGAAGAAACAGAGGCAGTGACTGCTGTAAGTGAAAACACAGAATTAACCAGCACCCAGGTTTATGATGGGAGTGTGTTTTATTAATCAAGAAAATACATTACTTTGCCATGGTGTCTTATACGCCTTTCAACTTCCATCTGCAAAATCAGAGACACTGTCTACCATTTACAGCAAGGGAAGAAAAAAAAAGTCTGTATGTAGAGTTAAAATACTAAGATCTTGTTTAATTAAATCTCACAGGTATTTTTGAATTTTGGGGATTATTTCAACCAAAGTAAAGGCATGTTGTAAATGCAGTGTGAGGGGTGGGGTTGCCAATGTAACTTGCAGTTTATCAAGGTAAGGTAAGACAAACAAACTGGCGATAGGGAGGCTGAACTTTAGCTTATCATAGATTGTATTCATGTGATGCCAAACTCTTGCTAATGCTTAGACTAGACTAAGGTTTTTATATGGCTGTTCATGCTCCTAGAACCTCAAGACATTTTATCAACAAGAGCACTCCAGACTCATGGCTGGCGTACAACATGGGCCATCAGGTAGAATAGTCTTTTGCCAGTGCACCTATGTAACTCATGTTTAAATTCTTTTTTAATTAATTGGGTATAATAAATTACTGTTTTCATAGACAATAAGGTCTTCGTTGCTGATTTGCTTGAAAGCATTCTTGCTATAATTAATGACCATTTACTTAGCAACATAACACTTTACACAATGGAGAATACCACCCAATTCTCTTCTCCAAGGAGGTTACAGTCTAAGGTCCCAATCCCCCAAGAAGCTCAAACCCTGTATCGACATGGACTAAAATAAGTAAGATAGAACATGAAACAGCAATGCAGGTGCAAGAGGATATAGAAACTTAATGGTGAAGAGGGCAAATCTGGAAGGACTCCTGGAAGCGAGGTTTAAGGGGAGATGTGGAAGAAGAAGGAAAAGGGTGCTTGGCAGGTAAAATGTTGAAGGCAGTTCAAGCAAATAAGACTGCATGACAAAAGATGCAGCACCAAACATGGGAAGGAGACAAAGGGGACAATGAGGAGAGAGGAATGGGAGAAGGTGAGAGAGTAGAAGGAAAAGTCCGAGTTAAGATCAGACATGTAGTTGGGATTGAGTTTATGTGGACTGATGTGGCAAGCAAGAAAACCAATGAATGAATTCAAGGAGGAGAGTAAAGTGGTTCAGGTTTTTCCTTTTATATTTACAGAATTGCAGACACAGGTTGTCATATCTGTGTTACTATGTGCAGACCTATGAGACAAACAGCACAGCTACCTTTCACTGCCTTGCCCATGTTCTTTTCAGTAATCCATATCCCCAAACACTTATTCTAGTATTCAGAACTGAGCAATTTCAAACTGCTCCCACCTTCTTCTTCATCTCTAAAGTACAGTATGGCCTGAAATGAAGGCTGGAAATTATTGAATGAGTGATACAGCCCTCACAAATTTATGACCAGGAAGCTTTTACACTACATCTTCAGATATTCAAGTATAGAATATTATATAGAATACATATTTATTCCTCCCACTCACATGTGGGTTATGATAACCATGTGATAAACTGTAGAGCCATGTGGTATGCTGTATTTATTATCTGCATTTTAGGAGTGTGTGTACTGTTTATTTAAATCGGTAGCAGAAAGGGTAGTGTGATGCGGCTGAGAAAGGTTGTAAGGCAATAGCTCTGCAGTAAAGCAGAGAGAGGTCATAGTTTTAGGGATAATAAATGTTCTTTTCCTTATTCTAATAAAGTTCCGTATTCAGTATTTTAAAAAATGACTCTTTCAGCAATTCTATATCATTGTCATATGTTGACATCGACTGCTTTATTTATGCCACTCACTAATCTCCCTTCTCTAGAATTTATTTTAACACACCCAAACTTTAAATAGCTTCCAACAGAGACCTTTATGAAAAAGCCAGCCTACCACAAAGGTATGCCACATCCGTGATTGCATATTTGGTCCCCCTTATCTACTGCTGCAATACAAATAAGTTGGAGAAGGCTAAATGGGAAGGTCAAAAAAGGAGAAATAGTATGATATTTGGGAAAGAAAAATATTGACTGAAGATAGGGGAGCAACAGGAGATTTGATAAAAGGTGGAATAATCTTCCAAAGAAAGTGAAAGAAGCTCCATTATCCAGCTTGGACAAAGCACTGGAACTGGACATGACAATTCTGTAGAAATGAATCACAGAAGGTTTCATCTAATTGATTTCCCATCCCCAACCCCCAGTTGTCTGTCAAACAGAAAAGCCAGTTCTTTAATGCGTGCTGTTCTCATGTGACAACACTAATTCAGAGAGAAGGCAGTGCCTGGATTTGGGAAACGTAGCATCTCACAAAAGATAAACATACCTTTTCCTTCCACTCCCACCATAGGAGAAGCAAAGCCTCACAATTAGCTTCTCTGAGATTTGTGCAAGTAAATATTTACAGAATCAGGTTGCACCGTTAAAAACCCCATGACCATACCAAGAAAAAAAAGAGTTAGCACTCTGTTTTCTTAGCATGAATGACTCATGTTGAGTCATCTCTGCTTAGGGCAGATAATGGTTCCTCATACTATAGAATGAGTTAAGCTTCACAAATAGAAGGAGCAACCTTCATAGTTAGTTAGTTGAGCAGAAGGGCTGAAGTGAATCAAATGGGGGTTTGTTGGCTGTAACACCAGAGATACAGAAGCCTGTCTGTTTTGAACATTCACTACAGCCGAGTGTGGGGTATTCTTCCCACAACATTGGTCACCTGCTGAGAGTCTGAATTGAATTAGGTTACATTATAATTGGATTTTCCTAAGGCAATGCATTAGCATTTTCCATGATCTCACCCTTATTAGCCAAATCATTAATCAGGAGTTGTCTGCTAGCTAAATTATCTGTTGCTACAGTGTCTGTAAGCCAGCTTCATACTCATGCAGAGACAGCAGCTTCAATGGACACTTGGGCTTTTATGCCACAGGTTTCTAAAAAATCATGAAAAAATAGTTATTCTCCAGAGAATGGTTCATTTAGGATTTTGGTCATGTTCCTCTTGGTCTGCGTGACCAAAGAGGGTGGGATTTGTCTCCTTGAATGCAAAAAACAAAGCAGTTGGAGGAATTAATTTAATTGCAGAGAAATCCTTTCCCAGGGATTGTTTTCCATTGGGTCTGAATTCAAATGATGAAAACATTTAATCTGTTACTATCTTAATGCAAAAGTCTTTGTACAGTAATGGGAATAAAAATGGATTATTAATGTGGGAATTATCCTGCATATGGCTGTGAGAGCTGATAAGTCCACTTGAAAATTCTGTCTTGGTACAATTTAGGAAAGTTTGGTATGAAATTAGACTCACACTAAGAAATTTCTACTGATTTAAGCAAGAACATCCATTAGACTTTTCATGTGGCCTACTGCTTAAGGCACAAGACTTACCCCTATGTAAGGCAGAGCCCTAACAGGCTGTGGCAGAATTCCTACAAGAACTGTTCAGTTCACGGGTTGGCAACCTACGGCACGCATGCCAAAGGTGGCACACGAGCCAATTTCTGCCCACTGCAGCTCTGGAGTTTCCCCCGCAGACTCCTGCCAGCTGGGGTCCCGCCGCCTGTCCTACTCAGATCCCGCTGTTAGCCTGGGTGTAGGGAACCCAGACTGGCAGCCCAAGCTGGCAGCGGGCTGGGACCCTGGCTGGCAGGAGCCTGTGGCGGAAACCCCAAAGCAGCAAGCTGAACCGCTCAGCCTGCCCCCGCTCTGGGGTTCTCCCTGCTGGCCCCTTGCCAGCTTGAGTCCCCGCCTGCCCCACTCAGCGCCCACTGCTAGCCTGGGTTTCCTTCACCCCGGCTGGCAGCCGGCTGAGACCCCAGCTGGCAGGAGCCTGCAGGGGAAACCCTAAAGCAGGGGGGCAGGCTGACCCCCTCAGCCCCTCCCCTTCCGCTCGAAGCCCCACCTCTTCCAGACTGGCACGCAAAGCCTTAAATTTAACTGAATAAATGAAGACTCGGCACACCACCCCTGAAAGGTTGCCGACCCCTGAACTAAATATAGGAAGGGAAAGAGCAGTAATACTGTGAGGAGATTACATCACACAGTGTTTGCCAAATATCTGTCATGCTTATTTCCTATAAAGTTTCATGGTTTAAATAGAACTATTATATCTAAAATGTAATTGTGTTCTCAAATTAAAGGTTGGACAATTATGTTTAGCATTATTAATTACTAAAATCCTCTATAAGTAGAAGCTTGTTTTCACTGTCAATATAATCAGTGTAATATTTTCATTAATATTCCATTTACACAAATCTATACAAAAACACAGAATTATGATCATATCCTTTGCAGGCTTTAGGCCCAAGCTTTCTGCTATAGAAATAAATGGAAGAATTGGCCATGACTTGAATGGGAGCAGGTTCAGTGTCTATCATGGTTAATTGAACAACATACAACACAATTACAGTTATTATGCAAATGTTGTTAAAAAGTAGGATTGCCATTTTCATCAGTCAACCTATTATTAATAATAATCATGTTTATTACAGAAGCTCTTAAGGATCAACTAAAAAGTAGGGCTCATTCATACTAGGCACTGTACAAACAGAGTAGTAAACAGCTGCTTCTCTGAAGAGATACCAATAAATATATATGCAGAGAAATGAGTGCAGAATTCAAAATGGCACAACAAATAATTTTCAGAAATTAAATAAAATGGATTGTGATTCTTACACAAGATCACAATATTAATGTGCTTAAACATTTTATATTCAAATTGGATGCAACATCCTGTTTATTCCCAGCAATAGTTAAATGTTATATCATAAGACATATCTGTAGATCCTTGTAGCCACTATGGACAGCATCTTCCACAAAAGGAAGGGATGGGAGTGGTGTTTCCCCAGATAATTTAACCAGTTCATGAAGATCACATCTGCGAAGGATTTGTGTCTCCATCATCACCCCCACCCCCACGGGGATTTCCCCAGGTACAAATAACATGCACTGGAGAGATAAGAAGAGATAGGCAAAAAACAATGAACAATAAAGTTACAAGGAAACATCAGGCTAGCTCCCAGTCTTTCACAGTATGGGAGCATGTGTAATTCATCTGCACTTCTCTAGTTCATATGCTTTCAGTGATGGACTTCTTTCTCTGAGGAAGTATCTGCAAGTAAATGAATACAAAATGTTTTAAAATTAAAAATGTTACCCCGCTTGTGATTAATTTCCCTTTTTCTTACTTGATTTTTTTCCTTGAAGAATTTAAGTTCCATATAATCAAAAGCTTACAGTCCCCACAAGTATACAAAAAAACCAAAAGAGAAACAAGATGGGTTAGGAATGCCATTATTTTAAATAGTGGTCAGTGGTTACCATCTCATAGTCAATTGTGACCTCTCTCAAATACCAGCTTCAAAAGTATATGTGAGGACCTACCTGTATGCCACAGCCTTGCACCTATTGTATTCTTTTACACTTCTGCAAGGTGGGAATAAAATGTGTCATTCTCATTTGGCAGAAGTCCACTTTGCAGAAGTGTAAAAGATAACACAAGATGCAAGGCTACGACAAATCTAGGAGTATTAACTCAGCACATCTGTGGTTCAAGTGTACATCTATGATAGCAACACAAGTGAGAGTGGACAAAATGTCACCACAGAACAGAAAATACATGATTGCCAATATAACAAATACATCCTTTCTGAAGAAGTTTCAGCAGAAGTTCCTGAAATGTAACATATTGCAAGAAAGACCATGAAAAACGACACAGTACATCACTTACAAGCAAAACACTAAATCAGCAATAGGAAGAGTATTCTGAGTTCTGACTATGAGAGAGAGAATAAGGTACTGCTGCAACATACTACATCTGTCATTTACTTCTGAAATTTACAGTACTAATGACATCCAAATGCAGTTAGTCCTGTACTCAGAAGTCAATCACGAAACCTACTAGCCCTTTAGTTCCCAATTGAGGGAAGAATTTCGAGGAACATGCTGAGAAGAGAAAATTAAATCCAAAGGTCCATATTTGTGGCAGGAGATGAAGAGACAACGTTGTTGGAATTCCAGGTTTTCATAATAGAACTTTGTCTGTAACATCTAAAGCTAGAAGTCACTTTATGTCTCTGTGATACATTAAGTGATGAGCATAAGATGGATGACAATTAGATGATGAATATTTCTCCATTTATGAAGGTATATATGTAGAGTGACCAGCTGACATACTACGTGGATTACACATCCTCACACCAAGAAGGATCACCTCCCCTTTTTCATAGTACTATTACAGTGGCGCACCCACACAATTAGAAAAAAAAGCAGAATTTACATTCAATGACTCATGGTAAATTTCTGAAAAAGGTCTATTTAGGCTTAATTCTACATTGTCTAAAAGGCAGGTAGACTGCTGTGCTGTCCTGGGGCCCTCTCACACCTAACAATGCAAGATCAGGACCATAGAGATATATTCTTACTTTATTTTTCCTTACTGCAGACATTTGCCTAAACCTACAATCCTGTGTCTAGATTCTGATCTCAGTTATACTGATGTAAATCACGGTTACTCCAAATCTGTATTTTTATAGAAAGCTGAATCCCAGTTCATAACACTGTCGCATCAGCATTGACTATTATGGAATTTGTCACAAGAAGGAATGATAATTTCAGGTAAGAAGCAAGAAGTATGACCGATTCTCCATGGCCCGTGGTCTTTTGCAGTCATTTACACCTATTCAAGTGAATGGAAAACCCTACCAAATCAGAAGAGTAGCTTTTTACACCTATTATGCACAGATATAAATAACTATATAGGGTACAAGGCAGTGGGGATTTCATATTAATATCCTCAGTAATAAAAAAAAAGGAAAGGGTAAAAAAACAAGATAATGTTATAAGCAGAATTATTTCTAAAAAAAGATTTTTCAAAGGTGCCTGTGAAATGTCAGTATCTGTAACTTTTTAAAAACCTATTGAAAAAATTATAGTGGAAGACCTATAGTGGAAGACCTAGATTCTCAGTGCTTCGTGCAGAACTGAGGTGGTGATGGCCTCAAGCCCCTTTTCATAGAATATCAGGGTTGGAAGGGATCTCAGGAGGTCATCTAGTCCAACCCCCTGCTCAAAGCAGAACCAATCCCCAACTAAATCATTCCAGCCAGGGCTTTGTCAAGCCTGACCTTAAAAACCTCTTAGGAAGGAGATTCTATCACCTCCCTAGGTAACCCATTCCAATGCTTCACCACCCTCCTAGTGAAAAAGTTTTTCCTAATATTCAACCTAAACCTTCCCCACTGCAACTTGAGACCATTACTCCTTGTTCTGTCATCTTCTACCACTGAGAACAGTCTAGTTCCATCCTCTTTAGAACCCCCTTTCAGGTAGTTGAAAGCAGCTATCAAATCTCCCCTTAGTCTTCTCTTCTGTAGACTAAACAAGCCCAGTTCTCTCAGCCTCTCCTCATACGTCATGTGCTCCAGGCCCCTAATCATTTTTGTTGCCCTTCTCTGGACTCCTTCCAATTTTTCCACATCCTTCTTGTAGTGTAGGCTCCAAAACTGGACACAGTTCTCTAGATGAGGCCTCACCAATGTTGAATAGAGGGGAACAATTTTTGATCTCTCCATGTCCTAATAACTGCTGGAGACCACTTTAGCTCCTGGCATAAAATTAGAACAGCATAGAGGTGTCCCCCAAAAGGGACAGTCCAGCAGTTGTGAATCAGCCAAGTGCAAGGGCATTCTAGGTATGATGTTCAGCTACCACAAGAAGAATCCCCTGGTAAACTGGTTAATTTGGCTTTCTGGCTGCTTTGCAGCAGCAATGCAAAACAATTGGCATTGGAGTGTAAATCTGGCCCACAGTAGTTTGTGTTTCAAAAACGTATTGCAGTGAAAACCAACAAAGGGAACTGGGCCCTCACTTAAGCAGGAACGTGTATTTCTGATAGACTAAAGAAATAAACACAGTACTTTCAAAGCTGTTGCATCTACATTAGTGAACAAATAGCATGGAACTAATTTTGCATCTCCTTCAGATAATGGATGAGAAAGAAGGAATTTCCACATGGCAAATGAATGCTTCATGAAACCAACAGGAAAGACTCTAATTAATTAACATCTGTGTATTAACAGTATATAACTGAAATACCAGCATTACCACTGCCATATGAACTCACAATGTAAACCAGAGAAAACCAAGTTATTATAAAATGCCTTGATATCTTCCCAATGTCTTCAATCTAATTTAATACTAGCTTATCAATGCATCTGGAGCCATTTAAAATAGCCGGACAATTTATTGACAGCAAAAGCAGGAAATGAGTACATATTGGAACATCCTGTTGCAGAGGTGGGGCTGTTAACGTTTAAAGCCACACTACTGTTTAAATTTCGTATCATATTTTCTCAGAGGTCATCTCCAACTGGTATTCAACTGAAACAATATGGAATTTTCTGTGATCTTAAGTTGAAGGTGGATTTCAAAACCAAAATTAGAAAATGGAAACTTCTGACATTTCAGGAAACAGAAATCGCAGGCCATCCTGAGTGTGTTTATGGTTTGCATTACAGTGAGAGAAAGGGTTATTTGAGCAGAATTTCTAAAAATGTTTGAAAGAGCTAAACGTGGGGTAATCGGTCAAATTCTTAGTTTCCCAAGTGAAAACCAGCTCATGAATATGTCCCCGTTTGCTGGAAAAGCTTCAAGCTTTATAAAGGCCAATTTTGAAATATCTGTGCAGTTTCAAATATGCATGTGTGTAAATACACCTTCCCGTGGAAAGTGTTGACTTTTCATTGAAAAACCAAAACTTTGTTTCAGGTGTTCATTTTTTCTCCCAAAAGTTGTAATTTTCAACAGAAAAAAAAATTCATTCTCCTATCAGCTCTAATTATAATATTAGTAGCAGAAGAATGTGCATGTTAAAGCAAAATTGGCTCCTGAGAATGAGAGGTGGCACTACATTAGGGGTAACTGGACACATCTTGCTCTAGCGAGGTTCAGATGTCCTGCCACATTTGTGAAATGGTGTACATAGTGTTTCACAGGCTGAGCTCTGCTTACTCCATCTAGGCCTACTTAGCAGCATTAGCTGACTGCTCCCATTCTTCCTAGGACCTTGCAACAAAATCAGTACTGCCTACTGAGCAGAGAGTTAGAGGAGGAAGGACTCTTTTACCCTCTCCCTGTGCACTAAGTCAGGCATGATTTGATCAAAAATTAAAATATATAATGAATATATGAACATTAGAGCTCCAGTATTTAGATCAGGGGTTTTGAAGGGATAAGTGTGGTTCTTGAATACATCTGCTTGGGGACCACTGGTTATTTCTGCCAAAACTAAAAAAAAACCCAAGTTGCATCTTGGAAGCAAAAGAGACAACACATGCCAGCAGCAAGGACATCTGAGCTCCGAGCAATAAAACCTCTTTTCCAGATAAATGTTTATGAAAAGAAGGTTCATGGAAGTCTCTAAGGAAGGAAGCCAGCTCCACCTGCTAAATAAACTGAAATTAAGTACACTTGCTGGAATTCTTTATCCTTTGCCCCTAAAACAAATTCCAGGGACACTGAGTGATACAGCACATAAAGTAGGTTTAGGAACTGGTGCCCCACAAGGGAAGCATGAACATTAGAGCAAGGCTAGACTGCAAGAAAGTGAGAAAAGTGTCAGACTTGCGATCTAGCACAAATCCAGGCACAAAGTAAAAAGGGGGGGCAGGTTCAGCCCTGCTGAAAGCAGGTACAGCTCTACTAGGGCTTGTCTTCACTAGCGCGGGAAGAGATTGATCTTATGGCGCTCAATTTATTGCGTCTGGTCAAGACGCGATAAATCGATTGCCAGCGGTGCCCCCGTCGACTCCGTAACTCCATCTTGCCAAAAGGCGCAAGCTGGAGTCGACGGGGGAGCATGCTGCCGCCCGCCGCTGCCATGAGGACGGCAGGTAAGTTGGCTGTAGATATGCCGATTTCAGCTATGTTATTAACGTAGCTGAAATTGCGTATCTACAGTCGATCCCCCACCCTAGTGTGGACCAGCCCTTAGAGTTAAGCCAGTACTATGTTTGCAATACTGTGTGCTGTTCCTGCTCCCTTCCACCTCCCCTGCACAATGTCCTTCCCTGGACCCAAATCTGTTCTCTCCTTCACCTTTATATATTGCCCTTTTCCTGCTTTCAACCAACTAATTTATTTCCTCTCTAGTTTTTCTCCATCTGTGGCATCTGCATTATCAGAGGAAAAAGATCCACAGGCCTAAAGGGGAGGTAAGTTGCAAAGCAGGCCAGCTCTCTCTTCCTACTCATACTCCCAACACCCATCCTTTCCACTTTCCTCATTCTGCTCTGGAAACAGACTTTTTGGATAGTCTCTTGCTGGCAACCTGATCTCATGTTAGCCACTTTCTGGGCACAGGCTGCTAAAGGCATGTGTCTCTTCAGGCAGAGAACACAGGAAGAGGAAGAGCTGTGCTCTGCAATCCTTCACATTTATTTATGCCTTCAGACAAAATGAGCTGCACTAAGGTGTTTTAATAAGATACAATGTGCACCTTTACGGATATGAATGGGAAGAAAATCTTCTGTCTCAGAACTAATAAACATGAGTGAAGCCCACACCTTTCCACTTGCAACTAGCTGTGTTAATAATCCTGGATTCAGTTCGGATTCCACTGGTAAGACTCAGGTTCCAAGGGACATAGAGCAGGTATCCTCCCAAAGGGCACATGCATGGCCTCATGACTATCCTGGGCGAAAGCCTAGTGTTTCTTACCAGACCACTAGCAGCAATAAGGGGTGCCTTTACGAAATGCTACCCTGCAAATGTTCAAGGGCTTGGAATACACTGAGTCATTAAACACACCATAATAGAAGAAACATATTTAATACACATTTTTAAAATTAGGCTTCAAGTGGTTAAGCTGTCTCCAAAGCCTGCAATTAGAGGCCGCCTACGCAGTCTCCTGGCTCCTAAGCTTTTCTGGAGGATACATTTATTCCTAACTTCTAGGGCTTATTTCTGGGTGAGTGACTGTTTGTTGATATCTAAGTTAAACTCCCTAAAGCTGCAGACACAATTTTACAAAGTAATTGGAATGTTCCGTATTAAGTATTAAGTAGTCTGAAGCAAAAAAATACAAACTGACTGTACAGCGTTACACATAAATACATCTTATAAACGCACAGTCACTGTTTTGGGAATCTGCATTCCAGATCAAATTTTCAAGAGACAAGTGAAGCCTTTTGAATAACTGAGGGTGGAGATAATCAAATTTGCTGCTGCTGCAGACTTCAAAATCTGCATTCAGGTTCTCCCAATTGAGTTCAGCTTTCTAAGGCTGATGACAGCTCTCCCCAGTCATGGCCAGCCAGCTTCGGGCTACTCTGGGGACAACTGGCTAGACAAGACAGCTTCATGCACCGAAGCTCTTAAGCATTTAAGGACTAAGGCATATACAACCAGCCAACCAACTTCTTCCAGGACAGCTGGCTCAGCAGGGCTAAGCTTTATGTACCAAAGTTCTTAAGGACTGCAGAACATACAGATGGACTGACATTTTACCCAAGACCAACTAGTTCAGCAGATTGCAGTAGCATTAAGGAGAAACAGGCACTTTACAGTATAGCCAAATCTCACTTATGTGAAACAACCTGGTATGTGAAACAGTTGGGGAATACAACCCTGATTAAATAAACAGGAGGTTAACTGTAAGCAAGGTTCAATAATCAAAGCTCTGTCTGTCTGTAAATCTGCAACCAGAAAGTCATAATTCACTGCTGTAATCTCTGCAGAAATTTGAAATACTACTGACATTGGGGCTGTTGTACTTTTTAAAATGCCACTTCCTTTAGTGTTAAAACTCAGGTTTATAAACAAAAAGTAAGACTTTCTAGTTAAACAAAGATGTGAAAATTGTTTGTCTTGAACATTACCAGTGTTTGTTTTATTCTGGTTTTGGAGGGAAAGCTTTTTCAAGGAGAAATGGGTAGGAGAATTTTTTCCCTTGTTAATTCCTTGTTCTCCTATTTCCCTTTGCATTTCCCTTCTTCTCTTGTTTTCATTGTTCCTCCCACCCTTCCTTTGCTCTGAGGAAGGTATTCATTACCATTAAAATTAGAAAGAGTCCAAATCAAAACCCCAGATCCAAAGCACCACAGTCCTTGGGAAAGTTCAGCCCTGGAGCCAAATGATGCAGACTACATCTATATGTAATAATCCCCTGCCAACTGCACAGAAAGAAAGTCAAGGTGTCTGGGGATGAGAGGGAAAACAAATGAAAAACAGGAAAATGAGGGTGAGATTGGGAAGGAAAAAAGAAGATGCTCCATATTTCTGCAGGTCATTAAAATATTTCAGGGATGATTCTGGTTTCTGTGGAATTTTCCTTTTCCTAATTTCACTGCATTTTTCTAGTTATACTTTTTCATACTTCACTAACAACAGTCCTCTCAACCCTCTCCCCTTGGTGTTAATTAATTTCAAATATTAAATGTATTATTTATTTTAATAGCACCCCAAATTTGCAAGGTACCTCTTAACAGATATGATGAGGAAATCCTGGCCCCACTGAAGAATTGGAAAGTTCCTATTTACTTCAGTAGAGCTAGAATTTCACTATGGTCATGGACAGGACATGACCCGGGGATTATCAAGACAGTAGGGAGAAGTAGCACAGGAACAACACTTGTAAGATTATGTTGTTATGCTATGTTGTTAGCAATAGACAGGTTTTTTTCCGTAGAGAAAATAGAAGTTACTTGCAGACTTTTGCAGAAGCAGCTGGTCTTCAAGGAAGCATTTAAAACAAGACAGAGTATAATGGCTTTGCAGACTAGCTCAGAAAAGGGGTTCCATATGCAGGGGAAAACAAAGGATGTGCCCATGAGAAGAAAAGGCATCACTGGCAGAGCCGCGTGGGTGAGTGGAGGCGGCAGCAATGTGAAAAGAGGGTAGGTTAGATACATAGACTATTAAGTATACCTTCATTCATAACTGTTTAGCCAAGCTATACATATTTAGTTCTTTTAATCGTTCCCTACAGGACAGTCTCTCCAGTAACACAATGCCCAGAACTAAGTGAGCACAATACTCCAGGTGTGGTTGTACAGGCTACTACCTGCCAGCTCTGTGATGTATGCCTTTGCAACTGCAGCAGTCTAATAGCAAACTATACATACGGGATTCTTTGTGTGAACATTTAGGGTCTGGTCCAAAGTCCACTGAAGTCAATATAAAGACTCCCAGCGATTTCAGTACAGAGCTGGGCAAAGTTCTGCAGATGAACTTTCGTGGGGGTGGGGATGGGGCTAAAAATGGAGATTTGGCAACATCAAAACATTTTACAATTTCATGTTGCTTTCACCAAGTTGATAGTTTTAAGAAAAGAAAAAAATCCAAAAGAGTAGAAACATGCCAACATTTTCAGAATGAAATGTTTTGATTTCTTCAGGTCAAAATCGCCTTTCGTTTAGACCAGTGGTGGGCAAACTGTGGCCCACATGCTGGATCCAGCCCATCAGGGCTCTGGATCCGGCCTGCAGATTTGCCACCCCTGTGGTGCTTCAGGCTGCTCAGCTCCGGGAAGCGGTTGGCAGCAGGTCCCTGCTGGCCCTGGGGGACGGGGAGCAGGGAGGCTGTTCTTGCCTGTGGATACCTCCCCTGTAGTTTACATTGGCCAGGAATGGGGAACCATGGCCAATAGGAGCTTTGGGAGAGGGAACCACAGGCATTCAGAGCCCTCTGCTTCCCCTCCCTCAGGACCAGCAGGGCTGGGGTGCTGGCTGCTTCCTGCAGTAGAGCGGTATGGGCCAGGGCCAAAGCCAGGGCAGGCAGGTAGGGAGCCTGCCCTGGCCCCACTGCCAGCCCCGAGCCGCTCCAGGTAAGCAGCGCCAGGCCGGAGCCCACCCCCCAAATCCCTCCTGCCCCCTGCTGCACCTCAACCCCCTGCCCTGAGCCCCCTGCTGCACTCTGTGCCCCTCCTGCACCTCAACTCCCTGCCCTAAGCTTTCTGCCACACCCTGTGCCCCAACCCCCTGCCCTGAGCCTCCTGCTGCACCCCGCACCCCTCCTGCACCCCAATCCCTTGCCTTAAGCCCATTCCTGCACACTGCACCCCTCCCCCACTCCGCATTTCCTCACGCACCCTAACCCCAGCCCTACGGTCATGGCCCTGCAAGCAATTTCTCCATCCTGATGTGGCCCTCGGGCCAAAAAGTTTGCCTACCCCTGGTTTAGACATTTTCTTCAATTTTATTAAATAAAAACCACAACACAACCAAAAAAGGTCAAAATCTAAGTACAATTTTTAGTCACCCCAAAATAAAATTTACCAAACATTGTGAAACTTATTCTGTTTTTGATTTTTCAGAACCATCGCTGAATGGAAAAATCCATTCTTCATGGAGCTCTGTTTTGGTGGTTTGTGTACTGGAATCTTGTATTATGTTTCATATCACACTGCCTATAGTCGTATTTATACAGAGCATACACCTATATGACACAAACCTTTTGTTTGTCAAACACACACACACACACATGTAAGGTACAAATTATGTGCAGATATATTAGCACTAGCTACTATAATAAATACTCGTTCACGGATTCATTTTACATGTGTGTAAGTCATGACATTAAAATATATAGGCCACATCCTCTAATTGTTGCTTGAATAAATTTCCCCTTAATAACAATGCTTAGGGAAGAAAGACTAAAGGATTTGGCTGCATAACATCAATCCAGTGATAGATTCTTTATGGAAAAAAAAACTGCCTTGTGATATCACAGACTAATTTGTTGTCTTATTTAATTTTTCTTTTTATTTACAACACCATACTTTAGCACTAATTCAGGAGAAAATCATGGACATCTAATAGCCAGTTTATTATCTAACTGGGCATATATTCAAGCTAAGATAAATGATCCTTCTCAAATTCTGCTAACTACACTATGAACGACTGTACAAACACTATTGTAGTTAGAGCTGGTTCAAAAGGAGAGAAGACAGAGGGGGGAAGTTGTGAACATTTCCTAGTTTCCTCCATTTTTTTCTCCCCATGCCCACCCCAACTTTTGTTTTAGAATTTCAAAATTCAAAGTCTTGCCAAAGAGTAAAAAAACATGTCAATTAGCTTTAACTTTAGTCACTATTGTTATTAAGTAAAATCAGTTTTTAATAAGTGCACTCAATATTTGGGACTTCCTTAAGATTAATGGCTAACTTTTGACTAGTAGAAACAAAATACAACTCCCAGAGGCTCTGTGTAGCTCTTTCTACACTCAACATCATTTCTCTGTGTTACGGATTAATTATATACAATAGGCCAAAATTATGTAGCATGGGTTCCGTTAGCTGGGGGTAGAAAAGGAGGAAAAGTGAAAACTCTTTGTACTTTTCAGCTCATTGAGTTTCCAACTGACTGTCCTGTTGAAGAGAGTGGTCTTGGCCCCTGTCAACCATCAGTGGTTGAACATACAGGAAGCTTGGCTTTAAAAGAACATTTTAGACACAGGAGAATCAGAAGCAAACTCAGGGACACATAAAGGGAGAAACAGGTAGGCACAAGAGGGGTACTGTATTTCTCAGACCCTTTAGTAGAGACATACTACCACAGAACCGCATCTGCAGTTACTTCTAACTTCCACTCTCATGTGTTCACAACATGGAGGACATGGGTGTGACACCATCAGCACTCTTTTGTGCAGTAAATAACCATGGGTTTAACAGGAAGAAGCCATAAAATAACTCCATCTTCCTGGTGTCTGCCCTGGGCCCAGCATTCCATTCCCTCCCACCTCACCAGAACCTCAGGCTGCCTAATTCTTTAGGGGACTAGTCCATACATTTTAAAGGATAGTGCTATTTTCATGTACTGCATCTCCTACATGTAACTGCTGGAGAAGAAATGGGCATATAGCGTCCCATTTGGATGTTGCAAGATAGCCTCAATAATGACTCCTTATCACCACATACAGTATCCACACTACAGAGTGATACATATGGTGAAACCATGCAATACATAGCATTAGAAATGTAACTTCACAACTCAGGACAGCATAAAGTCACTTAGAGTGACCAGATGTCCCAATTTTATAGGGACAGTCCCAATTTTGGGGTCTTTTTCTTACATAGGCTCCTATTAACCCCCACCTCCTGTCCCGATTTTTCGCATTTGCTGTCTGTTCACCCTAAAGTCACTTGAGAGGTCATCTAGAACAAAGATGGATTAGTGTACAGCAAGACCCAAAACCTTGGATGACACCAAAATCCCCACATTGGAGAGAAGAAGTTTCCAAAAAGAAGGAGAAGGAAAAGAGACTTGGAATTCAAAACAATATCCTTTTCCCTGCGCCCCCCACACAAGTATCTATAATGGTCTGAACCAAAATTCATACACCCACAACTTTGTGTGATTTCATATCTGGATTCTAATTTTGCATAGCAAGCCTAATCTTTTGTAAATAATTTGTATGCTCATTCGTCTCCAAGAGTCATTAATAATTGATACTGCCTTGGTACCTAGCATCTTTAACCATTCAGGGCATAACTCTTAGTCTCTAGGTTCATGATCCTGTGCATCAGTTGGTTTTAACAATGTCTCTGTCACTCAATCCAACAAGAAGAGGCATTTCAATTTGCATCTTTTTGATGGAGTGGAGGAAAATGTCTATGGAGTGGGGACATTTTTTTTTTTGTTAACAGGGATAACTGCTAAAACCTGTTCCATTTCTCACCGCATGTTCAGCATTACTCTTATTTAGTCTCGACAGGGGCACCAGAAGCTCTAAAGGCCAACTCTGAGGACAGCCTTTCTTTAAAGATTATTACTGAGAGTTCAATGAGGCATTATTACTGAGAGTTCAATGAGGCATTCTTACAATTCTGTAACATACATTATAAGAAAGATGTTTTCAGGATCACAATGAAGTTGAAACCTATATTATAGATGATGCCCCAGTAGACCCTACAACTTCTGTCTTGTGTATCAACTGCAGCCTTGTAAAGTAGAGTCTTAAAGTAAGCATGCACTATCTACATATGAAAGTTTACTAAAAGGGCCTCATTATAAAAGTGAATTCACAGTATGTTCAGTACAGCTGTTGTCTTACCATTTGCCTTGTGCTGCACATCTGGCGGAAACTGGTCCGGAACATACCACTGATAGTCTGGCTGCACAGAACAATAAAACATTATTACAGCAATATGGACTTCATAGACACTTCAAACAGAAGAATAGGGCTATGTTAAAAATATAATTATCCTGTGAAGCTTTTTATTAGTCATACAAAAGTTATTTACCAAAAAACAAAAAAAAAATAAAAAAACAGATTTGGCTCTAAATTTCGAGTGATTGAGCTTTTCAGCTTGTTTTCTTTTTCTAACATGTGTTTGAATGCTGTGCACAGAATAAACCTTTCTAAATGCCACAAATCAAAGACAACATTAGTAACATCAATCCGATTTTCAATAATCTCATGAACACTGTAGATAGGGAGTGAGAAGACAGAGACAAACGAAATGGACCTGAAGACATTATAAACATTTCCATATTTAAGTAGGACCAATACAAGTAGGTAAGAAGCTAAGAGAAAGGAATTATTTGACAGAGTAGGTGAAGCTGTTCCAATGTCAAAGTGTGCAGTTTGTCAGTATTCATTTTCAACACCCTTCATCTCATCCTCCCATAGCATTAGATAAATGTATCGATCACATTAAGTAGCATCATGTGCCACCTTGAATATGCTGTAGGACAGGGAAATCATTTAAAAAAATCTTTTTCTTCTTTCTACAAGAGGACGATACCAAGATGGGATCCTGGTCCATAACTTGGGCTCCTAGTCATTATGGTAATACAAACAAAGAAGAAAATGATGATATTGTCTGGAAATTCCTCCCCATTGCTCATAGGACAAGGAAAACTATTTCTCTATTTTATATTGCATAATGTGGCAAATAACTACCAGTCTATTTGATTCTTAAAGACCATTTTATAAAATTGTTTTCTAATTATGTTAGGACCCAGCCCCATATACATTTGAGCACTTTCAAAAAACTTTTTAACCTCAGTTGGAGCAGTGTCAGGCTTTCTATCTAGCTTCAGACAGATAAGGAAGCCTGTGAAATGCCATACATCACCACTCTCAATTAATTAATTGGATGGAAGAATTCTATAGTCCCTGTTTTGCAGAAATCCCTCTGGCAAAATTCCCATTATCCCCTACAGAATTCCACTGTATCTATCCTCACTGGGAAGACACTTCACTGATTTCAGTAGGAGTTTTCCCTAAGTTAGAACTGCAAGACTGGGCTCCTGTTATGGACCATGGCTAAGGTCAGTAAAACCTAAATCCTTTTGCAGTTATGTAACATACTACAATTGGAAGCTCTATATTTTACACAAGAATTACTAATTTGAGCCAAAGCACCTATGTACACACTTAACTTTAAGCACATGAACAGTCCCATCACTTCAAGAAGTTAAGCTTGTGCTTAAGTGCTTTGCTCTATTGAGTTCATAATAAACATGCAGTTCTCTAATTCACTACTTCTTTGCTCTCTGATATTACAGTCTTGAAACAAATCCAAAGAAAAAAGAGAGATACATTTCAATTCAAACTAAATATAAAAGTTTCCTTAAAAATTTTCAATAGAAACAAAAAGTGAGATGCAGAAAAGGTGAAAATTCAGAAGCACAGAATAAATGCACAGTATTACATTTGTTAAATCAAGACACTCATTCAAATCCTAACATATTTAATCATCACTGACAAATTGCTCAGGGAGCTAAAGAGCTAAGAGCAACATTATGCTCACATAAGGAAAGAACTTCAAAGAAAACTCCAAAAACAAGGATGGGAACTTCAAAGCTACAATCAGAAAAGTACTGCACCTCCTCAGCACTCCTTTAGGAATTGCAAAATTTATAAACCCAGAGAATACTTCTGGTACAATTAGAAACACAGATGATGAAAGCTCAGGGAGGAAAGCCAAAATAATCTGGGACCAAGTCCAAACTGCAGTGAGAAACATTTTACAATATTTCAAACTCTGATAAACAAAATGATTCGTGTATTTCTAACACAAAAATGACCTGCTTGCCCACAATTTTCCTCAGATTTCTTAAGTTTGAAAGCATAAAAACACATTTTGCAAAGTTAAGCTATAATTGCCTGAATAATTAACATATTTAATATGTAACATTATATGCATAAATATAGGATTTTAAAATTAATAGGCTCTTATTTTAATTTTTTGTTTAATGTATTGTTTTACAATAAAATAAGCTTGCTTGAAAAATGACATATTTTCATAAATTATTTAGGGCCACCTTCTACTACCCTTACTCATGCTGAGTAGTACCTTTTAAATACTGCTATCCTGGAGCAAGATATTATTAAATAAGCATCAAGATGTCAGATTTTGGCCCTCAAGGCTTTATAGTAGAGTTATGTATCTTGCTGTTAGTTCATCTGTTTGCATAGAAATGTTTGCATGCTATATAGAGAGGATATGATAGTGCAGTGTTGCACAAAGTCATCCCAATTATGGGATGACTACATTACTCATGAATGACAAAACCATACAAGAGTCAAACAGGCTGTCCAAATAAATATGGTGATTCACTACATAAGACAGGAAAATTTGACATCATATTCAACAAATATTTATTCAGGTCAACTCTTGCTTTCAGACAAGTCAAAAAAATAATCACATTGATTTCAACAGGACTAGTATTTGGGCCTTTGTTGTCACTATTATTTATTTTGAATGCCCAGAGACGTGCTACATATCTCATAGAACTAATCTATGTTTATGAATACAGGTTAACCATGCTGCATTATAGAAATGAGACATGATTTGTGACTGGATTCTGAGTTGATCTAAATGATAGTGAAAGTGTAATCAAACTTCCTGCATAATTTTCAATAATATTAGATATTTTCTAATTAAATCAAATGTAAAATAGCCCCCTTTTCCTTAGGAACATTATATATAAAATGCATTTATAAAGGTTTTAATTATTTCTTTCTATTCAGAGAAAGCGTACGTTTTACAAAACCTACAAGGGTCAGTTTTAATGGTAAAATTCAGACAGAGATCAAGTTCATGAGATATGCAAGTATGTCAGAGATCTGCTCAGGACAGCACTTGAGACAAAGCAGAGGCAGGGGAGAAAAAAATGTCTTTTAGCCTTTGGGCCCTGCAGAGACTGATCTTGCATTCAGCACCATTCAGAGCACACTCAACAAATGGAGAGAAATCCCTGCAAGGACTTTCCCTCCCGTTTAGCCCACTTCTACAGTTTTTCCCAAGAAGGCAGGAAAGTGGGACCAGAGTTACAAATTTAACATGAAAAATTATAGGAGAAAACAGAAACACCAAAGAGAGAGAAAAGACTTTCAGATGAGGCTTGAAAAAATGTGTGGAATCAAAGGCCAGTCTAGGTCTCACAAGAGGTGACCGAGCAGGACTTATTAAATGAAGACTGGTGATTTGTGTGGGAAGAGGCAAGGTGAGAGACTGAGCAGAGATCTGGCACAAAGCTGGTTCAAGTCCATGAACAGCTTTGAAAACAGAGGAAAAATTTCATTTGGATCCTGAAATGGATTGAAAGACAACCAAGCTGGTTGAAGAGGGTGGAATGAATCAGTGAAAGGATCACAGTAGTCATGGAAGGTTGCCATGTTTTAACATCTGCAAAATGATAATTGACAGAAGTCCTACTCACACGGTGCTGTTGCTGATCATACATGCCCCGTGATGCTATGAGTACTCGAGGGTCTTGGTAGTGGAGAACTAATCCACAGTTTCCATAATTAACATAAGGTGGAAGGAACATCTGAGGCGGGATATAGCACCTCTCAGATGGCACAGGGAGATCTTTTGTCTGTAGGAAAAACAAATTTTTTTTTAAAAAAAACCCATGCTACTAGCTGCACATGTGGATCAAACAGGATGCCAATACAAATAAACCACTGAACACTAACAGTGAAGACGGGTCCAGACCAGGGGTGGGCAAACTTTTCGGCCCAAGGGCCACAGCCAGTTTGCAAAATTATATGGAGGACCAGGTAGGGAAGGCCCCGCCCCTAATCCGGCCCCCTCCCACTTTCCGCCGCCTCAGAATCCCCAAACCATCCAACCCCCCGGCCTTGTCCCCTGACTGCCTCTTCTAGAGACCCTAACGACCCCCCAGGATCTCACCCCCTACCCAATTCCCCTGCTCCCTGTCCCCTGAGTGTCCCGACCCCATCCACCCTCCCGCCCCCTAACCACCACTCCTTATCCAACCCACCCTTCTCCCTGACTGCCCCCTCCAGAGCTCCCCCACATCACGACCCCAGAACCCCCCCTCTTACCATAGCCGTTCGGCGCAGCCCCGGGAAAGGGGGGAGCATGCAGCCCCAGCCCCCAAAGCTCTGCCTCTGTGGCGCAGCTCTGGGGGAGGAGGGGGAGTGCGCAGCCCTGGGCCCCAGAGCGCTCCCTGCGCAGCACGGCTCTGAGGGAGGAGGGGAAGTGCGCAGCCCCGTCCCCCAGAGCACTGCTGGTGCAGCGCAGCTCTGGGAGAGGGGGACGAGCGTGCTGCTGTGGTTCCGGGGAAGCATGCAGCCCTAGCCCCGCAGCAGTGCCCGGGCAGCGTGGCTCCAGGGAAGGGGCCGGGGGCCAGACAGGAGGGGCTCGTGGACTGAATCTGGCCCGCGGGCTGTAGTTTACCCACTCCTGGTCCAGACCCATAACTGGCTACAAGGCTTCTAATTTAACCTATTCTGAATGTTAATGAACAAATAAATCTCTCTTGATACAGCATCTTCCACACATTCTGCCAAGGACCACTGAAATTTTTCTGTTGGATGAAGTACTTGATGCCTACCTTGCAAGCACTGTTTTCTGGCACCAAATGATATTTTTATTTCATGTAGTAGCACTTACTGTTCAACCAATACTAACCACATGCAGACTTGCTTAACATGGAACCTGGTTAATAAATTATACAGATTCTTGAGGTCCTCACAGTTTTTGCTCTGTTGTTGCTCAGGCTTTACTGAAGCCCAATGAAATCAATGGAAATATGCTTTGGTAAAGACTGACTGAGCAAAAAAGAAAAAAAATAAGGTAAAGGCTGGAGTCAGCACCTCACAAATTGGCCCAATCAAATAAGTACTTTACACTGATATACCTAGCACTTGTCATGAACCCTCACAAATGTCATCAGATCAATCACAGACCCTTTATTGAATGAATCTGGGCCAGAGTTAATACAGTGAAACATGGTTATAGAGGGGCTTACAGGGTACACAGGTATTGTGCTGAGCCTCTGCAAACAGGGCTGAATTTAATCCCTAGTGAACTCTGATGTAGTGAAACTTGCTCAATGGATAGCATGCCTGTGGCAACCTCCATATACACAGAGAAAGTTTTCTATGGGGAACAAAGAGTTTATTATTAATGGAATGCTTTTGGAGCTGATCCTGCAGCCATTACTCTCATGCATAGTCCCAATGACTTTGGTGGTACAACACAGGTAAGAGCTGAAAGATCTGGCCCTTAAGGAGGAGATATGAGTAGTTTAGAAGTAGGGATTTACTCTACTAGCTTGCAGAAGCTTGAAACATTTAATGTAAATGCAAAACACAAAGTATTGAAGAGGCATGCACACACCTGTTGCTTTACTTGCTTCTCTAGAAGTTCTTTTTCTTGCCAACATGCTTTTATCTGTGGAGAAATAAAATTTTCACTTTGATAAATCAACCTTTGATAAATCAGTCAGTCTTGACTGCCTGTCCCAGCGCTGCTTCCAACACAGCTGTCAGTTAATCACAGAAGACACCAAGCATTACCCACACACTGGAGCTCCTACAGCACTGGATCTGGAACAACTCCTATGTATGTGAATGTTATGATGAGATCTTCACTGACTCATGGGCCATCTACAAGAAACCACTTTGTGTGTGCATGACACAGAATGCCTGCAATCCCTGATCACATCACTGGACAGAAGTAGGAGGTTCCCCTCCTCCACATATTGGTGTTTTAGAGGGATCTCCCAACGCTGAAGTGAAGGGCTGACATACCCTCCTATAACCATTGGAAGGAAACCCTATGCAGCCACTTTGACTCCCTGGCTGGCTCTACCACAGCACAAATATCAATGAGAGAAATGGCTTTAAAACAACCTGAACTCTTTAATACATTCCCAAGCTGATTAAAATGTCATTCATCCACAGAAATACCCAATGTCTACTGAGTGGGTAACGTACTAAGGATGTCCATGCTATTCCTGTGTGCTTGAGTGTCCTGGATAGCACTACTTGCAGCATCACTAACAATTTTGCATTCAAATGAAATGCCGCTTTCTGTGTCATACATCTTTAATAACAATCTCTCATTTGGGGCCTTATTCTGTGCAATGCTGAACACCTGCTGGGAGGTGCTAAATGCCCTCAACTCCCAGTAAAGCTAATGGGAGCCATGGGCACTCAACACCTCTCCAGGAGACACTCAAGTACCTTATGGGGTATCAATCCCTTGCTTCTTATGCTACAGCAAAATCCAGTGTCTACAGTACTGCTGTGTGAGTTGGTTAAGAATCAGCTAATACTTCTGTGGTTAAATAAGGAAGTCCAGAGGAATGATAGTACAGCAGAGTACATTCCATAATGACTTGCCACTTATTGCAAAATGTTGCCCAACTTTTGTCACAGAGAAGTCTTGCGGTTTCATTATTTTAAAGAGAAGATTGTGAAAGCTCAATATTTTGTACATGCCGTGATTTCGTTTCAGCTTCTCCCATCTCAGAACACTGACATCACACTGGAGATGAAGGATTTCCCAACCAACGGAACAACTTCATTCAGACTACTCAATTAATCTGAACTAGGACTAATTCTACTCTCAGTTACTCTGGAGTAACATCACCATCTCAGACAGTTAGATCACTGTAACTGAGCAGGACTTGGCGCGACACATTTTTTACTTCAAAGTTTGGGGATGAGGCTGTATTTCTTATATCAATCACATGGCAACAAAACAAATAAAAAGGGAAAGACAAAAGAACTGTGGTTGAAGAGATAGTGAACAGCCTTTTTAGTAGACATTCTATCTACTTAATTTGGAAGAAGTCTCTAATCACTTCTCATCTTTTTACAACATTTCTACAGAATGATTTCATCCCCATGTGACCTCAAATAAAATCCAGTGTCAATTAAAGGAAGTCAAAAAGCCTTGGATTGGATGGAAAGTGAGAAAATAAAAATAAAATGCACATATGCTGACAATGGCAACTTTCTTTAAATCATACCTGAGATTTTAGCTTGTTCAGTTGGGACTGTGATTTTTCAATAAGTTTTTGCAGAGCTTCTTTCTCTTCATTAAGTCTTTCTCTGTCAGATCTCTCCTTTTTAAAGTCTTCTTCATATATCTGTACCTGAAATTATTAATATTATTTATGAAATGTATTGTGGTAGTGCTACATTACTCTTTCCATTACTCTTTTTTTGTTTTTTAAACACATTCCAAACATGTACAGAATTCATCCTAAGAGGGAATTCTCACGGGAATTCTACAACCATGATCGTTTCCTGTGTCATTTTTACAAACTAAGTAACAAGCAACTGTGAATTTACAGAGCACTTTTTAGACAGATCCCTTCTATTATACATCTATCTTCAACATTTTTTCCATGCTTTTCCTAGCTTTAGCCACTTCAGCTTACTCTATCTGCATGTGATCCTACCCACAAATAATTCAAAATCTCAGTATTTGTGAAATATTGTTATATTTCAGTGGTTCCCAAACTGGGGTTCATGAATCCTGGGGGGTTCATGAAATGTTACAGGGGGGGTCTTGGGAAAAAAATTCCCTAATGGTGGACACAGCTGTCCCTAGGAATCCTGGGCAGCATGGGGCTGGCAGCCTGGAGCCCCTGGAGACTTCCAAGAGCTAACTAAGCAGATCAAAGCAAACTCTATCACTCTGAGGAGATTTAAACTTCAAGATTCCTTATAAGAAATGGAAAGGGAGACGGGTATTTTTTGCTATTTTTAAAATCTGATAGGCAGCTAGTAGTGTTTGTAAATTATTATGAAGAACAAGTTTAAGCTTTGTTGTAACATGTGGTGTTTGCCTGGACTGCTCAAGACCTGAATGCTTGTGTAGGAGGAACTCTTTTAGTTGGCTTCTTAAATAACTTCATGCTGTTTCACATCTGATACTCCTTGATGAAACACAGGAGACTTGTTTTATAACAAGCTTAATCAAAGTGATACTAGCTACAAAAGTGAGATCTTGGAAGAGTGTTGCCATTTTCGTAATGTAATAAAAATACTGTAATGATAAATAATAATTAATAATCAATAGTCTGTAATACGCATGTCATAAAACCAAATTTTATATTTCCAAAATCACTGCTTTTATAATTTATGCTCAGGTCAGGGAGAAAATCCGTGGAAATATTCATTTTTAGGAGGGGGCACACAAGACTTGACATTTTAGTGAAATGGGTTGTTAAAGTTTGGGAACCTGTGCTAAATTTGAATGGGTTGCTTGGGGACCGCCTCAGACATGATTAGCACTAAAATTCCAAATATTAAGGGTGTGGAGTCTTCAAGATGATTCAACTGCATATTTAAGGGACAAATATTTTACATTTTCCACCCAGCGTTAATAATTAGCATCTTCAAGTTCCACTGCTGGATCTGCTGGTTCTTACCTTGCAGGCAGTATTCGGGACACATTGCAAGGGATAGTCCCTGAAATGCTAACATGAGGATATATAAAACTGAGTTTATCTCTCAAACAGAATGATGGGCCAGAGGTAAGCTGGGAGCAGAGATGCTTCATTAGATGTGTCATAGAGATGCAGATTCATAGAGATCTATGAAGCATCTCATTGATCCCTTACCTGATGCACCATGAATTAAAAAAGGTTTTGCTATTAACCAGCCAGCATTTTTATACATGCAGCACTTAAGTCACAAGTCAATATTACTACTGTTTCTCTGGGTTAAAGAAAAGAAATGCCATCAGCTGAACCAGAGAAAACGAAACAAGAT
>ML677326.1:80719379-80956155 GCA_007922305.1 Dermatemys mawii | reverse complement strand
CTTCTGCCAGCGTGTGTAGGCCTATCGGTTCTCTCCCTGCATTAAGCTATGCATAAAAGGCCTTTTTGGAGTGTCAGTTCTACCACATTGTCCCCTCCAGGAGACATGCCCAGTATCAGCTTGTAGTACTTGGGAGGGGGCACAACTAATAGTTCCTACAGAGAGCTAGGGCCTATATGTTTCAGTCTATCTACAATCAACCATCTTCCCTCCACAGCACCAGCTGTATAGCAATCTGTCTTGTCATGCTCACCCTGACAGTCATGTAACCACATGATCTGTTAAAATTTTGGGAGAGCAGATCGTGCTACAGTTCACGGAGGAGTGACTTATGATACCCCTTTGCAGTAGAAGTTCTGATGACCTGAAGAAGAGAGGAGGTGTTACATAGATTGTGTATCTCTCCCCCACACCCATTTCTCCCTTTTTCTTTGCCTCTCCACTCTTGTTGTTCAGAGCTTAGCCTTTCTGTCCCAGCCACGGATGGGCCAAAGATAGCAATGGAGATATGCTATCATATAGATGGCTATCCCCTATCCTCCTCCACACATGTCTTCTGTTCCCTTTCATGTTGTGTAAGGTCCAGAATGACTATACTGATGTCTGCAGCTAGAAAAATACATTAATAAAACTGTCTGGCTCTATTTCAGTTCTCCCAGGAGGATTGTGAGAAATTGTGTATACTATTTTATTGTCTAGCAGAATGAAATAACCCATTACAACACAATGAAGGACAAGATTCTGCTCCCCAGCATGTGGCATACATTATATTAGAGAGTCAAGTCTGGCTCAACAGGTCAAATGTGATAGAAACAAGTATTTTATCCCATGCATCTTCTGATCACATTGATTCATGTTTCAGCTACTTTGCCTAACAGTGTACATGGTGACAGACCCCAAATGTAAAAATATAGGTACTTTTCAGGTGAGTTTATACTGACCTGTTCCTAGATAGAGAGAAAACAAACCAAAGAAAATCATATCCACTCTTCAAAATGATGATTGTAATACTGATAACCTCCAGCTTCTCTGACAACAGCAGAGTTTTCTCTGCAGACAGTATGCAGGTTGTGATTTGTGTCGGCTTGTGCTACAACATTTTTCTGAGAGACTGGAATACTGACACGTGCGACATCCTGGTTCTCCAAGAACAGGATTCTTATATACAGGAACTCCTCACTTAAAGTTGTCCCGGTTAACGTTATTTCATTATGTTGCTGATCAATTAGGGAACATGCTCACTTAAAGTTGTGGAATGTTCCATTCTAATGTTGTTTGGCAGCTGTCTGCTTTGTCCATTGCTTGCAGAAAGAGCCCCATTGCAGCTAGCTCGTGGGTGGTTGGAACCAGGGTGGACCGGCAGCCCCGCTATTCAGCTCCCTGCCCTCCTAAGTTCCCTGTGCAGCAGCTGCCCAGCAGGCTATCAATTGCCAGCAGTTCAGCTGTCCCTTCCCACACTGCCATGTGCTGCTCCTGCCCTCTGCCTTGAAGCTGCTCCCTGAGACTCCTGCTTGCTTGGGAGGAGGGAGAAGAGGGGGGACTAATGTCAGGGTGTCCCCCTCCCCCTTGCTACTGCACCCCACTTACTCCATCTTCCATAGAGCAGGGACACAGGACAGGAGGGAAGCAGCTTGCCTTGACAGCAGCTGCAGCTCAGCTTGCTGATCTAATTAACAAGGCAATGCAATTAAGGGGGAAATGTGCATCTCTCTCACACACACACACAAACATACACAAGGTGTGTGTCTCTGTGTGCTCTCCCTCCTTTCCTGCTGCCTTGTAGAGCAGGGGTCTTCAAACTTTTTCCTCAGCAGCCCCTTCTCGCCGAGGAAAAATTCGTGTGCCCCCCCAGGGGTATGTCCGCCGAAATGCCGCAGCAGAAAGCGAAAGCTTCCGCTTTCCACGGCAGCATTTCAGCTGTACTAAAATAGCCTGCCCGGGAGTTCAGCAGTCTCCTGGGTGGAATCGGCTGCGGTGCCGGGGTCTCGCGCACCCCTGAGATTGGTCTTGCACACCCCTGGGGGTGTGCGCACCCCAGTTTGATGACCACTGTTGTAGAGTGTGAGAGTTAACCCTTGAGGCTCAGCCAATTGCTAGATCATCGTTCAGCAGTAAGGCACTGTCCGGGAAATATCCCACCCTCTGACTCCTCCACCTCAACCAAGCTCCACAATCATCTTCACTATGTACCAGTATTAAATTGTTTAAAACTTATACTGTGTGTGTGCATGTATATATAATATAGTCTTCTGTCTGGTGAAAAAAAAATTCCCTGGAACTTAACCCCTCATTTACATTAATTCTTATGGGGAAATTGGATTCACTTAAAGTCACATTTTTCAGGAACATAACTATGACGTTAAGTGAGGAGTTCCTGTAATTCAATACAGTGCCAGCTCACAAGAAATGAGGACAGGCAAAATGCAAGAGATCAATATCAGACTAATCAATAACTCTTGAAATATATAATTCATTATGGTAAAATTCAGTCCAGTACAAATATCTAGCACAATGCCTTATATCCCACATAAGCCCGATGGGATGTTTTAAGTGATGCTATGAGGGATTGCAGATCTCAAAGCTGGGCCTGCAGGTCCCCAAACAGTGCCCAGACAGTGGCCACTAACTGACAGCTCTCCAGAACTAGCAGGGATGCGGACTAACAGGACCCTGGACCACTAGAGGCTCTGCCCATGAAGCTCCTGATTGGCACAGATGTCCAGCTCCAGCAACTGGCCCAAACACATGACTTAAGCCAGAAGCACAGGAAGTCATCTGAGCAACTGAGAAAAAGTCCTGATCTGCTACTGAACTGGACCCTAGCTCTTGACTCTGGTACGACCTTGGCATTGTTCCCTGACTCTGGTTTGATCCTCAGTACTACACTCTGATTCCGGCTTCAGCTTGACCCTTAGCACAGCTCTCTGACTAGGACTCCAGTCATGACCCTCAGTGTGACTCCTGACACTGATTCTGGCTCCACTTTTGGAGTGATCCAAACCCTGGCTCTGACTCTGGCTTTGGTTTCTAGCTTCTGACCCCAGCTCTGATCACTAGGTCTAGCTGCCCATATCCCTGTCCCTCCAGGGTCGTAGACCTTGGACTAGTCCTCAGGAGTGAATTTCATCCTATGAGAGTGCATAGCACTATAATAATAGGATCTTAAAAGCATCATTTTATCTGGGCTAACCCCAGACTGCTTCCTCCTTTCAAAATCAGGATAACAAGTTAACCAGAACACAGTTCTTAGGAGAAAGGGGGAAAAATAGTACAGTGTTAAACTCAGTCAGACTGACTTCCAGGCAGTCTCACCTGCTGTCTGAGAACTTCCAGTTGAGTCCTCATCTCTTCATGGGTGCAGTTCCTCTCAGACTTATCCAAATGAGGCACAAGAAAGGATGGGTGTTGCTTTTGCAGTGCATCCAGAAGGGCCTGCAACAACATGTAACTGCAGACTTGTATTCACCACATCAAATGAATTCCTTTGTAATCATTACAATGTTGGCATCTCTGACTGAACAGATTCAAGCAAGTCATGACTTGCTTTTGACAGCATTTATCATTGTCACAGAGTTCAGGTGGTGTATAAACTGTGTGACTAAAATTTAATTACCCAAATTTTCAAAGTGACCACATTGCAGCTTCTAGGTTTGGTGACACTATCATTCTGGGAGACTTGGTGCTTAGATTGCATACGTGAGTAGTATTTGCACTTGCAAACTGAGCCATTGCAGGTCCATCCAATTTACATTTACCAATGCCTTTGCCTATGAAAAATCAGAGTTTTGGAAAGCCCAGAGAAATTTTTTGGGAAAAAAAAAGTAGGTTCCTAAAGATGGGTTCCCACAACTGAAGATTTTTTAAAAAAACATTTAGCCATTATCTAGCAAATAATGGCTACAGCAGGAACTAAACCAAAGACCTTTAAGCACTAAAAGTACACATTTCTACTGCATGAGTTCAAACTCCTTTAGCTCTTGGCATGAAGTAGCTCTCAAATAGCATGCATAGTCGTTATGGCCAGCCACTAGAGGGAGTCATGATTACACACTCTACACTAGTGTATTACTGCTGCTCTGCTTTTCAGTCCAACCCTGCTACGATACTTTGCATTACTTTCCCTTACATTATTTTTTTGAGATTACTGTATTCCAGTTATTCATGGATTTGGAATCATCTTAACACTTTTGTTTCTCCTCACTCTCTCTAACCTATTACCAACTAACAAATGTCACATTCCTTTATTATTCTGACATAGCCATTTGATGTCAGCCCATCTCCACCTCTGTTAAGGAGACCATGGCGGTCTCAGCATTATGCATTTTTAAAAGATTTAATTCTTAGTAATTATTTCAGACTCCTCCCCTTGTCTGAACTGTATAGAGTTACCATCAAACAGTCAACTATCAAAAGGCTCACAAGGAGTTCATAGAGGAACCACTCCCTGATATGGATGTCACTGAATTTTCTCAGAATGCCCAGAAGAGTCCATCTGAAGTGACCTCCTGTTGGTCAGCTTTCATACAAGGTTATAAGGGAGGGAAGACTGATTTAAAGAGACTGAAGGTGGGCAGAGCAAGAGTTACAAGGAGTTCCAAAGCACTGATGGCCATAATTACCTTCAGGTTAATATTATGTGCTTTGTCTCCATGAAATAGTGAAAGTAAAACTATAGTTATAACCTATAGCCTCTCAAGGAGGAAGCTGAAAGAGGAGAGACGATTTTTAATCTAATCCAAACTGTTGAGCTACCTTGAGTACTGTCCTAACAGTTATGCCATTTGAGAGGAGCACATTACAATATATATGCAGGGTTACATGAATGAGGTTGGATGTAAAGATGAGATAGTATAAAAATACATTGCAGCTGGTCAACTTGTAGTTTCTCTATATTGTATCATTCTTTGTGGGGCAGCCTGCCCCTCTGAATTACAGTTATTCTGGACCATTCTATTTCTGAAATGATATTTCACTGCTGTGTACAAGTAATAAAATTAATGGAGAGCCAAATATCTATAGTAACCTCCAGCCCAAGCAGAGTAGTATGTCCTAATTCTCTACAAGTGTATCTGCAAGATACACTCCTGTTAAAATAAAATTTAATTACAAGTTGGGGAGGGGGTAGGAGGAGGCAGGGAAAAGACTTTGTAAACCTTAATGGGATCACAACACATTTGAAAGCTAAAACACTCTCCCGGTCTGTTCCCAGTCAAACCCATCCTTTTACATATGGCAGGTGGGAGAAATCTACTGTTTATGTATTAAGCTACAATCTAAAATATCTGGCAACTGCTTCTCAAGCCATCTGGAAGGACTGTTTATATGTGGTATGTGATTTTAGAACAAATTTCATGATATTGGGTGCTTTTCTTAAAGGCCCAGCTCCTGGAGTCATGTGATGATGTGAGAATCTCAGATTTCCCCCTCTGGAAGTTTCTAGACCTCACTGTGTGGAGAAAAAGCTGGAAAATGTGAACCCTAAAGGCTTGAAAAAAACAAAGCAAATAAAAAACATTTATTTTTTAAATCTTGTGATTTTGGGGCAGTCTAACTCAATTTTTGAATGCATGGGGCTGGCAATACTGTGGACAACAACTTTTATGTACACTAGTGAAATAGTTATAGAAGAACCCAAACACCAGGTAAATCAGAAAGAATAATTCTCTCTTTCAATCAGTAAGTTCTGTATTAAAGAGCAACAGCTATCTCACTGACAGCACAGCTCATCCCAAATGAGTATATTTCCATCCCACCTCCTCAGTCCCAACCACACTACAAGACCCTAGCAAAACAGAACAATATGTTCCAGTAAATTATTTGATGAATAGGCCTTGGGAGCTGAAGTCACACAAAGTTCCTGCGTGAGTACGGTCAATGCATTTTGGAGACAGACAGAGAGACCACAAGTTCAGTCAATTCTTTTACAAGGCAACATGCATTTTCCTTGCTTTGAATTTAGCCTATGCATCACTCAAAGTTGCGTCACAGTAATTTTTCAGAGCAGCATATTTCCTCAGGAAGCTTTTGTGGTTTACCAAGAGGTACATTGTTAGAAAACACATCTTGCTTTCTGTGATCGCTTGATTCAACATTTACGACAGGTCCCCTTTTTTAAAAAAGAGCATTTCACTGGGCGCTGTCTGGTGGAAAGGATTTGGATTTTGAGCTGTAAGGCAAGAGAAGAAAGGTGGTTGGGTGCCAAGAGAGAAAGACTGTGGTGAAATCTTGGCCCATAGTAAAAAAGAACTTTTCCATTGACTTCAGTTGGAGCCAGGATTTTCCCCTATAAAGATGAGCACGGAATGGTGTGATGTTGCAAGGGAGAGAACGGGATTATGACTGCGTCGACACGGGTTAGGGATCAGAGGAGAGAGTGGAGGGAAGAGCCTGCCAATGTCAGAGAGAAGAATTTGAGAAATGAACATTGCTGAGGCAAGAGGACGACTAGGAACCCGCAATGTGCTTGAGTCAGGTTGGGAATTTGAAGCACAGAAGATTGTGTGTGAGAAGCCAAAGCTTCCTCCAAAGCTGGACTATAGGAAATTTATATTCTTCTTCTTAGTGCAACTGTCTGTCAACACAGCAGCTGGCTGTAAGGGTGGACTCAGATAATCTCTCTGTTCTCCACTAACCATAGCTCCCCACTCTAAGGTACACAGACAGCAGTGATCAGTGTTACACTGCTATGCACCCACAGTAACACAGCAGATGAGCAATATGGGAAGAGAAGAGCATCCTATTTTCAACATTTAGGGTCTTCCACGTTGGCATGCTCTGGCAGCAAAGATCCTTGAGATAAATTCAGGTCAAAGATACAGAAAGTATTAAGAAAATGTTTCCCATCTGATACCTCTCGCTGTCTATACCTTGTTGAGGCGACTTATTTCACATTCATAGTACTCTTTCTTTTTGGTCACTGAAGCTTTTTGTTCCTTCAGAAGCTTATTCTCTTCCTTCAGTTCATTTAATGCTTCATTTAGGATTTCTTTTTCTTTCTGGAACGTAAAAACATATAGAAATGTTGATAAGGTTCAGATGAGAAAATGTTTCAAGAATGTTTTCAGACTATCTGCTGTCCGGAAGATGTGTTACACCTTTGTTATCCCAAGGAATTGTGCCAAACTACTGGGAGGAGAAGCAGCGGGAAAAACAATGGGTAGCTGGAGCCTGACATATAAAATGTGCTGAGATTGCACTGCGCTGACTACTCACATGATGAGGAAAAAAGACAACACACCAGACCAGATCCCGACACTTTCCTGTAGTCGAGATAGACAAAGGAGCCTAGAAAGCCAGGCACCAAAACAGATTAGGTTGCCAGGAGATTATTACTCCCGCTCTACATTATAATAGTCCCCAGCACAGGAGGTCTCCCCAGCTAGGGTTGCCAGGCATCCAGACCACCTGGTCGAAAAGAGACCCTAGCAGCTCCTTTGAGCACCACTGACTGGGCTCTTAAAAGTCCTGTTGGTGGCACGGTGGGAGTAAGGCAGGCTGACCTACCTAACCTGGCTCAACACACCTTCCAGAAGTAACCGGCATGCCCCTTTGGCCCCTAGATACAGATGCGATCAGGGAAGCTCCATGCACTGACCCGACCCCAAGCACCGCCTCCACAGCTCTTATTGGCTGGGAACTCTGGGAACTCTGGGAGGTGGCACCTGCAGGCACGAGCAGCATGTATTGCGCCAAGCCACCTTGATGCTCCTCTGCCTAGGGGCTGGACATGGTGGCCACTTCCAGGAGCGGCGTGGAGCCAGGTCAAGCAGGGAGCCTGCCTTAGCCTCACTGTGCCACCAGCTAGGAGCTGCCTGAGGCTTGGCTAGAGCCTGCACCCTGGTTGGACCCCCTTCTGCACCCTAACTCCCTCCTAGACCCCAACTCCCTGTCCCAGGTTGGAACTCCCTCCAGTACCCACACCCTCTCCCAGACCCTGCACTCCCTCCCACACCCCAACCCCCTGCCCCAACCCGGAGCGCCCTCCGATACCCTGAACCCCTCATTTCTGGCCCCACCCTAGACCCAGCACCCCCAGCTGGAGCCCTCTCGCTCTCCCACATCCAACCAATGTTCCCTCTAATTTTTGACAGACTTCGTGCACAACAAATGTCTTCTGTGCAAATTTTTGACAGGCCATGTGCGCAAAAAATCTCTTCTGTGCAAATTTTGGTGCGTATGGTGTTTTGCCGTGCGTGCGGGGTTTAGGACCTGTGTGCACGTGCACAGGCACACAGCTTAGAGGGAACACTGATCCCAACTCTCTACCTCAGCCCAGTGAAAGTGAGTGAGGGTGAGGGAGCGCAAGCGACGGAGAGAAGGGAAACGGAGTGAGTGGGGGGGCCGGGCCTCAGAGAATGGGTGGGGAAGTGGGCAGGCAAGGCTGTTCAGTTGTGTGCAGTTAGAAAGTTGGCAACCCTATCTCCAGCATAGGCCGGAGCGCAGCAGTGCTCCAGCAGTCCCTGGCTAATGAAATGATTCCTGTCGCAGCTGACACGTAAGAGCAGACCTGTGGTTGCTCTACATTGCAAGAGAGGCTGAATCAGCTCCCAGCGTGCTTCAGGATCAGAGAGCCACCAAAGTAGCTTAAAGTTATCTTTGTCCCCACTCAAGCTGTGTGGAGCAGAGCATAACCACTATTGCCCAATTAAGGGAAGTATCCCTAATTAGGACAGCACTTTTACCATGTTATTTTTAAGATAGCATTGTAGGGATTTGCATGACTGGCACATTAAACATACAGTCCGATTCTGATTTCCCATCACATCTACAGTCTTACTGGTGTCTGACTGTAAAACACCACTGGCTTCAACGCAGTTACTGAGAGGATTTACAGCTAAGTGAAGCTGAGATCAGTATCCAACTCCCAGAGTGACAGAACTGTACAAGCTTCTCCACATTGCTCTGAAGGGTTAAAACTTTCCTCACTAGCTGCTTTTGTCAGACTGAGTTAGATCAGATTTATTTGGACATTTTTCCAATTTAATTTTAAAAGATGAGACTTCTTGTACAAAAGGAGAAATAAAATTAAGAGATTTTCTGAGTTCTGCTGCTTTGGGCAATAAAGAAACAAACTACAACAAACCTAAACCCAGTGTGTTCAAGCACCCCAGGGGCCATAAAACTCATTTTTATGTGCAACAGGTGTGTCTCAGTGCAGTCAGCTACTGTGTTTTATACAGCATTAAAAGGCCCACAAAAAAAGAATAAATCTTAATGTGTACGTCCACCCACTGAAAAAGCACTTTGCAGGCGTACATTTACTGATAACGTGGCTACATTCCACCGCTACACCCCAAATTAGTTGGGACATTTAATTTCTTCAAAACAACTTGTAATTTTAGCAGAGCATCTCCTGATTAGTTAATTACAGATACACAAGTACAGTTGGAGTTTGAGGGTTTTTTTAAGCTACAAAAATCCTAAAAATCCTTATAAATGTTTTCATCTCTTCTTGCCTCGGTGATTACTATTATTTCTAAGGCTTCCCCATTCCTAAACTCCAGCAAATGCAAAACGCTGGGGATCCCCTTCTGACACATACAAAGGAACACAACCATATCACTACCTCATTTAACCAACCTTCTGTGGTCCTCCAGTCAGTTCAGATGCCAGTTCAAAACTGCCATCCTTGTTTTAAAACACTTCATAGACTTGCTCCAGAACAACCCACTGACCTCTACCCCTCTCTCTGCTCTTCTTCTCATACTCTCTCTCATCTAAACACAGTAATAGTTTTGCACCGATATCTCCAATTACACTGTTTAATGACATGTAGGGGACCTTACTGTGAAAGGAGTGTTTGTCAGTTTTCACAGAGAGATCAAACTTAGGTCCCGATTCAGCAAAGTATTAAAGCACGTACCTAATTTTAAAGGATGAGATTAGTCCCATTAGACAACATATTTCAGTACCGTGCTGAATCAGGGTTTAAGACTACAGACTATCACTGAAATGTTAAAAGAGGAGATGAAAAGCTTTACGTAGAAAGATGTGAGTTTATCTTAACGGCTGTCAGTAATAAACATTAACACAGGTACAGCAGAAGTGATGCATTCCTCCAACTGCATCAGTGTCTCATGTCATCATGTTTTGCATGAAAAACACAGAACCCTGACCTGACTTGAAGTCTTAGGACCTGAGCTAGCAAACACATAATACAGGGCATAGTATGTTTACTACTGAACTACTCAGAGTAGTCAGCATTATACCAGAAAATGTTTGCAGGATTGGGCCTAATAGTAGAAAGTTAAAGAGCTCCTTAAATATTTTAAACAACATGTGTTCTGTTAAACACACAAATATATTTACTACCCTGAATTATCCTTAAGCATTTTGTGTATGTTTCTAGCATTTAATACTCCCCTTTAAATTTCTACAGTAAGAGCATAAGAACGGCCATACTGATTCAGACCAAAGGTCCATCTAGCCCAGTATCTTGTCTTCTGACAATAGCCAATGCCAGGTGCCCCAGAGGGAATGAACAGAACAGGTAATAATCAAGTGATTCGTCCCCTGTCATCCATTTCAAATAGAGGCTAGGGACACCATCCCTGTCTATCCTGGCTAATAGCTATTGATAGACCTATCCTCCTTGAACTTATCTAGTTCCTTTTTGAACCCTGTTATAGTCTTGGCTTTCACAACATCCTCTAGCAAGGAGTTCCATGGGTTGACTGTGTGCTGTGTAAAAAAATACTTCCTTTTGTTTGTTTGAAACCTGCTTGCTATTGATTTCATTTGGTGACCCCTAGATCTTGTGTTATGAGAAGGAGTAAACAACATTTCCTTATTTACTTTCTCCACACCAGTCATGATTTTATAGACCTCTATCATATCCCCCCTTAGTTATCTCTTTTCCAAGCTGAAAAGTCCCAGTCTTATTAATCTCTCCTCATATGGCAGCCATTCCATAACCTTAATCATTTTGTTGCCATTTTCTGAATCGTTTCCAATTCCAACATATCTTTTTTGAGATGGGTGACTATATCTGCACGCAGTATTCAAGATGTGGGCGTACCATGGAGTTATACAGAGGCAATATGATATTTTCTGTTTTATTATCTGTCCCTTTCTTAATAATTCCCAACATTCTGTTAGCTTTTTTGGAGTGGAGTGGATTTTTCAGAGAACTGTCCACAATGACTCCAAGATCTCTTTCTTGAGTGGTATCAGCCAATTTAAACTCCATCATTTTGTATGTATAGTTGAGATGATGTTTTCCAATATGCATTACTTTGAATTTATTAACATTGAATTTCATCTGCCATTTTGTTGCCCAGTCACCCAGTTTGATGAGATTATTTTCAACATTTTCTTTTATTGAGCATAAAGAAAATTCACCCACTTACAGATCTGTTTGAGAGGAGACAGGTGTACAACTCATATCAGTATGCTCCCCCCTCCCCATGCTCTATTTATCAGCCCCCTGCCAACTTCCGGAGTGACACAGCAACTGAGAGTCACTTGCATTTCTAGAGATGGATCTCCGATCTGCCGCCTCCTCAGAAGCATACCACCACCAGACAAGGAACCCGAGACTCTGTTCTTATCTCGCTGGTGTAATTCATCCCACGCTGTATCTCCTACTAGAGCAAACCCCATGAACCTCTATGGACACACACAATCAAGTAGGTAAAGTGTAATCCTCCTACCGCTTCCTGAAGCGGTCCATCTCTGGCCAGGGCTTGCAGCCTCTCACACTCTTGCTGATTCCGGTGCCTTTCTTCCTCCAGCTCACTGACACTCCTTTGTGATGCACCAAGTTTCGCTTTCACTTCTGCAAGCTGTAAAATGATCACAGGCACTCATAGCAAGGGGGTGATTGAGGCAGAGGACACTGATTGGTGCGGTATCCCCCAAGCTCCTTCAAAACCTTTCTGCTCTCAGCACTCAGACCCACACAGAGAAGGAGCCAGAACCGTTTGTCCATAAATAAGATTCCTCCCCCCACTTCCTAAATCATACTGGTCTCTCTCTAATGAAAATGTTTAAGCACCCTGGCCCTGGACCAAATCCCCACCCAGTGTAAATCCAATTAACTTCAATGATTTAGTTGCCAATTTACATCAGTTAAGCAGCAGTCCCTCGTCAGATTTCCCATATTTAATGCACCCTTTTCTTCCCCATCATGGCCTCCTTCTGCAAAGATGCGCCTCATAATCCAACCGGAGGCAAAATGATCATGCACTGATGAGACAAGTCATTTGGATTCTCTCAGTGTATTATTCAGAAAAGCACCATATAGTCTCTTAATAGAGCTGGTTGAAAAAAAACAACATTTTGTTTTTGGTAGAAAACAAAAATAAATGGGAATTTCTTTTTCCGATGAGGCAGTTAGAGGCAGACACTGATGGAGATTATGATTATTTATTTAAAAAAAGAAACCCCACTCAGGCAGCCAGCATTTGCTAGCCAACTAATTATGGTGTTTTCAAAAGAAACGTCTGTGGCATAAATACCCCAGTGTGTGAAAGGAGGGAGGAAGAGACTACCACTTGTTTTAACAAAATTCTTAATAAAAGAGAAGTAACAGCATTTATTTAAATTAAAAGAACAAGAGCTCTTTATATAATATATCCCAGGGGTGTGAAAACTACGGCCCGCAGGCCACATCTGGCCTGCGGGCTAATTTTGTCCAGCCTCCGGAGCTCCTGGCTGGGGAGGGTAGCTCCTTGCCCCTCCCGCACTGTTCCTCTCCCCCCTCAGCCTCAGCATGCTGTGCGAGCCGTGTTTTGGGGGGCAGAGCTGTGCAACAGCATGTCTGACTCCGGGTCAGGCATGCCGTGCGCTCTGGAGGATCAGCATGGCAGTGTGTCTGGCGCCGGGCCAGACACGCAGTTCTGAGCGGCATGGTAAGGAGACAGGGGGTGGGAGTTTGGATAAGAGCCAGAGGGCCTTAGGGGGCAATCAGGGGATGGGGAACGGTGGGGTTGGACAGGGCATAGGAATCTCAGGGGGCCTGTCAGGGGAAGGGGGGTTGGCTAGGGGTCAGGGCAGTCAGGGGACAGGGAGCAGGGGGGTTGGATAGGGGATGGGATCTTGGAGGCGATTGGGGGGTGGTCTCTGGAGGGAGCAATCAGGGGACAAGGAGCAGGAGAGATTAGACAGGAGATGAGGTCTTGGTGGGGGTGGTTGGGGTGAGAATCTCTGGAGGGAATAGTCGGGGACAAGGCAGGCTGGATGGGTTAGGATTCTGAGGAGGGCAGTCAGGGGACAGGAAGTGGGAGCGGGTTGGATAGGGGAGGGGATAGACTGTTTGAGGAGGCACCACCTTCCCTACCTGGCCCTCCATACCATTTTGAACCCCGATGTGGCCCTCGGGCCATAAAATTTGCCAATCCCTGGTATAGCCTCTCATGGTGTAAAATCCACCCAGGAATTAGGGCTAGTGGAGCAACCTTCAACTTCCGCTACCATGTGTACCAAGAAGAGGATCTCCTAGAAGGTAGCATACGGGATGACACAGGGGCATTTGACTCTGTCGTCGTTCAGATCCAATGCCTTCGGCACACACTGTGCATCTGCAGATTAATTCTCCGGGAAGCATGGCTTAAAGTGGGCATAGTTTTCATGATCTTGTGGAGGGTGTAAGGACCTTTGTTTTAATGATCACAATGATCCTCACAGTACTTCAAAGACCACTTTGAACCTTAGCTCCACTAACTGATTTCCAGAAAACTCATTTGCACGTTACTTGTTATTTTATATTCAAACTCTCCATTTTTCCTGTATGTGGGAGGGGTGGGGATAGACATAGAACGCTAATGTTTTTATGTTATTTTTCAAATTATACTCAGAGTCTAGTTTGTATCTAAGGATGGGGTTGCTGTCAGCTGGTGGCACTTTAGAGCCCAATAGAAACAGTCAAACCTACCTTTTTTTCATAGTGCTGTTTCATATTTCTAAATTGTTGATCCCATTGCCTGTTCACCTCCAGCAGCTGCAATTATCAACCAGTAATTTTCAGTGAGCAACACTTGCCTGAAGTGCATTATTAGTTTAAACTGACTAATGTTTGAATCCTGAAGCTAACAAAGGTGTTCAGAATCTCCTCGTTATCTAAGGCCAATTTACAGTCAAGAAGAGAAAGTCTAAAGGCTGCTGATCTTTTTGGCATGTCTTTCATTTTTTTGCTATTTGCTTTCCAGCATACAATCAAGATGGAGATATAAATTGAGGCTTTCCCCATCCACAACAAAATAGTTGGGCAGGGAGTAACATTTACCTCACTCTGATATGCAGTAAATTACAGGTGACTCATGTTTAACACAGTAGCAATGCAAATAAACTACCACTCCCAATTTCTTTCTGAATTTACACATATTTTTTTCCTTGTTTACAGTTCACTATATCTTGCTAGGTATATGTGATAGGTGTTGTTTTAGATGTTGCAAACCGCACTTGCCTTACTCATAGGAAGTGCCATTGAGTTCAACAAGAATATTTCCATATATAAAGTGAACAGGGATTGGCTTTTATCATAATAGTGTTCTACCAAATTCATGGTTCATTTTGGTCAATTTTATAGTCCTAAGATTTTAAAAATCATAACTTTCATGATTTCAGATATTTAAATCTGAAATTTCACAATTTTGTAATTGTAGGGGTCCTGACCCAAAAGGATCTTAGGAGGGTGGGTCAAGGTTATTGTATGGAGGTTGCAGTATTGCCACTCTTATTTCTGCGTTGCTGGTGGTGGCAGTATTGCCTTCAGAGCTGGGCAGATGGAGAGAGGTAGCTGCTGGCTGGGAGCCCAGTTCTGAAGGCAGCACCACTGCCAGCAGCAGTACAGAAGTAAGGATGGCATAGTATGGGCTTGCCAGCAGCTGCCAGACTCTGACTCCCCAGCTCTGAAGGCAGCAGAAGTGCAGAAGTAAGGGTGGCAATACTGAAACCATCCCTAAAATAACCCTGCAACCCTCTTTTGGATTTGGACACCCTCTCTCCCCTGTGAAGTCTGAATAGCATAGGGTAAAAGTACACAAAAGACTATATTTCAAGGGGGAGACCAGATTTCATGGCCCGTGATGTATTTTTCACAGCCAGTGAATTTGGTAGGCCTCTAATCATTCATGTAACTGGCACATAAAAAGTTAGCAGTGAACAAGTACAAATGGTTTACGCTCCTCAAAACTGCCCCCTGGAATCACCCTGAGATCCAGAACACATGGATCACTGTTTAGGATGATCTCAAAAAGAAACATTCCCAATTTGCTAGGAGTCAGACACTCAATAAACAATTTGTTGCTGCTCAACATTACCCCTTGGCATTACTATGAGCATTAATAAAGTTTGCATTAATGTCTTATAAATCCCTACTCAGGGTTCAAGAAATCATTAACCTTCAGCTTGGCTATGCCATCTTATATCAGCACATTATTAGTATGTTTTCAGCCCCAATTCTGCAAACATGTATGTTCTTGCTTAACTTTATGTATGTGCCAATGGCGCTACTCACATGCATAAAGTTAAGCATACTCATAAGTGTTTGAAGGATTGGGACCTTAGCTTGTGACAAACTGTGAGGCAAGAATATTTTGGTTCCAGAATGTAGAACTAGCATTCCATAAGAAAATCATGGCCCTGATGCTGCCACTGACTGCAGAGGAACTGCTAGAGAAGTAAGTATTAATCAGTGTGAGCAACAGTAACAATTTGAACCCTATGATTTCCTGCTCTGGGAGACCAAAATGTATAGTTACATAATACTATAATCAGTTACCTCTTGTCTCTGTCTTTCCAATATTCTGATCTGCTGCTCAGGAGTATCTGTTGGAAGGTTCTTCTTTTTTCTCAGTAACGTACACTTTCAAAGGAGAGAAAAAACAATATTTAAAATAAATCCTTCTAAATAATAACACCAAATTCAATATTATCCCATAGAGCACTTACCTACCTTACATTTCTATTATATTAATGTTTATAAAGCAATTTGAAGAGGGAAATTTCTATTTAAGTGCTATATTTACACTACTGTCCCTTGAAATCTCCCTAGCAAGGCAAAAGGACTTAAATTGAACAAAAATGTAATTTACACTCAGTTTAAGGATTGCTTACTCTGTGGTGAAAATGAGAATTGTGGCCAACTGAAGTCAATGGAGATATGCCAATTTATACCAGCTGAGATTTTAGCTCATTGTGTGTCATATTGTGTTATGGGTGCAATTGTTTAAAAAAGCAGTTTGAAAAGTCATCAAATGTCTAAAGATTTTCTTCAGCTTTCTACATTCCAATTTTGCTTTTTATTTTAAAGATATTGTGTATTAAAGTATTTTTTTCCACCCTCACAACTAATAAATGACCTGTACTTCAAACATTTACCACTAGCCATGCTAGCAGGCATGAATAGTCCTATTCATTCATAGGCACTAGTACAGTAAGCATTATTCCTGGCAGTAAGTGTTTGCAGGAATGGGCCAATAATTAGACCATAGTTGGTTCAAAATATACTTCATAGGCAAATCTTATTATATTATTAGCCCAACAGATCATAATTCCAAGAAGTTAGAAGAGGTTCTCATAACAAACCATGATACACACTAGCTGTATATAGAAACAAAATTGTAACTGGAATAAATATACATAACACAGAAAAGCACATTGGCTATGTCAAATGTTTGGTCATTGAAAGAGTTGTTTTTTATTCCTCCCCCACCTAAGGTGACCAGATGTCCCATTTTTATAGGGACAGTCCTGTTTTTTTGGGACTTTTTCTAATATAGGTGCCTATTACTCCCTGTCCCATCCTGTTTTTTCACAGTTGCTATCTGGTCATGTTACCTCCACCAAATATCCAGTCAGTAGCCTGGTTTTCAGCCCAAAACGTCACTGCTAGGATCTAATGTTAAAGTCTGATCTGAATCTGACTAGACCACAGCCAACCTGAACTCAAGTCCAAGCATATCAAGTTGTTTTCATTCCTGACCCAATCCTGACACTTCTAGTTGGACCCTGTCAGGTTCCAGTTGGATTGCAAGGGTCTAGCTGCTGGCCCCAATTCCATTTTCATTATCTTGTTTCCTCTGCGGAGCTGCCAGGACTAATTACCCCCCAATCCTGCTCACCCTTCTGTGACCCAATTCCTTGCTGCTCCTCCCTGACTTGTGTCAGTGTCACTGCATCATCCTTGGAGGTTGGCCTGAGGGAGCTTCCCACTTCCCATGCCCGCGATCTCTCTCTGGCTGCCTCCTGCCCATGGAGTTGACCCATTGGTGGAGTTTCCCACTCCTGCCAGCTGCTGAGGCCCCGCCACACTGCGCGTGCTGCTAAGCTGGCACAGTTTGTCAGCCCAATCAAATGAAGCGCAGCCTGCTACAGAATTCTCAAAAGTTACCAGATACATTTTGCAAATTCTTTTTTATTCAACTGATAAATATACACAGCTTTACGGACAAATTGTGATTGGTTTTAAATGTCACAGCTCACACTTTCCAGTGGAGAAATAACAATGCTAGTAAATTCAAAGAATGCCCCAGTGCCTGTGGCTCAAATCTTGGTATAGCTAGCAGTGCCTCAAGAAGCTGCCTTGTTACCATGGCAATTGGCCACACCCAGGATCAGCTTCTTAAAGAAAAAAATTAAAGACTAAAAATAAAAGATCTAGAGCGTTCGAGTATCACCTTTGTACATTAAAACAGAATACATTCATTCTGACAAGACTATTTTAACATACAAGCCTATAAAGATCCATCCACAAAGTGATAGCTCTAAATGTCTAATTAGTTTGCACATTTCCATTAACTAAACAACATGCCACTGATACTGCTCGCCATCAGAAATGCTCACTTACCTGTGATTGGTCTGCTGAAGTTTCCGGGCCATTCATGCCTGTCTGTGGCAGTCGAAAGAGGCTTGGGATGTCTGTTTTATTGCAGGTCTTTAAAAGAATGCAAGCAAATAAAACATGTACTTTAAGCAGGTGGTGTTCTTTGAAGGATGGGGAAGAAAAAAGTTGTATTAAAACATGTCTCTCAAAAACTTCACAGAAAATGTTTCCAACTAGTTATGTGTGTGTGGAAGCAACACTGAGTAAGATATAGGTGATGGAACTCTGACTTAAATCCTTTTTGCCTTCTATAGAGGGGCTTCCCAGAATGTCTCAAGCATGCTGTCTATGACTAATGTATGAGACAGGATAGGGCTTTGTTTAGTGTGTTATGTAAATTGCAATCCCTTCCTTTACTGGTTGATTCTCCCCTGGGTGTGGAACTGGCAAAGATAAGGGAAGAAAAAATAAACTTTCAATAAATAGTTCTAGGGACATGGCTTTCTTTATCTCAGTACCAGAGATATCTGTTTCTACTTGGAACCAAGCCCTTTGGCTTGCCTGAATATAAACATTTTCTGACATGACATTAAGACATACTGTATTTCCTTATAAGAGAGAAACTGGTGAGCCACTTAATGAAGAATACCAATAGTGCCTGTAAAAACTATGGGGAAGAAAACACCCAGCAAAAAGAACAATAAGTACAGTGAAATATACACGCAGCATTTCAGACTTTTTTCAGCATGCAGACTTTTACAGCCTGAGGGTGATGTTCTTTTCCCCTTGAAATACTTCTATAATTGTGCAAAGATACAGAGCTGCAACATGCTGTTTTTCTTATTAGCTTTAAGGGTTTGATCCTTCCAGTTCTTGTCACTTATCAGGTTGTCTCAATATGGATTTAGGTGCCTAACTTAAGGTACACAAGTTTAATCATTTTAGTCTAAACTTCTATGTCTTAGTTTCCCATCCGCAAATGGGAATAAGTATACATAACTAACGCCACAAATGAGACACACAATTAAGTATTTCTATGGCATTTTGAGTTTTTTAGATAGAATATGCAATTTTTTTTTCTTCTAAAAATTCTGAATGATGATGGTGTTGGAGGAAAAATTTAAAAGAAAAAAAAACTTTTCCTTTTTGTGGGGAGATAATAGGTTTTTCTCAGGGAAAGGAACAAACATACCCATATGAAAACTGATTTAAGACAACGTAGTTCCTTGTAAAAACCTGCGACTAAAAAAGGAATTACGCTAACTATAGACTTTTGGTGAAACATTGGACTTTTTACAGCTAAGCTCCAGACATCTGCTTGGTACTTTATGATGAAACAATTTCTGTATTGTAGATTCTCAAGCTCCACTTGAGTGAAATGGAACTTCCCACAAACAATAACTGCACTGCAGTTACAATCCAGTCATCAGGATTAAACTTTATATTCTCTGGAATATGCGTCAAGGGATTTTTTTCCCCTTTAGTTTTTATTGGCACATGTTGAATCATGTACAAGATTCTGCATGCTAACCAAAGTTTCTTGATTAAAATCTTCACTAATAAAATGACTTTCTGGGAAAGAGCAAAACAATTTTTCCTGCAGTTTTAGTTTGCTTCCTTATTGTGTCCATTTGAACAGGTCATTTTTCCAACTTTGTTAAAGTGGCCAGGGATCCAATAGGGTATAACCAAGGTGTTAGAGAAAATATTTTATTTTAATAAGCAGATTTTGGATTGTATACAAAAGTTATTCTGACCACCAAATGAACTAACTAACTAAATAAATATGTAAAGGTTTATAAAAATGTCAAGAATGACAAAAAGGATTTTGTAAAGTGAGGAGTAGTGAAAGTATAGGTTTTTTTGCCTAAAATTCAAGAGGACACAGTGTAATGAGCACAATTTTAGAATAATTTTGTCTCAGGCTTACGTTGTTTTTTGTATTATGGAGTGTTAGACATCTGGTTATGACCATTGAACAGAATATTTCAAGGGGCCTGGGAGCTCTTTGAAGGAGAAAGTACTTGAAATATTGACTCAATCAAAGGCAACCATTGGGATGACCTCCTTCATTCTGAGCCATTTTTACTTCATCTTTTGGGGAAATATCAGTTCTCAGGATTACATGGGAAATAGTAAATTACAACTTTTTGGTAATGTTATAGTAAAGAACTAATTTAATCTCCTGAGTCTGTGTTATACTTGAGACTTCACCTATGTTCAAGTGTGAAAGTCATATTGTTCCTAAGCCTATTGTCCCAGGGTATTAGTACATTAGTTGTTTCACCAGCCACAGCACTGGGCCAGCTTTATGTTGATTTCTAATTTTAACTGCAACAGAACCTTAGTAGAGATTATTGTAGTTGAGGCAGAAAATGTCTAGGTTATCGATTTGGCCATCAAGCAACAAAGGAAGGGCTAGATTTTTGAGATGTTAGGGAGGAAGAAGAAATAGGATTCAGCCACAGACTAAATGAGGGAGAGAGGAAGGAAGTAAAGATGATTCCCATTTTACTCAAAGCCTGATCAGTTTACTCACATAAGTAGTTGCATTGAAATCAACAGCATTATTTCTATGAATAAGGCTATCAGGATTTGGCTTTGTATTGTCAGTAGCTGTAATACCAGGGAAATTGGAAAACCACACAAAATTGGTAGTATGTGCCACTGATTTTTACATTCCTGCAGATATATCACAGGAAGTTACAGGATTGCAGTATGCATAAATGCAATTGGTTTTCTATGAAAATATTTCACACCAGCTTGAAGTTGGATAGAAGAAGACAGCAATGATTTAACTGTGAGATTCCTGTGGTGGTGAAAAGGAAACACCCCCTCAAAGGTCTCAGAATGAAGATGACAATTATCAAATGGCAAATCACAGACTTTGTACCTTTGTCACTTCTTTCATCTGAGGGTTGCAAAGCTCTTTACAAAATGGGTAATATCCCCTCTTTACTCATAGAGCAACACAGTGATTGAATGGCTAAGGTCACACAGTATATTAGTGACTAAATCACATGTCCTGTAGACCTGTGGTCTGCCTATCTATGTATCATAGATAGTTAGAAGGCATTGATGCATTAATCATGATGGTTTCCTGCAGAAAGGAAGTAGTAGTTTTCCTGATGGAATTTTTTTTTAAAGAGAGTCAAGCAACACATCTCGTGATGAAAGAAGGGGACAAGGTGTAGCGAGAAGGGAGAGTGTTCCACCAGAGCTATGGCAGAAACGGTTTTCCTGCCTCATGAGTGTTGTTACAATCCCAAATCAGGACAAAAGGTCAAAATCTCAAATTTTCACAAACCACAAAAGGGAATAAAATATTTATTTTGGACTAATCAAAACATTTTGGGGTTTTTTGCATCTTTTTGGTGAGCTTTTTTCAGTCTAGTTAGCTTAAGTTCCAATAACAAGTAAATAATCACTTAACTGGAATTTTTCTTCCAACTATCTCTTGTCTCCCTACACACAAATAACTGGGAAAGTCCCTTAATCAGATCATTTTATCATCTCCCAGTGTGTCTTTTAATACCTGTTACAGATTACAAGGTAATGGAAATAGGGGTGTCTATTCTGTTATATAATGCTAAGCACACTGGTAGTGCATGCTAATAGTGAGAATGTAATTGGAAAATCCCCAGCTCCAGTTGCATGCTTGTGTTTTAGCTCAGTGTTAATGCTATTAGCACTGAAATGAACTCAGCTAGGAAATGAAATTAGCCTGCTAGAGTTCATACAATTGTTACCATAATTTCACTCAAACCAGTTTCCAGGAAAGTTGGGTTAACTTTAGATGCTGACTAAGACCCTAGTATTTAATATATTTGTGTCAAACTCTTTTTGGAGGATTCTAATTAGGGTTTTGGGGAGACTTCTAGGGTACACTGTACTGTAGGTGAGTTATCTCATAGCTGGAAGTTGAGGCTGCAGTGAGTTTCAAATGACCCTACCTCTTCTCCCCAGACTCAGAACAGCACCCTGCAGATATGCCTCACTCCCTCTTCTGCTAAAACTGGTCAAAATCTTTCAGATTTCAATTTTTGATGAAATATTTTTATACAATATTAAGTATTTCAAATTAGTGAAAAATTATTCTGAAGTTCTTTTCTTAAGAAAACAAAACAATTTTTATTTGTTTTAAACCAGATCTATGTTCTGAGAGTTCTTCAGGCTGGGAACCGCGAGGAGAAGTGGCAGATAGTGTGTTAAGCAGACAGGCCAGGGCAAGCTGGAACTGGCATAAAGTGCAGAGTGGCATCATGTAAAGTTAGCTACCAACTGTCTCAGTCAAAGGAGATAAATTTCCAAGGTGGCTCTGAGGTAAGTCTGCTGTTGCAGGGAGTAGCGGGAGGGGAAGTTTTTGTGTGTGGGGAGGAATAGATAAATAGATATGAGCTGCATGAAATTCCATCATCAGGTAATGGCAAGCGTGACAGTTCTTTGACAGTAATTTTAATCCCTGACCTGTAATAAATCTGGCCTCATGGGTGGGATAGGAGGTCTAGCCACTTTTGCAGCTCACGGAGGTAGGAAAGTGAGATCAAATGAATCTGCATTCACACTCTACACACTATTATAACTATCTTTGAACAAAATATGCCTTGTGAGGTATTATTTAAAAACTAACTCACTGCTCAGTTTGAAACCTCTTTCATCACCAGACTCCTTGATTCCAACCTCATAGCACAAATTTACTTTAGGAGTAAACCACCGGAAAATGAATTTCAAAGGGTAACTGAACTATAAAAGTGAGGAGCAAAAACACCCCAAGTTATGTCTCCCTATCCATTTCTTGCTCTTTCACCTACGAAGACAAAAGAAACCAGTCCATTTGACTTAGGGAGAGAGTTTGACCTGAAATTTGCCCAGCCCTGTTGCTGGGAGCATGTGATAAGAATTTTATCTTGAACTAAGCCTAGCTTGATAAGTTTTAGTCCTAGGAGGCATTAGTCTTGTAACCATTTCTGACTTTAATGCCCCATACCTGTACTCATTTAAAACCTCTTTGTAGTTAAATAAACTTGTTTTATTCTTTAATCAAAACTAATCCAGTGTTGTGAACTATACAGGTAACTCCATTTAGGGTGTCAAACTGTTGTATGTTGCTCCCATTAGAGCCACAATGGACCTAATATATGTCTGAATTGTCCAGGAGAGGGATGGACAGTGCAGAACATATTTTTTGAGAGGGAGGAAATTGAGACTGGGACCATATTTGAGTCACCTTGCAAGTAATAACCAAGGCTTCTGGAAGTCAGTGTGTGGCTGGTGTTTGCTGATAGGCTGCTGGGATGAGAAGTGCTGGCCCTGAGCTGTGGCTACACACAGACACTAAGCATGTGTGTGTGACCTGCCTGCTCAGAGCTGTTTATGAGCGATCCAGGTGGGAGCTATAGCAGCAAACTACTCTGAGGCATCTGAGATTACAGAGTCAGGGTGACACAACCCCTCACTGGTCTGGATTACATCCCAGAATGTCATAGAAGGGTCTTATTAAAGAGAGGGGAAGGAATCTGGAGGAAGGTCAGGCTCCGAGTGGAGCAGAAAAGAATAATAGGCACTATGTTTACTGGGTACCTGTTCCTCAGTTCAGAGCCCTCAGAAATAGTATTGTTATTCTGAAGGTTATTTTCATATATACATAAGGCTATTTTAGCAGCTGAAGGGCTAAAACTGTGATCTTGTTAAATATGGCAACTTAAATTCATAATTAAACAAAACCTGACAAAAGGCTTTAGAATAAAGTTTCTGTGCATTGTTTCCCAATATCAATTTCTGTAATTCATATTGGTTTCATATTATTAATCAGATACAACATTTGATGAATATTGCCATTATTTATCGAACAATTATTCTTTTATTTTGTTTTTGCATTCAGCCAGCTCTGCTATCAAAGAACAGGGATCTCTGTACCACAGCTCATAATGCACTCAGTGTCATAACACACAGGACAGATCACACCAAGCATTTCCTTTCACTTTCTTGACCTTAAATTTCACTCTTCTCTACAGGGGTTTTACCAAGATATGACAGCGCAGTAACCATTTTGGGCATTCGTCCTTCTCTAGCTCTCACAGACCTGGAGCTCCAGTGGATAATGCTAATGCATCCTCAGCACACTGGGACACAATGAACAATCCTGAGTCCATTCTTCAATGTGTGAAGGACATGCCCCCAAACACACTTTTTCTTCATTTGTCTAAGCCCTACTTTTCATTATTGTACCCCTTCCTTCTATTTCCAGCATATTTTCAGACCTGCCCTTGTCATACATGTGACATCCCTCTTTCCTCCAATGAGACCACCAAAAGGACCCATTTTTGCTATTTAGGCTGCAATTCCTAGTATTGGATTCTGACACGCAATTGTAGCACTAAAACAACATTGACTGGGATTAGGCTTGGAAGGATTTGGTTTTATTGGTAAATGTAGGTAAGCAATTTCATTGTACAACCAAACTGATGAAAAAAATATTTCCATTGATAATAAGCAGTTTATAGGGAAGCTAAAATAACAAAAACACTACTTGGGAACTTCTTAGAAATTGATTTAAAGATATTTATTGGTACATTTTGGCACAAGAAGTTGGCAAGTTATATTTTAATGGTTATAAAGCTTTAATTTTTTGAATCGCTTTTTGAATCTACTGTCAAATTGTTGTTTGACCCCCATCTCCATTGTGTGCTGCCCCACAATTTCCCTTAACTATCAACATTTTAAATTGATAACTATTTTTAAAAATTACCTAAAACCCATAATTTCACATGTGAAAATGTAAAATCAGTATCTTCAAAATGCTTAAAATAAACATTGATATCTATCAAAATGATAAAATAAAAATCTATTTCTGCCATGCCTAAATATAATTTAATTTCTCTGTTCATTTTAACACAGTCATGGCAGCAGTGGGAAATTGACCAGAAAAACTCCATGTGGAATCAGTCCTGACTTAAGTAGAGCTTTCTAATTTAAGTGAAGACTTCCTTCTCAGTTTAAGTCATAACATACTCACCAAGAGGATTTACTCTCTTTTTGGAGCAATGAGAGGCTTTAGATATTTCTTTTCAGGAAATTTGCTAAAGGAGTTCCCCGCTGGGTCATTATCGTTTTTATTTTATTATACACACACACACACACACACACACACACAGTCTTTGTTTGACACAACCATTTTGTTGCTTCTCTCCCGCTGTAACATTTTTAATATTCAGCTGCAGTGTTACTTTTGGGCAGGCTTTTTAAAAGGTATGAAACAGTGTATTAAAAGACAGTATAGTGAATAATCCTGTACCAGACGGGAGATAGCTTAGGTTTACTCAATATTGTAAGTCTTTTTCATTTCTAATTTTTAAGATTCACAATTACCATTTAAGATATCTCATTACTAAAGTTAAGATTTTGTCACGTTTGTTTTTAGTAAAAGTCAGGAACAGGTCATGGGCTTCCATGAATTTTTGTTTATTGCCTGTGACCTGTCTGTCCCTGACTTTTACTAAAAATAATCATGACAAAATGGAGCTGACAGGGGGTTGAGAGCCTGAGCTCTGCTGCAGGAAAGAAGCGAGGGGAGGAAAGGAGTTCAGCACCTTCTGTCCATGGTAGCTGAGACCTGCAGGGGTCCCCGCCCTGCGGCTCAGAGTTCCATGGCCCCTGCAACCTGACAGCCCCAGCCCTGCTGCCCAGAAAATGTCACAAAGGTGTCTGAAATCATAGACTTACTCATCACCAAGATGTACCTTAGTATGCCTTATTCTTTTCCTTCCCCATTTTTATTCTTCTTTGTTCACATCTAAATATCCTCATGTGTGCCTAGATGGTATAAAATCATTCTTTTCTTTCATGAGTTTCCATATTACAATTATAAAAATTACAGTAATTTCAGAAAATTATGCTTTAGTGAATATCTAACAAAACCGGCAACTTTTTCACACATGTATAGTGATTTTGGATTTTTTGGTGCCCAATTTGAGACACCTTAAATGGTTTGATTTTTAGAAAATGCTAAGCACCCTTTCTTTAAAAGACAGGCCCCCTTATGTATTGTAAATGGGCACTCAGAAATTAAGATACTCAATCACTAGCCACGTTTGGAAATCTTAGCCATTATATCGTCCTTAATTCTAATGAAACTAAAGACTTTTTAAGTTCTCAGCCGGATAATAATCTCTTTTTGATGATGCAGATAACAGGTAAAATAAAAAATCACTTCATTCTATGACTCCTAACTTAGCCAGTGTTTGCAGTTAGATTGCCCTTATAGACTTATACTATTCAGTGGCAGAACTCTAAGCCATATTCACTAAAAGATTATTTAGGCTAACAATTTGCTGGTTTGTGTGTAGCATGTGTGTACGTATGTGTGCACACGCATCTCTGTCTCTCTCAGACCATCCCTAAGACTCTCTGAAGACTTTCCCCACCCAAACACTTCGAATAGGATTTTATTATGTGAATGTTTTTCTCCAACTGTTATTGTACTGGTAGGGCTTGTTATAATCTTCATTTAAAATATCCTTTAAAAATAATGACAAGAAATAGTGAACAGCAAGCTAATTCCAGCTGGGAAATACAGTCAGTCTTTAAACAGGAAAAAGTGTGTGTTATTTCCTGTCTACATTTGATCTTAGTGCACACAAGTGTCACCCAGACAGAAAAATGTGTAATAAGGGGATTTTCCTGAAAAAATGAGTGTGTCAAACACATCCTTTTGACATACGTATTAATGTTCAACCAGAAACTTGCAATATTCTTGTATGTACATGTGTTCAGATGAAAGTATGTTCCTCAGTACTTGGATCATAGCAGCTTAGGCACTGAATAAAATAGCATGAATTTTCATCAGAGTAAACACAATATGGTACACACAAATTCTGCTTCAAGCTTTCCTTCTATTGTTCTTTGTTGACTTCAGCAGGACTAATCATGTGAGCAAAGTTGCTCACGTACCTAAGTGTTTACAAACTGTGGCCCTGAGGATCTAAATACCTACTTCATGAATCACAGTTAAACTGGAATAAAAGAGAACAAGAAGCCATTAGAAAGAAACACCAAGAAGAAAAATGTAGGAAAGAGGAAAATCAAGGATACCATGAAACTTAGTATGTGTTTATCACACTGTACCCACTGATGAATCATAATCTTCTTGTAATTCTATCCAGTGCCAAAACTGCTATGATCCATTTGCTCAGGAATATATTTTCACTTACAGAATAATTATTGTAACTTTTGATCTATATGTCTAACTATTGATAGTCCATGAACCAAATGTTTTCCTTTCTCTTTCTTTTTGCTGGCATGTAAATAATATTTTAAGTTATTATTCGTCCCTACGTATTTGGCCCTATTCTTCCCTATATGGAAAAGTTGCCCTCTACTTGTATGTAAAATATAAATGTATATGAAATCTGATTCATGCCATAGATATGATATATTTAAAATACTTATTTAATGTGGAAAATATATCATTTTGACAAATAATATCTGGCCTAGTTTGTTACAATTGGAATGTTTAATAATTTTGTATGTAATTTTTGGGAACAGAGGCTGTGCTAGTGGTTCTAGCAGGGGACTGGGATTTAGGAGATCTGGGTTCTATTTGCTGCTTTGACTTCCTGCATCGCTTCAGACAGGTGACTTGTGCCTCAGTTTCCCCCTCCATAAAATAGGGGATACTTCTCCAGGGACATATTGAGGATTGTGATAATTTACTGAGATTGTGGCAGACTCAAAGGTGATGTGTTGGGATAAGCGCATGTTAGAATCATTTAGACTTTTTATACACACTGCAACAATGGGTCAGGAAGTCTTAGCTAGAGTACCTCAGTATATGAAACTTACATTAAGTAGACTTCTGACACTTTTGAAGAATCAAGTAGGTCTGAAAATCACTTTTATAATACGCTTCCCATTTTTTGTCAGTGAAAATTACTTGTCCAGCTCTAGTCAAAAGGAAAAGACTCCATTTCAGTAAATGGAAAGAAGTCTGAACTAGGGCAGGAAGCCTAATTCACACCACCTGACACTTTTGAGATTGGCTCTTTGTACATACCAATGAAATGTGTATTTAATTCACTTGTGCAATTCAAATACAAGGATTCAACCCTTTCCATTTGCCCATATATGGACTGATCACATGGTCAGATGGAAATAATTTCTTACCAAACTGGGTAAGTCTGTTGCATCCATTTCATGCATTTCTTGAGCCTCCAAACTCTCTTTGAAGCCAGTCAGGTACTATGTTCTTATCACACAACATGACGAAGATTAAAAATGAGACTTTCCTTGCAGGGCTACCACGGTTTAGTACCAAGATGCCCCAGAACTGTGAGTAACACAGCATGACAACATTTCATAATTTAAAAACTATAATAAGTCAGTGATCAGGGCATGAAGTTGATGCTTGGAGTCCAACCTATTCACTCTGCATATCCAGGTTTCCGCTCTCAAATGGCCTCTTTCAGCCCTTAGATTTTTTTTAATTTGTGAAGAACTTAGTTTACATAAAGAAAAAAAAAGGAAGGAAGCAAAGGAAATCCGTTCACATACAATTCCTGAAACACAGTCTTACTAGGGCCTTGGGGTTAGAATAGATCAGTTTGCTGTTGGTGATTGTGTGTGTGGGGGGGGGCAACTCATGATTTTGTCATTGGTCTCATGATTATGACTGTTTTTCTTAAAGCCCCTGGAGTCAAATGGATATGTGGTGATTTCAGCCTGCATTCTTACCTTTTCTTTAAGTTTCTAGACCTTGTGGTTATGAAGAAAGCTTCAAAATGTGACCCCAGTGCACTGTAAAGGCTCAAAAAACAGAAGGCAAATAAAAAGAATACCAAACCTATTATTTTTACATAATGTCATGATTTTAAAGCCAATCTCATGATTTCTGGTGTTTGACATGATTTTTGAACATTTGGAGTTGGCAATACTGCTACCTCAAATTTTAAAAATCTGACAGACATTCACGTGCTTTACTGCCTGTGCCTGACTTTCTGAAAGGATGTACAAAGCCACAGAGGAAGCATAAGATAATTTATACCTCTTCATCTATCCCTAAGTAGAAGATTTCCCCTCAAACCAGCTTCTGAGTCTACACAAACTGACATTCGTGATTGTCTTCTTTGCTATTGGAAATCATTTATGCCTGAAGAGTATTCTTTAGTATAGCAAGAAATTATATCCTGCATATTCAACTTATGCAACCCAACGCACTCATTTTAAGCCACCTGCACTGTAGCTTGTTGGACTATCACAGCTGGCACTTACTGAAAATCCAAGTAAAAGAGCTGCTCCTTTAAAAAAAAAAATATTAAAATCATACACTTTTTTACACTTGAAACACTGTACCGGTCTCTCAGCTGTATGAAAAACCCTCACACCTTCCAAAGGGTAAATAATTGGAACATGGTTATACATACAAAGAGGGGGGAAATACTACAGATTTGCATAGATCAAGTGAAACACTGAACTATATAACAAAGGAGCGGGAGTGAACCCTCTCTCTGTTCTCATTCCTAGAAATCCTTGTCTACACTCCCAACTTTCTGTTGGAAAAAAGATCACATCTAGTGGCTGACTGAAACAGTCACCAATTTTTATTTTGTTGATTTGTGTATTAAGGGAGAAGTTTAATGCTGCTTTCTTTTGTGGTCTTGATGTGGCTTTTGTTTCATCACTTTTGGGAAGGGAGGAGAGGGAGAGATTTTTGTGGATTTCAGTCCATCTAGGTTTTTTCCCCCCTATTGTGATGGTTCTGATCCCATTGTTTTAATTGTGATATGTCCTTTTAATCTTATTGTTTTGTGATCTTAATGTAGGCAGCAAGTAGGGCTGGGTAGAAAACAAGAATTCCTTGAAAAATATCTAAGGTTTTGACATTTGTGTTCAGTCTGCATCAGAATGAAAACTAGACTATTTGAATATTTTTACAAAGAGAACCAAGAGATCCACCTTAAAATAGCCAATATCCCTGTGAACAGGGCACTCACACAAGATATGGGAGACCCAGGTTCAAGTCCCTGCTCTACCTGGTCTGGACTCTCACCTAACCACAGAGCTACAGAATCAGTTTCTCTCTGCCCCAGTGAATATTTAATTTTTACAAAGTAGAATAGCTCTAACAGGAAAGGGACAGAGTACTGTTATTAGGGCACTCATATGGTACACAGTAGGAGACCCAGGTTCAAGTTCCTGCTCTGCCTGAGTCAAGGAGGAGTTTTAATCCTGGCTCTCCCACATTCCCCAGTGTCCTAATGACTGGGATAATGATGGGCTATTCTGGGGTCTCTTCCTCTCCCCGCTGGATAATCCATCCAGGATCTGAAATTTTTTCCGAGCGAAGCTTTGGTTGAAACAAATGCATTTCAACACATGCACACACAAAAAGCTTACTTCAAGATGTGTGGTCTCTATGTGCATTCCATGCATGGGTACACATGCACACCACGTGCGGAAGAATGGAAAAATCTTTCAAGTAGTGTCTGTTGGTCCATGCCTGTGCCCCACAGCCTGTTGTGCTCAGCCCAAGATATATGGGGAGGTACAGATGGTTTTCTACCACAAATATGTCATGATCCATGGCAGAGAGGAAGGAGGGAAGGTAGAGGAATACAGATAGGGATCACAGATCTCAAGACCTGCCCCGTTACAGGTAAGTAAACTCCATTTCCTCCTCAGGTGCTGGTCCCTATGCGTATTTCACATGGGGGTGACTGGTAAACAGTCAAAGAAGAGGGTAGTATGAGGATACAGGCAGTATTGGGGTTGTTCAAAGGCTGTGTCTGCAAAAGAGGCTTAAATTAAATCATAATGCTTCACGAAGGTGCGAATGGAATTCTAGGTTGATGCCTTACAAATATCCTGCACAGGTACTTCTTGGAGAGATGCTTACTGAGATTGCCTGTGTTCCAGTGGATGGGCCCTCATCCTGTCCAGGGAGAAATATGTGGTAATTGACAGCAGCCAGAAATCCCCTTGGAGAGGATCTTCACAGATATTGCTTAACCCTACATTCATTCTGCTATAGCAACAGATAGTGTAGATATTTTTCTAATTGGTTTCATTCTTTGCAGGTAGTTCCTCTGATGTCAAGAGAGCAAAGCCTCTGCTTTTCACTGGAGGCATGATGTTTTGGAAAGAATACCAGTATGTGAATTGATTGATCTATGTGGAACTCAAAAATTACCTTGGGAATTAATTTTGGGTGGAAGCAAAGGGATGCCTTTTCTTTTTGGAAAGCAGCATATATGGCAGGTTGGCCATGAATGCCCTCAGCTTGCTCAGTCTCCTGATCAATGTGATGGTGACCTTCATAGACAGGCAAGACATTGAGCACATGGTTAGATGTTCAAAGGGTGGCCTGATAAGTATTGACAGTGCAAGACTGAGGTTCCACTGGGGTATTGGTTTCACTACTGTTGGGAAGGTCCTAGTGAGACCCTTAAGAATTTGGTTATTACTGTGTGTGTAAAAATAGAATAGCTCTCTACCCAAGGGTGGAAGGCAGTGATTGCTGCTCGGTGGATCTGCAGTGAGCTAATAGATAGGTCCAATGTGTTCTGGTATTCCTGCATTTCTAGATTATCAGCTGTCTCTGGGGATAACTGGTTTTGTCTGACCAGGTGTGGTACTCTCGAAGAAGTTTCAGTTTCAACAAATGGGAATTTTCTTACAAAAAACATTTCACTGAAAAATTCCCGAGCAGCTGTAGCAGCAAGTTATTCTGGAGGTGATGGTGTGCTTGTGAAACACCTGTAAATTGATTCATCATAGTAACATCTTCTTTCATTTTCCTGGTAATTCCTTGTAACATACTGTGCTTTTCAGCCACATCCTTTTCCTCATGATGATGTCATAAAGGAAGGGACATTGGTCTCCGCTTTGTTCCCTTCAGGTGTGGAATGAATGGTTTAGCAGTCTCTCTCCCCAGGCTGGGTGCACTATCCTGTTTTTCCTTCCTTTCCTCATTGCAGGAAAGACGAATTTCCTCTTCTCCTCTAACTACCAGGTGGAGAGTAGCTTGGCATTCAGGGAAGAGGGACATCTAAACCATCACTTTTTCTTCTTCAGACCCTCATTCCCACTCCACCCCAACTTCCCTTCCCATCCTCACAAAGGGCCTGATCTTTATTTCCCTTCTTCCCCTTTCACCATTGAACTGTTGAACACAGTGGGTCTAGAGATGTTTGTGTGTGCGTTTAAGGTCATAGCCATGTGAGGTCACAACTGTGCCTCTCACGATACCATTATCCAAAAGGCCCAACTGGCCAATCAGAATGCTGCTTTGGACAATAAGGCTATGTCTACACAGAGATAAAAAAGGGAAGCTGCTGCAGCTGGCCTGGGTCAAATGACGTAGGCTGCGGGGCTAATCATTGTGTAGACATTCTGGCTTGGGCTGGAGTCCGAGCTCTGGGACCTTCCACTCCCACAGAGTCCCAGAGCTCAGGCTCCAGTACAAGTCCAGACATCTACACAGCAATTTTTCAGATCCGGAGCTTGAGCCCCGTGAACCCAGGCCAGCTGACCATTTTTTATCCCTGTGTAGATGTACTCTCAGTGTCTTTAGCTGGGCTTTTGAAACTGCTGAAGAGAAGTGTCTTCTCACTTAAACAGTTTGCCTAGTCACAGGAAGTGGCTTTGTGAGAAAATTTATAGCGTCTTCAGCATATGATGTGTTCAGCAATCAAGGAAGTTTGTGTGTAGTTGTTAATACAACAGGAGATATCCCCTCAATGTTCTTCCCTTGCAGACAAACTATTGCAAAAGAAATATTTGCTTACCTTCAGGGAACACGAAGTCATCTGTTTGAGCACACGTTCTTGGGCAATGAACTCCAAGTTCTCATGGTACTGTGAAATACTGCTCTTCTCTATCAGAGTTCTTATTTCATCATCAAGCTCTATGCTTTCACACCTGCTTAGAAGAAAATGGACTGGTTATATTGCCAAAGCATATAGGGAAGAATTTAGGGAGTCCTTTTTTCTCATCAATCATTTCCTTATCTAGCACTATACATGGAAGAGCTAGTTCCGGATCTGTCACAGGCTTCACCTTTACATACAAGCACAGAAGAATAAAGCAGAATCACAGAATTTCAGAATCGCCAAAATGGAACAATAATGGGTTTGTGTTAGAGTTGGGCTAAGATTTTTCTAACAAAGTGTTTTTGTAAAATGTAAAATGGCTTTTTTTCTGTTAAAAATGAAAATAATTTGCATAAAGATTATCAGTCATTTCTGGGGTTTTGTAAAAAATGTAGTGCCTTTTCTCTTTTTCTCAGAAATTTTAAATCAAATACGAACAAAAATGTCTGCAAAATTGTTAACCGCAGCCAGGATTACAGTATTGATAATGATTATAGGATTGATAGTATTTATAATAATTTCTGATTTTAAAAAATCAGTTTTTAATTAACACTTCTTTTAAAAAAGGACTGTTTTCTTTTTTTTTTTTACACACATAATAGATGTTCATTTTTCCTCTAGATCTACTAATAACTTCTCCATTTGAAGCTATCAGAAAAACAATAGTGAGAATATTTTATCTATGAGCTTTACTTATTTATTTCAGTTTATATCAACAAGTTCATCCATATAACAAATCCATCAGTCTCCCCCATAAAAATAAGGCTATAATTAGGCAAGCGGAAATTTGGACAGACAGACAACAGAACAATTTATTCTGTTCTGTGCTTTTACAGACAGGGACTGTGCATTTCTTTTTCCATCAGCATTAGTTCTTTCCCCTATGTACTAGATAAAAGAGAGTTGGCAATAAAGAAGGGTAAAGTTTTTGATTTGGTTTATTGTCCAGTAGTCAGACCCTGTGATTAGGAGTCAGACATTCTTGAGTTCTGATTCTAGAGCTAACACTAACTGTATGTCATTCACAAAATGTATGAACTGGAAGAGGCTTTACATAAATTACTGTAACTTTCAATAGAAATGTTCAGTCTTGTTGATGCTTTGGACAGTGAAATAATGTTACAGACAATGTATAAATCCCTTGCCACTTTGGATAAAGTTCAGGTTATACAGTGCTCCAGAATGAGAAATAGTCTGGTTTAGTTAGGCATCTAAGCCCAGAGTGATTACATAGCACTGCATAACAAAGATTGGAGTGAAGGTGGGTTGTTGAAAACTGAGTAGAGAACTGCTGCTAATGTGGTATGGTAACTTACCACTCACCTGTTAGGTTAAAAAGCTAACTATCAAAATTACAGAACATGGCTTGTTGCACTACGGAGCTCCAGATCTCATAGTGAAACAATCCAAATCACAATGCCTCCCGACAAAGACTCTGCACTAAATTATTTTACTGAAGATACCCTAATAACACCGAAGATGCCACAAACAACTACAGCAGGCATTCCAGTGACAATTTAGGACTTACATGAGTTGATGTGTGGTTGAATTTAAATCACAAAGGGCTCAGTTTGGGGAAGTACTTGGCCCCTTGCTGTGTTGGACTCAGAAAATGGAATTTAACCCTGTGCACAGTGCCAGCATAAAGGCCTATGCTTCTTAACTTCCATTTAAGCCCTATTTTCAGACTAGAAGTAGGAGTTAAGTGATGCATGGGTGGCCTTCGGCACAGGGTGAGTTTCACCTAAAATGAGCAGCAGCAAGCCATTTCAACAAACATGAATGCAAAGCGAGGATTACATGCTAACGAGACGTGCCTTCAGCTATGAAGGGCAAATGGAATAAGGGTAGTAAACAAGGTGGCTAGACTATCTTGATCCCATTAACATTGTTAAGTTATACACAGAAAAATGTACACAAGAAAAAAGGAAATTTTACCTTTTCTTATTATAAAACTTCAAAACACTGTAGACATTACAAGCTGCACATTAGCAACATATGTTTGTAAGATTCTTGAAATGTGTATTGTTGCACAGCATTATGCATGAGTGCATTAGTTTGTATGCTCTGTTTTTAATTAAACACATAATTAGAACTTTTTAATGACTCCTTAACATGCATTATGACATACCCATGCTCTCTTATCCACATCCCTCCAAAAAAAATTTGTTTCAGCTCCTCCAGATTGCCTGCAAATATGCCTAGTGTATGAAATATATTTGCATCGCATGACAAACTTTATTACACATTATGCAGTAGAATTAAACACATAACATCTGGAAGTATTCAGAAAGTACAACATCAAAGCAGTCATTTTGGCACAGTTAGGGGAAAGGTACCCTGAATATTATTTTCATAATTAATGTAAATGTCATGATTTACGTAACCAATGTAAATGCCAGAGACTCCAGCCTGTAGGACCAGAACCAGCCATAACAAGGACTGCTGCACTGATGGGCAGGGAGTAAAATTAGGCCCATCCAGAGGCACCCCTACCCCAGCATCCTGTAGGCCCAGAGTTGAAGAGACTTGACCATGCTCTGGGCGCACTAGGTTTCCTTCCTGCTGGATTAGTATAGCATTCACTAGCAATTTTGCTTCTGCGGACTAGCCACCAAGTTGGCCAATATCAGGGACTGAAATAGGGGCATCTCAAGCTGAATGCATAAGTCTCTTCAGCCTGAGCTAAACATTCAGGCTCCACAGCTAGGGGACTGTAATGGACTCACCACCTCTGTGGAGCAAGCATAATGCAGGCCACAACACTGGGTTATATTTGCAGGATTTCAGGGTGCTCTAGTAAATTTCATTTTTACGTTGTACTAACCTATTTTGTGCATGTGTAGGTGAGTGTCTATGTCCATCCATCTGGTACTGGAAATTGTGAATTATCACCTAAGCAGGGGTGGTGGTTTGTTCCAGGCATGTGAGGAGTATCTCTCAAATTGCTTGGGTGGGGTAGTTACAGGAAGATCAAACTATTAATCTAATTTAATCTAGAAAGAGGAGGGGGGGTTATTGTCCAGCTGGGAGAGTATTATTTCAAGACACAGGAAATTCAGAAACACACTAGTACAGATCACCATGGATTGCCCTGCGACTGGTGTAACTTTCTCTTCATGGCTTTCCCCTGACTCATGGCCTGGGTCAAAAGATCAGCCCTCAAAGGTCAAAGTCATGAGATCTGTGATAATCTGATTTCAAGTTAATTAGGCTCAAAGGATTGCCTCAGTTCAATGGAGAACCTGCGACTCTGCCATGCTGTAATGACTATTTGTGCTTATCGTTTTATCTAATTTTATTGAAGTTGTGGAATAAGCACCAATCTTCCCCCCTAAAATGGTGTCCTGCCCTCCTTCAGGCTGCACTGCTAGGAATACTGTTTGTGAATTGATGATGTATCAAGTAAACATATGGCCTTGTCCTGTAGTCCTTACTTGGTTATAACTGGGACTGAGCCCTCAGTATCATTTTGATTGGAATGATCCAGTACTTCTGAGCAAATCAGGGAATAAAAGTATTACAAATGGGCTTCGGTATTATTGAAATGCGAAGAATTGCCTTGTTTTGTCTACTGCTACTACAAAGGAGAAAATCAATTTATTGGTCATTGTGGAGGGCAAGCTGAATGGTTGTTAAAAGTGAATAGATCTATTTAATCCTTCCACCCTGAATTTTTTGTTACCAGATGGATAAGATATCGTATATGTAGCTCTTACAGTTAAATAGCAGTTTTTGTCCAGTCTCATTTTAAATGTGTCGAACAACAAGGTTTCAACTGAAGAACAGCCGTACTGGATCAGATCAAAAGTCCACCTAGCTCAGTATCCTGGCTTCTGACAGTGGCCAATGTCAGATGCCCCAGATGGAATGAACAGAAGAAGTAATCACCAAGTGATTCATCTCCCATCACCCATTCCCAGCTTCTGGAAAACAATACCTGTCCATCCTGGCTAATTGCCATTGATGGACCTATCCTCCATGAACTTATCTAGTTCTTTTTTGAACTCTGTTATAGTCTTGGCATTCACAACATCTTCTGGCAAGGAGTTCCACAGGTTGACTGTGCATTGTGTGAAAAAATACTTCCCTTTGTTTTAAACCCTGATTACTATTAATTTCATTTGGTGACCCCAAGATCTTGTGTTATGAGAAGTAAATTACACTTCCTTATTTACTTTCTTCACACCAGTCATGATTTTATAGACCTCTATCATATTCCCCCCAATGGTCTCTTTTCCAACCCGAAAAGTCCCAGTCTTTCCTCATAGGGCAGGCATTCCATACCCCCAATCATTTCTGTTGCCCTTTTCTGAACCTTTTCCAATTCCAGTATATCTTTTCTGAGATGGGGCGACCACATCAGTATGCAATATTCAAGAAGTGGGCATATCATGGATTTATATAGAGGCAATATGATATTTTCTGTCTTATTATCTATCCCTTTCTTAATGATTCTCAATATTCTGTTTGATTTTTTTCACTTTGAGTAGACTTTTTCAGAGAACTGTGCACAATGACTCCAAGATCTCTCTTGAGTGGTAACAGCTGATTTAGACCCCATCATTTTATATGTATAGTTGAGATTATGTTTTCCAATGTGTACTACTTTGAATTTATCAACATTGAATTTCATCTGCTATTTTGTCACTCAGTTTTGAGAGATCCTTTTGTAGCTCTTCACAGTCTGCCTGGAACTTCACTATCTTGAGCATAATGTCAATAGCTAATTATTCCCTCCACTAGATTTCCCAGGGCATGCCATTTTCTCTGTATCTTTATTTTAAATCATAAGCTTTTCAGAAGACACTGACTTTCTTTTTGTGTATTGTACATTACATGCCCTAAACAATTAATGCTCAGTTGATGATCATTGATGAATTCAGGGCTATGAAAAAGTGTGATAAAAGAAAGGAAATATCTGAATTATCTTTGGTTCTATAAAGGTGCTCATGCTGACACACTATGCTCTAAAACTTCCTCTTACATCCCGCCCCAGTGCAACAGGTTTATAGTACAACCTCCATCATCAAGAGAGAACTAGGACACTCCCAAAACATTGAGTACTTAGGGGAATCCAGCCCTGACTTGCTGACTGATACTACTAGTTATCTGGGCAGCGGAAGCAGTGCAAGAACAGAAGACTAGAAAGTATGGGCAGAGTTATGACTAAGTACGAGGAAGGGGAGCTAATTGCTCTCAGAACCTCTTTTCCTTGCTCACTCTCTCCTCCTGCTAAAACATCATACAGAAGCAGTTTCCAGCATTTGAAGCCTCTGGTCAGGTCACATAAGAAAGGAAATGTAGAAAATACAGTAGTTAAAATGGCAATAACCAGCTTACATTAGCATTACCACGGTTGCTCCAATCTCTGAAGCCTTCCATAGATTGCCTAAGAGGAAATAAACAAGCAGTTTGCCAACAGGCTTTCCCTATAACTTAGGCAGCACTTTACTGAAACCTCCCCTTCAATGAAACAGGATTATGTCCTCACCTAAAGCTTGGTGGCATGACTCTGGGTCAGATACAGAACATCACATAAATGAGATTTAGAGAACAAGACAGCAGGCAGACAGGCACTGGGATAACACACAGATTCTTACTGGAAATCCCATAAAATAGATTTATACTTCCTAGTCTCTTCCCTCCTTTTCATACAAATGTTCTGGATACGTTGCCTAACTGATTTCCCAGAGGATTCATATGGGAAATTGGAGGGGAGGGGGATAACTTTCATGAGGACAAACTTAGCTCCTCATATCATTCCACTAACATATTATTTTGAATTTGGATAGTATAAAACTAATTGACTTTCAGTACAGTATTTCCCACCCTTCAGAAAGAACGAATACAGGTTTGGACTTCAGTCCATTTCCTAAGCCTCCCATTTACTGAAATGTAGCCAATCACTGTCTCATAATACGTTGCATTGGATTGCTTGTTCTTGAGCCATTTCATTATGTTATGCTCCTGTTCATTAAAGGAGTGAAGTCAAGTTTGGTTAATTCGGTGCACGGAACTTACTGTGAAGTATATAAAATATTAAACCATAGAAATTCATTGCATTTGGCATGAAAATAAGCAAATGTAACGTTCTGCTTTGTTAAAGAGTGCAGGAGGTTTGTGTGTGACAAGTTTCTTGTAATTTTAGACAGCCCAAAGGAAGCAGTTCTTCCTATTGACCTCTAGACGGCACTCAGAATTTAGCTGTCATAGAAAGTGATGTTCCCAAACACACAAATTACATTGGGCTTTACAAAAAGTTTGAAGATAGATTTTGTACAATCTTAACTTAAAAGTTGTACTGAAGGAAAAACTTTAATAAATTAGGGCATTTTGTTTTGGACCATTTAATTTGTGCTTTTTTTTTTTTTTTTTACTAAAATAACTATTGGATCTACAATGAAAAGATGGCATCTACATTTACTGAAGTGGCAAGCTTCTATTAGAGGTTCTGATCATTCATATTACGCTTTTCCTTTTTGTAAAGTTGATAAGAAAAAAATTGGAAGTGCCTGTATTTTTTTTAATGGGACAAAGTCTTTGCTTTCCATATTTTCACAGTGCAGACATATCACAATCTGTGATGTGAGATATCCATCCTGATTATGAATATATAGCAGGCTGAACTCAGAAGCAAACAACGGTAAGATGAGTATAGCACTTCCTCCTTGTAATTTTTAAGTGTTACTTTTATAAGCAAAAAAATTTGATTAGAGCAGTCCAAAAATGGACAATTCTCTTGAAATTTTACCCCCCATCCCTGCCCCCCCAACCTCTGTACATTACTTACCTGCAGGAAACTGTGTTTTTAAATGTCACTTTAGTTTGAAATTTTGCTGAAATTCCTATACTGGGAAATATTTCAGAAGAAAAATGATTTCTTCAATTTTTTAATGAAAAGCCACCCTTACCTTATAAAAAGTGGGGGAGGCAAAGATATGGGATTCCAAACAATCACCATTTTATTATCATCATGACTTTGTTTTGCAAGGCAACGGTCCTGTGAGAAAGATCAAGACTCTGTTCTTTTATTGCATCTAGTGTCTCTTTGCCTAGGTCTGCACACTGCCTTTAATATCCCTCACTTATTCAGCTGAGCAATCATTTGTCTACTTTGTTCACCTAGAGCCTGATCCTATACCACTGACGACAAGAGCTTTGCCATAGACTTCCACTGATATAGAATCAAGCCTTTATAGAACAGTATAATAAAGAGGCATTTATAAAGAATCTCAAATAATGAAAACAAACAAACCAATTCCTAGGCCTTATCCCTTATATTTTGGATAATACTCTACAGGAGGTCAGGCCCCAGACATATGGAGCTACGTGCCCTCTGACTCTGTAAGGAAGACATACTGAACATGGCTTCTATGCACTTTTGTGACCACAAAAGTGAATAGATTCAGCTAATCAGGAAACCAAGAGAAGTGCAATGTGACATTGGCCATGTGAGAAATACCACCACCAACCCAGCTTGAATTTCAACATGCATCACAAAAAAAGCTTGGAAATATCAGAGTTTTTGTAGAGCCCCATGCAGTGCAAATAATGCAAGTCCAAAGATCACAGGAGAGCTGAAACATTAAAAAAAACAGCGTGAAAGAGAATGGTTTGAGTACTTTCACTTTGAATTAGGCTTTTATAGCTCTGACTCAGATCACTGCTTGACTCTCAGTCCATTTTTTCCAGAGAGTTTAGTGATCATCTCCTGCTCTAGAAGGAGGACAGACCTGGAGACTCAAATTATCCACTGACCAGGTACTGCAAAGGCAGCAATATTTTTCCCAAACCTCTCTGCCAATGTTTCATCCTGAATCAGGGTAGGGGTGAGAAAGCAGCTTAGTCTCCATGGCTATTCTGTTCTTCCCCATTTTTTCTGAGACTTCCCACATAAGTGTCCTATTGCTCCAGTGATATTTGACATCTGTCATCTTGAAAATGGACTAAGACCGCCAATTTATTTCATATAGGTTTGTGAACATCCAGCAGATGCTAACTTCCCGTCATGATTGATCCTAAGTGGCCTAGAAGTGAAAAGTTCTATGCTTGATAACCCTGACCCATCTGATTTTTCCATGATAAACAAAAAAGTGCACAGAGCATCAATGGGATATTTACATTAATTAGGTTGTCAGCTCTATTTTGAGATATAATACATCCCTCATCATCATCTCAGATTCAACCAAGGCACCAGATAAACAATGCTGAGATTTAGTTGATGCACAGTGCTAGACCAATATTGCTCTTTTATAGACATGATGACTAATTTTCATACTGCAATATCATAAGACTCAGAATGGCCCAATGTTACTCTAATGTGGTGCTGCTTCAGAGGTTTAGTTATATATGTATAACCTCAAAAGTTGTGTGTGTACATACACACCCAACAAATAAGAATACCTAGCTCTTATACAGTGCTTTTCATCAGTAGATCTCAAAGCACTGTACAAAGGAGGTCGGTATCATTATCACCACTTTACAGATGGGAAACTGGGGCACAGAAAGGGGAAATGACTTGCCCAAGGTCAGCCAGTAGGCCTCTGACAGAGCCAGGAACAGAATTCAGGTTGTCTGAGTTTTAGTCCAGTGCTGTATTCACCAGGCAACACTGCCATAGTATGTATACATATCACCAAATATATGAAGGAGCTTAGCTAGCTATATTTAGTGACAAAGACACTGGTAAATCAGTGATGTGTGCAAGAACATCTCCTCACTAAACTGTCTAGCTGCAATTAGAAGACTACTTACCCCAGCTGGGGAGTCATAAAACTGAATCACAGAGGAAATTCTGGGCTAGAGCTACGCCTGAGCAGTTCTGCTCGCTTAATAAAAGTGGAAGATGAACACAACTTTAGAGAACTATCACATTTTATCCTCCCTCTCACCCCCCACCACAATATACCATAGGTTTAAATGTATTTGCACAAGTCTTCCACCAATTTGGTGCAATAGCCTACTAGTAGCACATCATGACTATTCTAGGGTGAGATCTGAGTTTGATTTAGTTTTGGTCTCTTGATTTCCAAGCCAGCATGTAATAGGAGAATCATAGATGTAGTTCTTGCACATCTCTGGACGAAAGGTCTTCTTTGTTTTTATAAGCAGTGGGCTACACTTAATACTTTTACAGCACAGGATCTTGTGATGGGTGGACAATATTCCTGCTGAGCAAGAATGAGTCCTGATCCACAGCCCGTTGAATTAATTGAAAAGACTGTCAGGACTCTGGTCCTTAGAAAAGGTTGGTGAGAGACAGAATACAAAAGGAAGAATTTTCAAGTCCTAAGATAAATACCCCACTACTCTGTCACAGCCCCCACATTCTATATTGGCCCAAGGGGTTACCCAGATTCTGGGTAGAATAGTTCATTTTTCAGTTTGGAAGCTGAGCAAAAAAAACACAACAAAAATTGATTTGGTTTGAAGCAAAATTGACTATTTCCCATTTTCTTCTCACCAAAATTAAAACGAGAGAGAGACATTTCTTAACTTTTTCCAGCTGTACTGTGAAGGGGCAAGCTCATACAGCAGCCCAGAGACAGTATGGAGCTTAGGAAACCATCAGGATGAAGAGAGTTCAATCAATCTCCCCTCCCACCTGCATAACGGAAATACTTTGAATTGTGCCTAGCATTTTAAATGTTTTTTTATTGTGGAAATAAATAATTAAACAAAACCCTAATCTCTCTCTCACACACACAAGTACAAACATGGAAAAGAAGTTAGCCATTTATCCAGAGCTGTACCGGGTTGAGGACAAAAACTTCATTCGCATCTTACATCTAAGAATAATACATTTGAGAACGTAAAGTAATTCTGACTCAAGCCATATCATCCTTAGTATCAAGAAAAATGCTTGTATCTTTACTTTCACTGCTGCATGTAACCACGTCATCTGCTCTTTTCAATTCTAATGGTTAACTACGTGCTTGGATAAAGATCATATCACTTTTTCCCATATGCTCATGTATGGTCAAGTTGTAAAAATATCAACTGCAGATAGGTTTCTTCAAAAAATTATTTTCACATTTTTCTCTTTGGCACTTGGCTTTAACACTCAAACTGTTAAGAAACTATAGGGTTAAATAGTCCTTTGATGCTATTTATTTACACACTGTTATCTAATCTTTGCCAGTTTTTCCAATTAAATGATGTTGTTTTAACTGGGAGACAGAATGTAATGACATCCAGTCCTTTTCTTTTATAAACAGCTGTGCAAATCAATGAGCTAGGATTAATCAAAGCTTACTTTGGTTACACAGTACATTGCTTCCTCTTTATATGCTTATTCTGGAGTGCCAGTACTGTATCCAACAAAGCAAGCTGAATTTTATAAAGATAAGAGTTCTCGACATAAACAACTGGCAAGCTAGTGTGAAATCACCTCGTGGCAGGATCAATGTGAAAGGGCAAATCCTGTGCCTGTAAGCAAAGCCAGAATGGACATACAAGACATGGAAACTCTGAAACTAGCAGTAAAGTCTCAAGGGGGCAGGCTGTCTACTATTGAAAACGGTCATAGCTCAATTGAAGTCTGGGGTTATGTGGTTATGAGATGAGAAGGCATACCTTTTGGCCATCCTGGCACATTATTTGCCAGCTCTTGGCTCCCTCTAGGTTGTTTTCTATGTAAGTTGAATATGGGACTCAGAGAAATTAGCAGAGTCACACGTCTTTGGGGGCTGTTCTCTATGTTTCTCAGGGCATTAACTTTCTCTAATGATTAATTTAATATCTAATGCACATGATGCTATTCAGTGTAATTTCAGCATGTCTGCTATGATTATGTCATAGGTATGATTACTGAAACTATGAAATACACCATAAGCAATGGTAAACAAGGGACTTTATAGCGAGGATTTACAGCCAGCTCCCAGCACCACAGAGCCATGTTTTGAATGGAAATGAATCCAAGAGTCTAAGGGGTTAAATCACATGCTTCTTCCCCATTGGTGGCCATTTTGGACATGAGAATTCTACTTGGCTACATCTGCTGTAAAGATCCATATAAAGAAACAAATTTATGTATTTTATTAGGGATGGATGAACTGTCTCAGACAAAATGAATACTGGACACATTCTAAAACAAATGATTTTATATATTTGAAAAGGTTAGTTAACATTTCCCCCAATTATGTATCACTCTATGTGCCTCAGTACTTCCTTCCCTTATGGAAACGGCCTATAGAATTTGATAGAGAATGGGATCTTTCTCCAGAATTTTTAACCTTATTTGCAGCAGGAATAAATTTGTAGCAGTGATTAAATGGTACATGTTGTTTCAAAGAATAAATACAAAAGCAATATCCTCTAATTAATTCTGTGGAAGAAACTATATTATTCTCTTAAATTCCATAGGATTTTACAGGAATTTGATATAATACTGTTTAATTTATATAAAACCTTTGATTTCACTCTTTGATATTAGGACCTTTGTGTAACAGGTTGATCCAACCAAGACCAGATGTGAAACTGACAAAATACCATGACAAAGTCTTTACATGAGGAATTTCCAATCCAACCTGAAGCAGGAAAAACAGGAATCTTGCAAGAAAACCTGTTTTTTGCATGAATTTCCAATCTAATTTTGCAGCCTTAAGAAGATCTGATATTAATTACAACTATCAGTGGCCAGATCCTGAGCAGCGTAGCTCCTACAGAGTGCAGCTCCAGTGAAGTCAATGAAGCGGTGCAAGGTTACAGCACATGGGTATTTGGCCCTCATGCGACTGTTGGTTGATTATCGGAGTTGGATGTTTTGAACTTCAACTCCACTAATTCACATCTGTGCTACCGTACATATGTCTATGCAATGAACTCTGTTACACATAAATACACATAATCACTAACAGCCTATCTGGTAGCCTGTCAAATCTATACTTTGACATCAAAAAAATAACCCCTTTTCACCTGCAATATTTTTCATTTGAGAAGAATGAGTCTTGTAAATGATTTCCAACATAACTTACTTTACTTCATTAAGCTTTGCAAATTCAGAAGTACGAAGAAAAACAATAGAAATTTACCAAAGTTGTTTTGAAAACATGGCTGGAAGATCCAGCCTAAATTCACAGAAGTTAAGTAAGAGCCATTCAAAAAGGAAATCCAAACAAATGCAGAGTCTTTCAACTTGGATGCCCAAGGTGTCTAGGAAAAATGTTTAGAAATAGTCCTTTTTCCTTCTGGAGAAGAGGGCTTCACAGTGTAAAGTAGATAAGGGTTAAAATGTGTGTGTGTGTTGAGACTAATAGAGAAATCACTTCAACTTTCACTTGATATTTTTCCAGCCAAAACATCTGCCTGTCACCCCATAAATGTCGCTATATTTCTGTTCCCTTTATGACAAAGGAATTGAGCTTTTAAGGCACATTTAATAGCCAGCAGCTGTTTGGCTGTCAAATGCCACATCTGGAGAAGCAGTGTGCTGTTAACGTGAACAGAAACAATTGCTCTTTAATAGTCTTGCTTAATTTTCAGAGTTATACAAATCACAACAGAGAGAGATATATGTTCTTGATAGAAACACATCTGGCTTCTCTGAAAACAATCTAAAAAGATTCCAATAATTAACTGAAACCACACCTATAATCCATTGCATTTTGCTAAATGATACATAAGTAAGCCTATCAGCCTGGTGGCATTTAATATCCATATCACATACAGTCTTTACGCTATCTTTATAGCATATGTGTGAAAAGAGAGGAAAGAGGAAGACTGTCAATACATGTCAAGTGCCAAGGTGCTTGGTCCCATTGTGTTCTGCTTTTCTCAGAGTTCCTTTTCTCTTGAATCTCTGTAGTGACATATAGCTCCTGCCTATCTCTATATCATATCATCTGCAGATAGGACAATAAAAGATCTCCTTTGTTTACTTGACATTGTTACCTGAATAAAGCAGAAAGAGCCTGATCCAACATTCCTGTTGAGCAAGAATAACACTGGCTCCACTGAAGCCAATGGACTTTGGATCAGACAGCCAGAGAATTATGAATACTATTCATATGGGAAAAAGTGAACAGAGCACTCACCCAGAACCATTACTCAGCAATCTTATCTGCATGTTGATTACCGATTGAAAGAGGGTTCACATTTTGCCATGCAAATCAATGACTACTCAGTTGACCGGAAAGCTCAACCAAATGGAACCCTTAAATAGCATGCAAGTTTCTGAATTGGCAAATTATGGTCTCAAACATACAAAAGCAGAAAGCTAACGACAGGAAGGGGGCAGAAGACCGAGAAAATGGAAGTGAAACCTGAGACAGTTAGAGATACAGAAATTCAAAGCAGACCAAGAATTACTTCCTTTTCAAACAAGTATGCCATGACTGACCCTTTTGCAGAAACCGATATGCAACAGTAAAACATAAGTATTCTCTAGGACATCACAGCCACATGAATAACTCCTAAACACTCTAATACCAGTAGGGTAGCTGAAAACATAAGTGGAATAACCTGTCATTTCAACTGGCATCTTTCTAGAAGATGTTGCATTCTCACTGCTGAGAGGGGCTGTGATGGCCTGGAGGCGAGGGGTGAGAGAGAGAGAGAGAGAGAGAGACAGCAAGAGCGTGCACACACACACACACACACACACACACACGTATCCACATTTCTATCAAAATATAAACTTTGGTACTTGCATTTCAGTAGTCTTACCAGCCATCAAAAGTAGTATGGCTGGATAGTTATAATTAATCCTGATTGGCAAGGGATGCACAAAGTGAGATCTCTTCTTGTATGCCACCAGAACAGGAAGAATCAAGGGAGAGAAATGGTTATGTGGGACAAGGAAAGGAGGAGTTCATACTACAATACAGTAAGAAAATAAAATCGTTTTCTGATAGGCTAAAAATCTATGTCTGAAAGCACAAAAATAGCATTCTGAAAGCCTCAAAAATGCTCAGACACTACCCAATTCCTCTTAAAATTGCTGCTCTGCCTGTGCTAAATTGTTTGAATGTTTACATTAATTGCATGCATAATTTTGAAAGCACCCAACTAGGAGTTGACAACTTTCTTTTTTTCAACTTGATAATACCAGTTGGCGTTCTATCTTTTTCTGAACTAGCATAATAAATGAAATAAGAAACACACAATGAATATTTATTGTCCCTTTTACATGTTAGGTCACTCCAAGACAATATTTAAATTTATTACCAGCTTTACCCCTTATTTGTGCCTTCTGAATATTGCTCCAGCACCTCAGGTAGTGTAAATTGGTGTAGCTCCCTGGAAGGAAGTGAGATTATTCTGCTTTACAACTAATGGTCTAGCCCAAAATGTCTTGATCTGTTATTTTCACATGAACCAGACTGGTTCAGATTTAGTCGTCTCTAATATAAACAAAATACAAAGAAGAGATCATTTAGAGTTAGTCTACGAAATTTAGAGTGGTTGGTAAAGGAAAGTCTGGTTGTTTGGCAATACGATACAGTTTCACCTTCTGCTACCAATTCAAATCCAGCTCAGTAGTGGTCTGTCAAGTTATTACACTGCAGTGCTTGAACAAGACAAGATGGAATCTTGTTGGTCAGGAGTTCACATCACAGAACTACCACCACCACAAACTGCCATTAACTGGCTTCTTGTCTCAGAAGACGTGCCATCATCAGCATGTGGCACGGAAACTGAACTCCTTTCAGATTCATAGAAGTAGTTCTTCCAGGACACAGTTGAGCTACATTAGCAGGATGGTATGGGCAAGCTTGGAATTTGGCTGCTAGTGCTGTAGCTACATTTTGGATACACAGCAAACTCCCATTTCCAGAGATTATCCAACCCAGCAATTCACAAGAATTAAAGTCACTAAGGAAAAAAATGCCTTTTAACATTTTTTTAAATCCCCTCAAAAATCCAACTAGCTATTAGCTTTTGAATGTTGTCTCCTTTCATTCTCTCTCTGACAAACACAGCATGCTTGGTTCTTTTTAAAGCCACATTTAATTTGTTAATCTCTAGCGAGACAAGACATTTGTCAAAAATTTAACGTGTTGATTAGGTTTTACAGGATTCACTGGAAGATGTGGCATGGTTCTTTATGGCACTTTATAACTGTACTGGCAAATCTAGGAACTTTAGGAGCTATTCTCACCCTGTTTTACACCAAGTAGGGTTAGAGGGATTGTGGGGAGAATATTTGAGTCCAACCTACACTATAAGCTTTACCATTAGTAGAGTTGCAATGGCAGTCAGTTATAAATCTTTCTCTCTAATGTGTACAAGGTCTATATGTACACTCAGTAATTTAACCTATTTCTGTTGATCAGATTAGCAGATATGATTTTCCAGAGGGATGTCTGGAAGTTAGGAATGAGAACTATGGAGAGGGATAAATCCCAATTTTGAGGAACACAGACTGGCATACACAATTTTGATTGAACAACAAGAAAAAGAGTAGTGTTCAGTTCTATGCCAGGGAAGTGTTGTTTATAAATAAGTTTTCGGTATTTACAGACTGTGTCTGATGCCTTAAATAGAAGAGATTTTCTGTGATGAATTAATTAATACCTTTCAGTCTCAGCACATTCGTTGGTGCACATCTCTAAAGCATTCTCTCCATCTTCTTTCTTTCTGAGCCTTCCACAATGGATCTGTCAGAAATGGAAGGAAAAAAAGTTACATTGAGGAAAAGAACAGTTTGAGTGGAGACCAGGTCTTTTTTAGGTTTTTAGTGCATGAATTACATGGAAAGAAATCATCATGTTTGAAAAACACTTTTCAGCTCTTGGTTTTCTATATTTTGCTCCTTTTCCTCTATCATTAGCTGCCGCTGGCTGGTGGACTGTGAGACCACCACAATTTCTGCAGAATTTTGGACCCTAAATATGGATATTCCATATGCAGAGATATAAGGAGGACACTACCTCTATCCCATGACCCCTCCCAGTCATAAATAGCACCAGATTGGTTGGTGAGGGGGGCAGTAGCAGAGTTCTGTCAATCCCAGACCTCCCTCAGGGATCCAAATATTATCTCATGAGTGTAGAGCAGAGTCCAAGCACAAAGCAGTGTTTGTGCCCAGAGCAGGAGAACTGAATATGACATGCTGAAGATATATTTGGAGACTCTTTTGTATTCTTTAATAAGACAAGTGGAAGTAATTTAGAATATCAAAATGCTATGACCTAAATCATCCATTAAGGGTCTCTAGAAATGCAATAATGTTTGACAGAGTTACTCTAAAAAAAGTACTACAGAAGTTTACACAGAATGACAGTCTATAGATTTATTAAATTATTCTACAGAACAAATTGCATCGCTGTAATTGCTGCTTTTAGAGCACTAGTTTTATCTCCACCTACCTATTGTGACTTGTGTGATTTCAGAATATCAAATGGAAGGATAACAGTGTGAATACTGAAATAAAGTGGGAAGTCATCACGACCAAAGAAAGATTGTTTGAAACCAAATGAGTTTTCAATTAGCAATAACTATATTTATTAGTAACATCAACAAACTCAAACCACAGCAAGACATTTAATAGACACCATATTGCTTCACCTGTGCACACAGCAGAATCTTAAAATAAAAGCTTACCAGGGTAAGATCTGAGGTGTTCGGCTTTTTTTTTTTCTTTAAATTCCCATACCCTCAGGCACTTCACACATTTTAAACGCATCTGGTAATCACTAATTACAAGGATCCCATTAGAAAAGAATGGAATTCAATTTCATATGAAACTTGATTCCAGCTTTCCTGAGTTTTACGAACATCTTTAATTGTAACAACAATGTGTTGAAATGCTTAAAGTTGTAGTAGTTGGACTTCAATAGGAACTGTGGGTGCTCAATATCTCTGTAAATTAGGCCAGTTACATAAGTGCCTAAATTTAGGCTAAGGTGCCCAATTTTTAGATATCAAGATTGAAAATTTGGACCCAGATGTAACAAAACCAAAACCCCATGAAATTAAAGAAACTGGCCTTAAGATGTTCAAGGAAAGAAAATCCAGAGTTCAGAATGACACTCATCTCTAATTCATTGTGCTGGACCTGGGTATTGCAGTAGTCTCAGATCAACATGTCATGTTATGTATGATAGCATGTGTCAAAATATCTAGGTGTAATGGGCCAAATGTAGATAGTGCATATTAGAGTTATTCAACCTCATTACATTTACTTATTGATGTGTAAAGGAGTCAAAGTGGATGTAATCTAGGTACCAAGGAACTGGGAAATAAAGTTTGACACCTTTGTATACATGTCTGTTACACAGGCATGTATACAAAGGTGTTGTTTCACAGACTCAGTGAGCCAAATTCAGAATGATGTGTATGGGAGATACATTATACATTAGTGAGTAATGTATAACACACATGTTGAGGGCATTCTGGAAGGAGGTAAATGTTAAACCGACTTCAAGTCCTTGATGTAGGGGGATGTTGTAGAGAGTAGCAACAGCCTTATTTTTCAGATCTTCAGTTTCTGGATACAGCAAGTGAGAAGCTATTTTAAGGCATCATTTAAAGGAAATTGCCACATTGGGTCTCATTCACACAAACAGCCCAAAAGAGTGCTAAGTTCAAATCTAAATTATTAAGCCAATTATGACAAATATGTTTATGGTATCTGTGCATGGTACTAATATTTTTCTAGTAATAACTGATTTTTACAGCACAATATAATTTATTTACTGGGCTTTTTATTATTAATTGTGAAAAATTAAACTTAAGATACTGGAGAATTCAGCTACTTCAAATTTTAAAAAGTCATAGAGTCCCTGCAGGAAATACGTTTGTAGTGTTCAGCTAGAGAACAACTGAGAGTCACAAAAAGTGTCTGGCTGCTTCCAGGGCTTTTAAAGACAGCAACAGAATTACAGTGATGAATTAGACAAATATTTACAAGGTGTAGAGCCAGTTAAATGAAAAAATTCCCACAAATTGGCATTTTTCATTTTTTTCCAGAATTTCTCTCACACACAAAAATCTATTTTTCCAACAAATGACCAAAAATATTTCAGTTTTTGAAAGATATTTTCAGAAAACACAGTTTTTCCTTATTTTAGTTATTTAAAAAGCTAGAAATTGACCACACTTGAGAATTTTTCTCAAAAGATTTCATTTTAGTCAAAGAGGCATTTTTCATTGAAAAGATATGACAAAATTTGACCATCTCTAATAAATTGTCATTCAGAAAGTTGAATGACACTAGCCTGCCCTGTATTCATCAAGTTAAGAAGACCAGAAAAGTTCTTACATTGTTAGAAAGCATCTATATTACATAAATTAAATTCCCAGGAAGTTTTATTCCCTTCAGATAAAATACTGTTCTGCAACAATGCATAAAAATGTTATTGTTTAGTACTACAATGGTAAAATCTAGAAATTGGATTAGGAATGTGCAGTGTAACTCTAGAATATCAGAAACTTACATCTTCCTTCGGACTCTTTCCTCCACCAAATTTCTATATATGTACGTCTTTCTAATGCAAATCCTGTATTTGTATGCTTTTGCCTCTACTGTATATGCATAAAAGTCACAAGAACAGAAACAGGTAATCATACAGAAATGAAAGCCACAGGGCTTTCAGGCTTGTGGGAATAGAAGCTCTTTGTCTCTCTCTCTCTCTGAAGGTAAAATGAGGTAATTGTGGGGGGAAGGAATTTGCATATGCTGCTCTCTGGCTTCTCCTGTGGGCAAAAGGGGAAAACTGAGGGTGCTCCCTATCTGTTGAGAGTTATAACTTGCATACCATTTAGAAGAGCTTCATAAGGGCTGAGAGCTATACCATCTGAGGGTTCCGAATGTTCCAAACTCATATACTGCATTAAATGTGCCGTGTAACTGTGGATATGTGAAAGAATGTGTGTGTGTGTAAGAATTCATGGGCGTTATTCAGTGAGGGGAGAGTGAGCCACCCTGATCTAGAATTGAGTAGGCACAAATTGCCTAGTGACAGATTTGGGACTGGACTGCATTTGTGAATGCAATTGGTGAGGCTTCTCCTGAGATGCAGTTTGGAGTAGGTGGGCAACAGGCAACTTGTTTATTCTTGTTCCTAAATCAATCTGGTTATGACCCTAGATTACCAAGACCCCTGCACATGTTTGTGAGGGGAAAAATATTGTGAGGGACCATTTAGATTTCAATGGGCTTAGTCTGAGTACAGCTCTTGGTGGAGGCTCAAGGTAAACACATTTTAACAAGGGACTCCAGATACCACACTGAATCTAGCCTAGTAGAAGAGTCTGATTCCCAGGAGAAAGGTTACAGAAACATAATGCTTGCAGTAAGTTTCTGTACTGGCAGCAATACAAGGGGTGATGCATCACATTATTAAGACAGGGAGGTTTTTTCTTTTTTAAAACAGATGTTTCCAGACTAATTTATTAATGCTAATGTTAAAGTAAAATGCAGATTTAGACCCCAGATCAACGATACTCCAACTTTTCCAATCTACATACCATGTGACAATAGAGATTCTCTCATAGGTCACAATCCACCTAAACACTCTCAAACCATTTATTTTCCCAAATGTTTTATTCTGCAGACCACCAGAGGTTTACAGACCATAGCAGTTTGAGAACCACTGCCTTAAACTATGTATTCTCATCATTAAACAGGTAGTTGTCATTGTAAAGATCAGGTAGCCCACCATTTCAAAAAAGACAGGAGAAACTGTATTCTCCCTCTCAGTCACCTAGCTGTTTAACTCAGGTTACCAAGTTAAGGGAGTTAGTATGAAATTACCATCATGTTTTACCAACAAACCTGAGAAAAAGCATGGGGTAATAGAAGGGACATTGTGGCTTTTCTTAGGGAGAGAATATGCTAGTGAGTGTAATTTGAATATAAGATTACCAAATTATGCAAAATGTATTAACTCAGAAAAATGGTAGACACAGGTGTTAAACACAGATTCATATAATGAGGAGATAAAAGAGACATACTTAATCATTCTAAGTAGTACACATATTACAACACAGCTCCAAACTTAATGGAACTCTTGTAGTCACAAATGCCATTGGTAAACAAGCCTGTAGGTCATGGTAAGTGTAAGTGGTGTGTGGGTGTTCTGTGGGAGGAGTTGGAGGAGAGGGAGGAAGAGATAGGCTGTTACTGTAAATGTGATCAAAATACAAAAGCAATAGAGTAGAGCGTACGGTGTGAAAAAAGTTCTAAGCTACACATACCGAAACTAATTGACGGGGAAATAAAGCCTTCAATACTCTTTCCCCATCATGTTTCAGGGGAAGTCATTTTAAAAACTAATACTTCAGTGATCTGTTTCCATCTAGAAAGTCATTTCCAGATTTGGCTTTTTCACCACTGTAATTATTTCCACGAGTGTTTTACAAGATTAGCCTTCAACCAGCCATCAGTGAAGAGAGGCTGATATAAGAGCAGAAAAATACTAAAGACTCAGCATAGAAAGATCACACTGAAACACACAATAGAGAGACTACCAAATCCTGGGAGTCTTTTGGATCTGCATTTGTTTCTTCCTGATCCAGTGCTCAAAATGCTGTATTACGTAGAGTCCTTGATTAACATTTTAAAACTTTGAGGTCAAGATTTTCAGAAGTGTATAGTGATTATAGACACCTGAAAATTTTGTTACCCAATTTGATACATCTAAAAAGATATTTGATACATATCCTGAATGGTGTTAAGGTACTGGAATAAAATTTAACTCTCTCACTATTGATCTTGTATAGAGTATGATTCTTTATTATTTGTTATGGGTAACAGTGCATTCAGAGGTGTACAAGAAAAAAACAAACACAAAAATCCCACCTTGAAGATCCTGCAATCATAGAACACTGGAATCTAAAAGCTAATAGATAAGCTGTTTAGAGAGAGAGACAAACCTTTTCAACAGAACACGCAGAAAAGAAACCCACTAATTTGAGCACCAGACAGAAGGTTAATTAAAGCCCCAATCCTGCAGTCCCCGCTATGGAATAGTGTGGAAGGTTTATAGCACATAGGGTGAGGAGCAGAAGCTGTGTTTTGTACTATACGAGTCCTTTGACTCTAATCCAGCAAAAGGAAATACACTAATCCTCCCAACACTCACACAGATACCCACTAGGGTGACCACATACAGTATCCCGATTTTATAGGGACAGTCCTGATATCTGGGGCTATGTCTTGTGTAGGTGCCTGTTATGTTGTACTCCCTGTCCCGATTTTTCCACACATGCTGTCTGGGTGTCCTAATACCCACTGAAGGCATTGGGCTTTGGATGGACACAGAAGGACACTGCATGGTTTTCTTTTCAGGATAGGTAATTTTAAACCCAGTAGTAGCTTGTCTCGGAATGTTTAATAATGGAACTTAGAGCTTGCATTTATTCAGCAGTTATTTACCCACTCTTAATACTGTTATATATTTTATCCAGGTAATGTTATGGGTGTAACTATATTTTAAAGTCAAAGAATCTCATTAGAAATAGACTATAATAAAGTGGTGGGGAACCAAACTGGAGTTTTAGGCACATTCATAATTTGTTTAAAATTGAATTAATTTAACTGATTTGTTTTTAAATTGTTTCACATCTGAGATCTCAAGAGCAGAAATGGGCAAAATTATTCAGGCAAAACTTTTGGCAGAAAAAAATACAGTTTCAGATTGAATGAAACACTTCATAAGTTTGAGTCAAAATGACTGTTCGTTAAAAAAAAATAAACTAAAAAACCAAAAAAAATGTGTTCAACCCAAATCATGTTTATTTTCCACTTCTGCAGTTCTGTGAAAAAATTTTTAAAAATCATTTGAGGTTGACCTGAATTTTCTCTCCCTCCCCCACCATCCTCCAAAAATCAGCTATTTGCCTGGCTCTCCTAGAGAGACAAATTTAAAAATACAACTATTTCTGGAAGTGTGATTACAAACCCTCTTCCTCAGAAATAATCAAGAGGTTACAGCAGAAGTGTCAGCAGATGTACACTCCAGGCCCACATAGGGATCTGCTCACACAGACCACGGTGCCTGTGCAGAACTTCACTGAAGTCAGTGAGATTCCATATTTGGATGGAACTCTGTATGATTGAATCTTAATGCAGCATTGGGCCCTTAATTTGTCATGTTAAAATGTGAGTCCAATACAAGGAGTATCAGCCCTATACTTTCGGTTCGACTGAAAAAAGGCACAAGCCACAGGAAAGCAACGAATATCACCAAGCTGTCCAACCCACTTACAATGCCCCTCTGAAAAGAGCAACCAGCCCTTTCCTTCCACCTTGAGACAAGTACCCCAACTTTCCATCTTTCTATAAAAAAGAACAGTCACAGGGAATTAGTGAGAAAAGCTGGGTTTTGTTAAAAAAAAACCAAAAGACAAAATAAAACAGAGGTCATAGATCCTTATTAAGTTAGAAACAAATTACAAATATCTTCCAATTTTGATGAGTTCCCCCTTTCTCTGAAAATATTGCATGCATCTCTGCTAATAATCCTTCTCTGAGATCTCAGAGGACTCCCCAAACAAATCATCTTATCAGTCAATTTTCTATATTGTAGAGAAATATTCCCATGTGCCTAATAGTTTTACACATTAAACTGTGTAATTGTTTTCTGGAGCATGCTATGTTTTAATTAAGCCAAAACTAATGTGCTGATTGGGGGCTGAGCCAGCAGCACTTTAGGCCGATCCATTGCATACTGTTTTTTATGAGGCTAGAACAATGTTAGAGCACATAATTTGGTTAACTCATTCAATAAAGTACAATAAACCTCTAAAAACATGACTACACACTCTATTTTAGGACTATACAAACTGTTTCTTTTTTGCAACCACAAACATTCCAGTTCTGGTGATGTTGCCTAAGAATTCTAATAGACCTTGCTCTGAGCATATTCTGTATTTCCAGTTGGATTAGTACTGTGAGAACAGCCTTTCCAGTGGCACTGCCAAGATAATCTATATTTAATATTCATTAGCATGTAAAAAAACAGTAGGTTTTTTTTTTATGGTAGGATCAGGAGAAGGAGGAAGTAACTGTTTAGTGCTCTGTAAACTTTAGGTTATGCGATGAACAAGTTGTGCTTTATTATTTATAAAGCAACATAAGGTCAATGGGCAGCATCGCTCTTTACAATGTCAGTAATAAAAGACAGACAGAGGAAAGGGAACCAGAAGCAATGTAGAAGCAAGGTGGTCAATCAGTTAAGTTTGGTATATGCCTTATTAGCACAAGGTGGTTTTACTTTTGCAAATTATAAGGGGAGCTACATTAAAAGAGCCATGATGTGATGGGAGAGAGCAGAAATGGGAAGTGGCTGGTAGAATGCTAGTCAAAACAGAGCAAGTGTTTAGAGGGGATTTGGAGCCCATTGACTTTAAGGGGTTTTGGAGCATACACATGGGGCATAAGGAGTTTATTCAGAACGTGAGGGGAAAGGAGGTTGTTCCAGGCAAAGGGACTGGGAAGGATGGAAGTAATACAAAAATGAAACACACACTGGATTTGGGAGAGGAGACAAAAGGTGGGTGTACTTGGCAGAGAGTAATGCACAAAAGAGGGTACAGTCGAAGAAAAAAGTTCAGCACTGCGCAAAGCCTTAAAGGCAAGGGTGAAGAGTCTGAGTCTAAAGAGGAACTTAGTTCTCTTTCACTTGTTTTTAGTGCACTATATCTAACACCTTGACATCCGAGTGTAGGCTGAAGAAGCAATGGTGAGACTGCAGACAGGCAGTGTGGGGACAGGGCATGGCTAACATGATCATTCGAGAAGCCTAGCACAGCTCCTGTTGCATGGCTACAGGGAGGAACTCCAATTCTAAATCTCTCTCACCTAGATTGAAAACATTTAGTTTCCATATACGCATATATAGGAATATAAACAGACACATCGGGATTATATCTCATGTTTGATCATTGTTGCTAAAGATTTGAGTTCTACCAGAACCAAGCTGCACACTAGTCAGGACCCCAGGGTGCAGCCAGGTCTGGGAATAAGAAAAAGGATGAGCTTTGAAGAATGTCTGCCAACCATAGCATCTAGCCTGTTTGCTTTTTAACCCTCACAGGTGTCTTGGTGGCTAATACTTAATTTTAAAAACATGGAGCTAATTGGATCCGGAGTTCCTATTGTTAACCCTAATGCAAAAAAAAGTGAGCATTTTCACCTCACATCAGGAAATACTAGTTCTCAGAGTCAATGGGGGTAATAATTACAAATACTGTTGCACTTAAACTGTATTTGTAACAATGTAATCAAATTAGTAGTTATCCAAAAGAAACAGTCAGAAAAAGCATTTGGTGGATTATTTCCTTCTCCTCCTACACAGTGTAACTCAACATCACTCAAAGCTAGCTGTGTTTACACTACTAACACTGTATGTATCACTGAATTAAAGACATTATGGCTCTGAAATGTTCCCATATTCCGAGGTGAGGAGTACACAACCTGCTTGTATATTTCTTACCACCACCAGGCATGGTTTAAAAGCCATTGTAAAAACATAACATCTTTAAATAAGATGAATAAAATGAATTCAACATTATCACTGCAGTGAAATAACGAGCCAAAAAGTCCTGGTACATCCTCAAATGTCATAAATGTCAGCAGATAAGGACAAAAAGCCCCATTTGCTAGTACTGGTAGACCATAGTTAAACAGAAAGACACACAGTTTCTTCTCCTATTAAAGTTAATGAATCTTTACCATTGAAGCCAAAGGGGCCAGAAGCATGAGCACCATCCAGATCATTTACTTCAATAAAAATTTTGTGCTGTTAAGGAGTATATGATGGGATCCAGAATGGACATATTATACATATTGTGGCATCTTATATTGCTGGGCATTCCATAAATGTTTTAGCAGGCAATATACCTAACTATATATCTTTTTTGCTATGCAGCCCCGTGTGGAGAAAGGTGATCTGCAAATTAGTATAAAATGAAAGTTATAAATGGACTTGAAAGTTTTAAATACAAAATGAGGCTTCTGGGGTAGAGGGGGGCAAACAGGATAAATCTGGGTGATTTCTTTTGGAGGCTAGACATGTATATGATTAAAAATAAAGCACTGATTACTCACCATTCTTTATGCGAGTTGCCCCTGGGTGCTGCTAAGTTAGAATGCTATAGTCTCAAAGGCTCAAGAATGCTCTCTGAATCAAATGATAAGTAAGTGGTTTGAATGCACATATATATCTCAACGTTTAATCCACCCATGCTCAGGGAAACCCCTTTCTTAAAGTCATTCTCCCACTGAGAATGTATTCATTTCTCTAGTATAAATACAACCCACGTAGATCTACTTGAAAGCAGTGCTGATGAAAGACCACAGAGGATTCCCTCATTCTTCAGGGCACCATGGAACAGTGACACAATAATACACCCACTCAGCAGGAGGGAGCTCTGTGGGAAAGGCAACAGCCTACATAGTGGAAAAGTTATATCAGCTCAATAAAGGTATAAACACAAATATTAATCTAGAAGTGGTACGATTTACTGTAAGGACCACATAGGTCATCGACCCATTTCTAAGAATGCACTTTACTTTGGTTTCATCTTATTATTGGTTTCTCTAACGAGATAGAGCTAGATTCTATCATTCATATAGTCTCTATCAAAAAGGATATACAACACCCACTCACTGATGAATAAATGGCACTTTAAAGCTGCTGATTTATTCCTTTATTTCTGAGGGGAAGACGGGTGTGAAAAGGCAGCCATTGAACAGGTTCATTTCCTTTGACAAGAAGTGATGTGATATTTTTTACAATTATATCCATTCATTTTAGGATATAACCCACTGAACATGGCTGGTTAAGTCTCACAGCTGCTGATAAAAGGTAGCACAGTCATGCTGTTAACTAGAGATGGGTTAAGGAGATAGTAACCCCTGAATTAGGTTGAGGTTCAGGGTTAAGCCTGTTTCAGGCATAGGTTTCAGTTTCGATGACACCAAAATCCCACAAACAGGTTTCGTAAAATTTAGCTCCAAATGGGATGAATTATCCTGACATTTTAGGAGATTTTTGCTATCTAGAGAAATAATCTGTGTGATAATTATTGGCCTCACTGTTCTAAGGTTTTCACCCTTCTGCCCCTCCCAAAAACCCCTCACAGATGCTCAGTCCTGTATTTGCAAGTGACCATATTTGTGTTATTTTATAGCTAGTAAGGCCTACCTACACAGACTTCAACATTTCCAAAGTCAGTCAATTTGGGGAGTTATTCACTGTAAATAAAGAGGTCAGGTCTTACAGTAAAGAATGCATTATTTTCCCACATAATTTCTTTGTTATAGTTCCTTGAAGATCCAGTGCTTTGGTCTAGGTGCTGTGTAAAACACATAACAAAAAGAGGACTGCCTCAAAGGACTTAGTCTAAGTGTGTTTCTCCTTCTCTAACTTTAAAATAGGTACAGGGATTGTGTTCAAGCCTTCACAAAAGATTAATTAAAAATAAACTTCCTTTTTAGACAAATGCAAAGCATGGAATACAAATAGTTTGGAAAGTTATGTGCCTGTGAAAACAGTGTGCAAAGATGGAATCTAGTTTGTAAACTTGAGAGTAGTGGTTGCTACCAGCACGGCTGCTACATTTATTTACCCACACATGGTTCTGAATTAGGCCCCTTATTACTTAACTAAGATGTAGAGTGCATGAAATCCTGACCCTAAAAATCAATGGGAATTTGGCCATTGAGTTCAACAAGGCCAGAATGTCATCTGTGTCCGAGTGTTTGTGTGAAAGAAGGCCCAGCTGGAAAGTAAAGAAATGGGGATTGCTGACCATTTTTAAGTATTGTTCCTATTAGAACAATGGATGTTTTTTTCCATGACTAGAAATGAATCAATGTTCCAGTTTCTGCTAGAAAGTATTCTCAGAGCACAGCTAAATCACCACCAAAATGTCTGAAGTGAACAAACATTTAGAATCTGAACAAATATACAGAAATTGTTTTTGCAATATACATCTTCTCATAGACTTTAAGGTCAGAAGGGACCATTGTGATCATCTAGTCTGACCACCTGCACGTTGTGGGCTACAGAACCAACTACTGCCTGCTACCTAAGGGTATGTCTACACTGTAATGTAAGCCCAGGGTTAGTAGAACTTGAGTTAGCAGACCCTGGGTTTGTTAACTTAGGACTTGAGTGTCTACACTCATTTATAAACCCAGGTTAGGAATTGTTGAAACCTGGTTCCCAACAAAATCTGACTGTCCAGAAAACAAAGGAAGTCATCCCGTGGGATTGTGGAATACTTTTGGCAGACTTCCAGAGCATGAATCAAATGTGGGCTTGAACCCTGAGTCCCATCTTAACTCAGGATTGGACCATTAACCCCCATGGGGTCCTGGCACCTTAGGTTAGCACAATCTGTGCGTAGATAGAAGGGGGGCGGGATAGATTTGTGCCTGATTTTGAACTCTGGGATTACCACTGCAGTTTAGACATACCCTAAGGCACTTCACAATGCATGCACAAAGAGGAGCTGATATTCTGTCCACTGAGCATAAGTCCTGAACAGCAGTTTCTCCCAAAAATTCCCAATACAGAGCATAGGTCCTGTGAGGTCCCGTGAAGAGAAAGTGAAAATGTATTCTTCTTCCTTCTGATTAAAATTGAGTTTTAATAGCCATCCCGATTCAATCAATTACTTTATTTCTCCTCTAAACATTGGTAATAGGAAAGTAATGACATTTTCATCACAGAAAAGCAGGCAGAGCAAAACATTTTGCAGAAGTAGAGAATAGTAACTCAGTAGAGAAACTGAAAGAGGAACCCTTTCTCCTGACTTAAAGGGAAACAGTTGTGGGGATCCATCAGAATTCACATATGCATCTTGCTATCCTGGGTCTCCCATCCACAGTTAAAAAACGAAAACCCCTTTGGCTACACCACTATAAACTATAATTGGACAATAAAACATTTCATTGTTTTTTCTACAGAGCCAAGCCCCTTATCTACAGAAAGCACAGACTGGATGTCTGCCATCCAAATTATTTTACTGTTCACAGAAGAGCTTTTTGTTTAGAGATTTTCCATCAGGGAAAAATAAGGAAACGAGTTAGAGAAAATTTAATACAACTTGAAGATAACAGCTTAAATACTTGATCCTGAGTGGCTTGCAAATGACTTAATTGCAATTTAAGTGTTAGAATAGGGAGAAGAGACCACTAAGAAGGAAAGAGATTGGGAAGAAAAACAGAACAATTCAGAAACTCTGTTTAAAAACAGACTGGGACCCATGCATTCTGGAAAGGAAGCTGAAGAAGAATCTGCAGCTCAGGAAGTTTCCAGTTTAGCTCTGGGAAAGTTAAAATTTTGATATTGCACTTTTTGTATCAAAAATTCTCTCTTCAGTAACAAGTTCCCATTCTCCAGTATAAGTGTTATATACAAGCTGTCTACAGTGGTCTTTGTCATGCTGCAAAGAACTGTTTGCCTCTATCATAGATAGATTGGCTCTTTTTACAGATTCACATGCCCCAAATCAAAAAGTAATGGTGGACAACAGCCAGTCCAGATGCCATGCCTCTGAAACCATGCCTCTATACAATCCTTGCTATATGCACTATTAACTACAGGCATATACAGTATATGGACTTTAATTTGTTGGCATAATTATGTGTTTGGTTTTTAACTTTTATTATTGAATATAAATATTTATAATAGTACTGAAGATTGATGTCTTAGGACCCACTTCTGCAACAGGATCTGCAAGATGACCTTAGCACCTGTAAGGAGTTTGACAGACATAACTGTGGGTGCAAGAGTCCGTAGACTTTGTTGCAGGACTGAGGCCTATATGGTATCCATCCACACAAGAGTTACAGCTGAAGCCTCTCTACACTGCCTCTCCAATGTGTCTTAGCTTTTCCCAGAGAGTACATCAATCTCCCTGGCCATCCTCTTATTGATTTCAAGTGCTCAAATAGTTCAGTGAAGGCACTCAGATACAAAACTGATAGACAGCCTGTCTTAAGGGTTATATGCTTCTATACTGAGACAGCAACTGCTCATTAGCGTGTAAACTGTGGTATGGACACAAGCTTACTAGGAACAGGACAAACATATTTCATGTAAGCCACTAAACGGATGATAGCATTTTGGGGTCTCTAAAGAACAGGGGCCAGACAAAAGGGAGTGCAAACAGCATCTGCTGTCCTTGCATGGGCAGCTGTATTAGAATGGTGATTCACCCTCAAGGAAGGGAAGATAGGCGATCCCACTTTTCAACTTCACCTACAGTTCAACAGGTTTAACAGGACAGTTTAACAGGACAATGTTAAGCCACAGTTTGGTTTCCATAAAGGCCCCTCCAACAGAGGCTGCTATGAGTGTACTAAAACCAATGCATCTCCCCAGCTAGTTTGGCTTAAATCTTTTTGTGGGCTGCACTGGCTTATTCTGGGCTTATCCATGAAGGGGAGAGGTTGTTGGTGACTTTTTCTGCAGCTCCTTCCCACATCAGTAGTTCTGTCCCCATCCATTGCAACCTTAACTCTGCCATACCTAAGGATTCCTGCCTTCAGGCACCCACTTTCCCACATTACACCCTTCAAACTTGCATATTAAGAAAGCCTCACCTCCATCCCTAAACAAATCATGGAGCAGGTCCCCAAGGAATCAATTTTGAAGCACTCTGAGGAGAGGAAAGTGATCAGGAACAATCAGCATGGATTCACCAAGGGCAAGTCATGCCTGACTAATTGCCTTCTATGATGAGATAGCTGGCTCTGTGTATGAGGGGAAAGCAGTGGATGTGTTATTCCTTGACTTTAGCAAAGCTTTTGATACAGTCTCCCACAGTATTCTTGCCAGTAAGTTAAAGTAGTATGGGCTGGACGAATGGACTACAAGGTGGATAGAAAGCCGGCTAGATCGTCGGGCTCAATGGGTGGTGATCAATGGCTCCATGTCAAGTTGGCAGTCGGTATCAAGTGGAGTGCCCCAACCATCAGTCCTGTGGCTGTTTTTGTTCACAGTCTTTATTAATGATCTAGAAGATGGTATGGATTGCATCCTCAGCAAGTTTGCCAAGGACACTAAACTGGGAGGATACACTGGAGGGTAGGGATAGGATACAGAAGGACCAAGATACAGAAGGGATAGGATACAGAAGGACCAAGACAAAGGACCAAGACAAATTAGAGGTTTGGGCCAAAAAAAAAGTTGGATGAGTTCAACAAAGACAAGTGCAGAGTCTTGCACTTAGGAAGAAAGAATCCCATGCACAGCTACAGACTAGGGACCAAGTGGCTATGCAGCAGTTCTGCAGAAAAGGACACAGGGGTTACAGTGGATGAGAAGCTGGATATGAGTCAGTGTACCCTTGTTGCCAAGAAGGCTAACAGCATTTTGGGCTGTATAAGTAGGAGCACTGCCAGCAGATCAAGGGATATGATCATTCCCTTCTATGCGGCATTGGTGAGGCCTCATCTGGAGTACTGTGTCCAGTTTTGGGCCCCATGTACAAGAAGGATGTGGAAAAAGTCCAACAGAGAATAAGAAAAATGATTACGAGGCTGGAGCACATGACTTATGAGGACAGGCTGAGGGAACTTGGATTATTTAGTCTGCAGAAGAGAAGACTAAGGGGGGATTTGACAGCTGCTTTCAACTACCTGAAAGGGGGTTTCAAAGAGGGTGAATCTAGACTGTTCTCAGTGGTACCAGATGATAGAATAAGGAATACATGAGACAATGGTCTCAAGTTGCAGTGGGGCAGGTTTAGGTTGGATATTAGGAAAAACTATTTCACTAGGAGGAGGGTGGTGAAGCACTGGAATGAGTTACCTAGGGAGGGGGTGGAATCTCGTCTTTTTCAGGTTTTTAAGGTCAGTCTTCACAAAGCCCTGGCTGGGATGATTTATTTGGAGATTGGTCCTGCTTTGATCATGGGGTTGGACTAGATGACCTCCTGAGGTCCCTTCCAACCCTGATATTCTATGATTGTATGAAATCCTAGCCCCAATGGAAATCACTAGGAGTTTTGCCATGGGCTTCAGTGGAGCGAGAATTTCATACTAGGTAACCACAACTAATAATGTTTGGAGGAAGTAGTGTGATGAAGTTGGTTCTGCCAAAAGGAAGGTTGAAAAAAATCTCTGGGCCTTAGTCTAGGACACCAAAAAGTCAGCAGCTTCAGGAACTTGCTATTTAAAAACTCAAGTCAGCCTGTCAAAATTTGCTTTAGAGTTGTCCAGAAAACTTCCAACAAAACTACTGATTTGTTGGAATTTAAACAGCTTTGCAGAGACTGTTTACTTCTATAAACTTGCAATGGAACCCAGGGGTCAATGTGACCCTTCCTGGTTTCCCACATCACCTGCCTGGCTCCTAAGCAGCTCTCCCGCCAGACTCCCTCAGAGTTGGCAACTCCTTGGCTCTTAGGATCTGTGGCTCTGGAACTTCCTGTCAGACGAATTGCCCCAGAGCCAGGACTCCATTCCCTTTCACTGAGAATTTTGAAATTTTCAGTTTTCATTTCAAATCAGAATTAAATCATGTCTTCAGAGAACTATCCATGATGACTCCAAGATCTTTTTCCTGACTAGTTGTAGCTAAATTAGCCCCCATCATATTGTATGTATAGTTGGGGTTATTTTTTCCAATGTGCATTACTTTACATTTATCCTCATTAAATTTCATTTGCCATTTTATTGCCTAATCACTTAGTTTTGTGGGATCTTTTTGAAGTTCTTCACAGTCTGCATTGGTTTTAACTATCTGGAGTAGTTTAGTATCATCTGCGAACTTTGCCACCTCACTGTTTACACTTTTCTCCAGATCATTTATCAATAATATGAATGGGATTCATCCTATGACTGACCCTTGGGGAACACCACAAGTTACCCCTCTCCGTTCTGAAAATTTACCGTTTATTCCTACCCTTTGTTCCTTGTCTTTTAACCAGTTTTCAATCCATGAAAGGATCTTTCTTCTTATCCCATGGCAACTTAATTTACATAATTTTCCTTAGAGCAAACATTCACATTTCACCTTATCTGCTTTTGCGCTTTACACACTTACTAGTACTATAACATTTCTGTACAAAGAATTCAGGGGACTCCTTACCAAAATAGCCTGTATTAGAAAAAAAGTATGCTTTAGTTTGAGAGATCCCTTGCCTTCAAACCTGTTCTATTACAGGCAGATCATTAAAGCAGCCCAAACTATGTCATTCTGAGTGTCATTACATGGAATATCCATGTTATAAGTGGTTGAACAAGCTGTTGCTCCTGTCTGCTATTGTTATCATCCAGTGTATATACACATCAATAATGGCTAAAGAAAATGCTGCAGAATCCAGAATTCAGGAGCCTAGGCTGAAAGCAGAAAAGAGAGGTAAGGTCTGGTGTCTGATGCAGGCACAGACAGTGGGATAAAATAGGAAGACAAAACACTGAACAGGATGCAAAGTTGACTGAATAAGAGGAATGGGAATGGAGAAGACACTGTGGGGAAGGCTTTGTGACTACTGGTGAAGCAGTCGGCTGGATAGGAACAAAAAAGGAGCCATTTGCGAGCAGAGGAAAGGAAGGAAGGAAAGAAAGAAGGAAGGAAGGAAGGAAAATGAAAAAATAGGCTTCCCCACAAAAGTTCACATGAGAATTGTACTCTCTAAGACTTCACCAGATGATTTTGTGGAACCTTTAGATACTTTCCCTTTTTAGTCATTAATAATACCATAATTAGCAGTGTTTTCCCCACTCTTGTAATACATATGAATCTTTTTTTCCTTCTTTCTGAATCAAGGATACCACCAGTTTACAACATTACAGTATATCTGCACAAGATCAGTGTGGTAATGTTAAAAACCACATCATAAGAGAACTCTCAGACATTGGATCTGACTTTGGGATCTGGCTGTTAAATAATTTAAAAGATGCTGTATTTCCAATATAGCTCCTTCTCTTCTCTAGAAAACTGGCCTAAAATTCAAATGTCTATTTTTGACAGAACTGCCTTAAAGCTCCTGTTTCCTCTAGAAAGGACTATAAAAGTGAAATAACTCCTGATCTTTGGCTGTTATTTCCACCTCACATGACCCTCATTTAATGGGAATAGCACCCATGTGAACTTCAGATTTTACTAATAAAAAAAATCTACAGAGTGGCAGTGTTTAAGCACTAGGGAACAATTGGGGAAAATGTATAAATTCTTAGAGCTGTAAAAAAGGTTGTTAAAATGATTAATTTTTATGCACATTATAAGGAAAAAATCATTCACTGAGTTTTGGATAGGGAGCCCCCATTTCTTTACAAGTGGTTGGAGTACTAAAAGGCTATAGCAAAGATATTTTTATACTTCTATGACCTTTAAAAACAATAAAAAATATTTTTAAGTACTGCAAGTTATTTTACACACTAGGGAGAAGTCTCTCTCAATTAGACTTTTAAATTATTGTTGTATCTATCCATTCATCTTATTTATAAGGCAGTATTCAACTACACTAGGAAATGCAGTGGTCTGGGAATCTTTCCCTTAGAACCCAGAACTCTGCTCAACAGCATCTGGTAGCAACCTTCCTAATTTTGTTCAGCATAATTTAATTATTTTGATTTATAGGGCATTTCACAGGGCTTTGTAGAAATGAGACACACAAAAGCGATAACAGATTGAACCCAAATGAAATGTCCAAGTGACTATTCAGACTAAGTAAAATCATAAAGACCAATTATCAGGGGGTGGAACCGTTGAGACCCACTCCTACCCAGCTGTCTTAGAAGGTTTGTCTACACTGCAATAAAAAAAACCCATAAAATTGAATCTCAGAGCCCAGGATCAGTTGACTCAGGCTCATGGGACTAAGGCTGTGGCTAAAAATAGCAGTGTAGACATTTGGGCTTAGGCTGGAATCTGACCCTGAAACTGTCCTGCCTTGCAGGGTTTCAGAGTATGTTTATGCTGCAATATAAGCCCAGACTCAGACTCATGCTAGAACCCAGCCCCTCAGCCCCCTTCTGTCTATATACAAATTTCCCAGACATCAGCTTGAAACCTGCAGACGCACCACAGTGGCACAGCTGCACAGTAGCACCGTAGTGTAGACTTGCCCTGACTTTATTTCCTGCAGCTACTTCCTCCAGCCAGCTGCAGCTCCCCAGGCTTCTGTCCTGCTGCTATCTCTGGGAGCTCCTCATCACAGGAGCACACCTTCCAGATTCCTTGCTCTGGTGAAATTTCCTGGAAGCTCCTCTCCTTAGCCACTAGGGCTCCAGTTCCTCCTGATAATGCAGTAGCTGATAAGCAGCAAGTATAGGCTACCAAATATCAGGGTCATGAGCAGCCTAGGTGAAGCCTCTCTGAATAAATGATCCACAGCATTTAAAATTAGCTTGTTACTGGCTCGTTTTACATACAGCACGATGCCCTTAGAATTGCTTTTAAAATATTAAGTGGGTTCTTTACAAATAAACAAACACAGATGCTGTGCCTTGTATCTGGATTGTAGTAATACTGCTCGCTGTCTTTACTATCTTCTCATATTTACAATGAATATTGATTGTGTTTATCAGCGCAAAGGGTCTTTAGAAGCAAAACTCCCATTGACTTTAATGGTTCATAATAGGCCCCTTATGGATATGTATTGATATAAGGAAATCCCCTCTGCAGTCACAGATTTTTTTTAAAAAAATGCTCTTTTAGAAAAAAGGGTTAGTCAAAGAGTATGGGAAGTTGTACTTCTCTGTGGCTTTCAGTGACAACTTCCTTTGCAGCAATATACTTGTAAAATCAGTAGTGGGATTCTTTTTAAACTCAGGCCCTAACTTTTGGCTGTTTCAAACCCCAGGATCCTACCTGAGTAGACTCTAGCTGTTTGAGCTCCACTGTTTCCCACTGCCACAACTTAACAAGTAAAAGAATGCAGACGCAATTTTCTTTACTACAGTGTCTTTCACATACATTGCACCTCAATATACCCTACAGAATAAATGCAAAATAATTTATTCTGCTGCTGAATTTTCAGTGACTGCTTCTGGTGCAGCTAGTCCTGAAACACACAAGGAGAGCGGCAATTCTTGATTTTGTCTAAAGTGGCTTACAGGATCTGGTCCAAAGCGTGACTATAGCTGAACTGCAACCATACTGTAATTAAATTTAACATCGTTGAGGAAAAAGCCCAAAGAAGCTCACCATAGTAGCATTTTACTTCAAAAAGGGGAACTACACAAAAGAAATGAAGCTAGTTAAGTGGAAATGAAAAGAAACAAAATCACAAGAGTGAAATACCTGCAAGACGCATGGAAACCTTTTAAAAACACCATAATAGAAACTCAAGTTAAATATATACACCAAATAAAAGCCACCACAACAGTAAGAGGACTAAATAAACCTGCTACCATGACTAAACAAAATAAAAAGTCAGTTAGAAACAAAAAAATGACATTGGAAGTCAAATCCTACTGAAGAAAATAGAAAGGACCAAACTCTGGCTAGTCAGGTATAAAGGTATAATTAGGCTGGCTAAAAAATAATTTGAAGAGCAACTAACAAAAGGTCAAAAAAAATGCTGTTAGCTTTGTTAGCATATCAGAAGCAGAAACCCTGTCACACAATCGGTGAGAGGAAGTGATGGAGATTCCTTCATTTGAGCCATTCTTTTACAGTTTACAAATCTGAGGAAATGTCCCAGATTGCTGTGTCAGAGGCGGTTTTAAAATAAATTGATAAATTAAACAGTAACAAATCACCAGGACAATGTCACCCAAGAGTTCTAAAGGAACTCAAATATTAAGTTGCACAACTATTAACTGTGGTATGTAACCTATTGCTTAAATCGGCCTCTGTATAAAATGACTGTAATACTGATTTTTTTAAAAAAAGACTCCAGAGGCAATCCTGGAAATTACAGGACAGTTTGCCTAACTTCAGTACCAGGCATATTTGTTGAAACTATAGTAAAGAACAGATTGATCAGACACAGATTAACATGATTTGCTGGGGAAGAGCTGAGACAACTTTTGTAAAAGGAAATAATGCCTCACTAATCTATTAGCATTCCTTGATGGGGTCTAAAAGAGGTGGATAAGGGTGATCCACTGCATATAGTATATTTTGGACTTTCAGAAAGCTTTCGAAAAGATCTCTCACCAACGCTCTTAAGCAAAGTAAGCAGTCATGGGGTAAGAGGGTATATTCGCTCATAAATCAGTAACTGGTTGAAAAAGATAGGAAACAAAGGGCTGGAATAAACTTTCAGTTTTCACAATAGAGAGAAGTAGCAGCAGCATAGGCGCTAACTCCATGGGTTCTCCAGGGCTGGAGCACCCATGGGGAAAAGTTAGTGGGTATTCCACACACCCACCAGCAGCTAAGCTGTTCCCTTCCTTCTCCCCCATCGCGCCCGCATCTCCGCTCCACTCCCCCTCTCCCAGTGCTTCCCACCCACCCGCTGCCTAACAACTAGACTTTCCAGGAGGGAGGAGGAGGAGGAGCGGGGACATGGGGTGCTCAAGGGAGGAGGTGGAGAAGAGGCAGGGCAGGGACAAGGACTTGGGGAAAGAGGGTGCGGTGAGGGTGTAGCAGGGGGAGGGTTGAGCACCCACCAGGCAGAGCGGAAGTCTGCACTTATGAGTAGCAGAGTCCCCTGCAGAACTATAGTGGAACCAACATTGTTCAACATATTCCTAAATGACCTAGAAAAAGGTGTCAACAGGGAGGTGGCAAAGTTTGCCGATGATACAAAATGAAGCTGTTGGCAGATGAATGGAGGAAATGAGGATGAGAGTCACAAGCAGGTCCACGGAGAATTTTGCAAATAAGAAGGGAAAAAATCTTTTAATCAATGGGGAGCAAGTGGAGCTGTTTAATGACCATGGTGAAGTGTCTATACTTCTCCATGTGTGAGAGAAGGCTTGAACTAGAGCCCATCAAAAACAGATTTTCCATTTAGTGAAAAACTAAGTTTTCAGCATCTGGTTCCAATGCAAAACATATAGCCAGATAGTTCCTTGTCTCAGAATAGCCAGTAGTCCAGTGGTCAGCACTCTGACCTACAGTAGGGAGGTCTCTCACTAGGAGCTATTCCAATTTATATAGTAATCAAATATTAATTTGGCCAAAGAGAGAGAGACCAGGACTGACTTTTTAGCCTGCTGGTTTAGGACATATTGGACCAGAGACACCCCAAGTATGATTAAGACACTGTCTTCAGACACAGGAGACTAAGATTTAAACCCTGCTCTAAATCAGGCAGGGCACGGCCTTGAACTTAGATATTCCACATCCCCTGTAAGTGTCCTAACCACTATGATAGTGGCTATTCTAGGGTGGGAGTTTCTTTCTTTCCCTCCATCCTGCAACTGAGATTCCCAACAAAAGTTTAGTTGAAACTGATACAGTTCTGCAAAAAGTTTTGGCTTTCATGAATTGGTATTTAGTCAAAAACCATTTAGTCAAAAAATTCTGGACCATCTCTAGCAGGCACTGATTTTCTACACATTCTGGAGAGGGTGAATTTGGGAGTTTGTAGAGAAAGGAGTCACAACTGGCAATCAAGTTGAAGGAAAAATGATGCAGAAGGCTCTGAGAAGAGGTGATGACTTATAGGAGCAGTTCTGCAGAAGCGATGATAGGCATATTTATGGACAAGAGAAATGTGGGGAGAGACTTAAAATATGCAAATTGCTCCATGCCAATATTAGATATTTTAAGAATATTTGGCTTTTAAATGTAAGAGAAGCTGTGCTTTTTGTTGGCTTATAATGATGACCATTACTAGGAACACAAGCAGGAATTTATATTTAAGTGCTACATACAGAGTAATATTTTAATCCCAATTATTATTTGAACCCTTATAAAGCTTCTCAGCTGTCAACTCCTTGAGGCAATAATCAATATCCCAGACTTAACATACAAATCTAGTGAGAACACTGTTTACTTATTTGACAAATGCAAAAGTCTCATTCTGGTTGCAGAATACACCCAAAGCAAAGAAATAGGATTATATTTAGCAATTATTGAAATTTAGGAGATAGTGATGCCGCTTGAACTGACTCATCACAAATGGGTTAGAGAAGGGGATTGCCTATTTAAGTACAACACAGATGAACAATAAAAATTAAAGCATTTGCAGCTAATAAAAAAGGCTAGAAAAGATCCTTAATATTCTTTGTGGACACAAAAAATCTTTACAGAACCGAGGTGGCAACTTCTATTTCAAATAGCTATGAACTCCGCTATTCTAAAACCAAAAGTATTCCCATAAAGCTGGCCATCATTCTAATGCCTAACTTAATCAAGCTCTGGCTGTCTTTGCCAGGAGAGAGCTAAGGCAGGGATTCTCTGCAGTCTTTGGAGCTCCTTAGGTTCTGGCATAAAAAAAGTCCTAGATTAACCAGTCAGGTATTTCACAAAAGATGTTCTGACATGAAAATAGCTTTCATTGCAGCAGTTGCATAAGGCGGTGGTAGAGAAGGCCATACTAAAGAACCTTGCTATTACCCAATATTTGGGCTCAAATCCATGAGTCAGTGACACCAAATTTCAGTAAGTATGAAGGTCATTTTTGTAATTACTGTTTCTAGTAAGATGCACTCCCACGTACAGTGGAGGTGGGAGGGAGGTTACGATCTATGTGGGAAGCTTCAGCTGTAGGCTGTGTCAATGTGGGACTCCTTATGGTTTAAGAATGAGCTTCTGTAAGTATATTAATAATTAGGTAACTACTTCTTGCTTCCAACACACAGCTGGATGATGTTTCCAAACAGTATTGGGTCAGGAAATATCTGAAAACCTGCAAAAAAAGTTATTTTGTATTATTGATAGGGAGCACTCTAGTGGTCAGAGCACAGAATTGGGAGTTTCAAGATCAGCTCCTTGTTCTGCCACTTGCCACCTTGGGCAAGTGTTGTGTGACTTTTCTGTACCTCAGTACAAGGTAGAGGAGACTGCAGAAGGATATTATCTTCATTTCTATTTGTAAAGTCCTTTGAGAGCCTCACATGAAACATAATGTAGAAGGTGGAGTACTAGCATTTGAGGTTTGAGATTTATACTGAATTTAGATATTGACTCAAAGAAAATTCGTGATTTTTAGGACTTACTCGTTGTATGGGGGCGGAGGGGATGGAAAAATCAATAGATTCAGCAAGATGGAGTTCACCTCCCACTCTCTTCTCTGTATTCCCTCTTTTCTTTCTCCTCTGCCTCCTACTTTCCCCATAAATAGTAGAGAGATGGGAGGGTGAGATCACAGATATCAGTAAGTCAGCATGCTGTTCCTCTTCTATTGGGCTGGCAAAATGAAATAATTTGGATAGCTCACTACTGAGTGGTAGGGCTGGGGTATCCAGAGGTGAGCACTGAGTTTAGAGCAGTAGTAATACATGAAGATATTTCAAAGGTAAATTAATTAGTTTGAGCCTCTGTGCTTGTTCTGCAACAGTGGCTGTTATTTTAATCCTTTCTTCAAGGCAGTTGAGCTGCCCTGGCTATTTGGCAGCATTTCTCTAGGGGTAGTTTTGTTTCTAATAGTCTCTCCTGTGAACTGGAATGGCACGGTGCACAAACAATCCCATTTTTAATGTCTCCAAAGATACATGTAGATGTCAGTTCTCAGCTCTGTATCTTAAGTATCTATTCCCTTTTCTGATTCTTGGATTTGGATGAAGTAAGAGTGTCTGTCTACAATCTCTTTCTGCCTGGGATCACAATACTCAAACACCTTTATTACTTGAGGCAACAGCGTTTCACTCATCTCTCATCCTTCCGCCCACCCATCTGATGATAAAAAAAGCATTACTTTCATTTTCACATCTTTATCTCTCCCCGCTCCACTCCTGATGAACAGATCTGTATACAGACTTAATTCTTGCTTCCACTGCTTCCCTGCTGGTGCAAGGTTTTTCATGTGGAAATCCAGCATTCCTGGTGGTCTGAGTCCCTCCATGCCTGTTAATCACACTCTCTTCCCTTGCTGTGGGCCTCACTAAAATGACTGCTGCCACCATGTTTCATAAACCATGTGCTGAGCAATAACATGAGGGCTCCATGTTCCTTAAACTAAACTGGCTCTTTATTAACAACTATTGACTGAGATGCTGCAACTGCAGCTGGCATTCCAGCCACGTGCACACAGACTGCTTCTCGGTATCTCCTCCAAACTCCATGTTGCTACTTCCTGAATCTACTGTTACAGCTACATGGAGCTTTTATCTCCCTCCCAGTTACCTAGCTGCACTGAGAGTGCTTCTGAAAAGCAGTCTGTGTCGCTAATTGTACCTGACTTACCCAAATGATTATGAATTAGTTGATGTCACTTAGGCACAGCCACAAATAGGGAGCAATGTAAAGCCACATAGCTGTGGCAGGGATTGTGCTTCTGGAAGCATAGCTACAGCTGGACCATTCCTGAGCACAGGGAGGTGTTCATACTGCACTGAACCTCACGATGGGGCATATTGTTACCTTACCTGGAGCCAGCCAGCTCCATGGGCCAGGTGGGGATGGGATGACAGACAGGGCCATTGCCCCTATCTTTTGCCTGCTCATCTCAGAGTATCTGACACCTTTGAGGACTTTAGTTTCTCTTAGGATCAGAATGAAGAAGATCCATGGTCCCAGGAGATGGTGGGCATAGCAGCAATGATGGTGAAGCTCACTTCAGTAGCCTTCATCTGGTTCCCCCCCTGCTTTAAAAAAAAAGTCTATAGACCCAAAACGAGAGTGTGATGGGTAGAATATCCCATCCCCTCATTTTTGTCCACCAATTTTGGTTCATTGGTTTTGGTCCCACATTTTCTTATTATACGAAGTGTGATCATAACAGTACTTTGAGTTCTATCTGCAGGCCTTTTTGTTTAGACTAATTTAGCCTGTCACACTTTCAAACCTTTTTCCCTATCAACATTTGATTTTATAGGTTGTTGGGAGATCTTTTGCATTTTTACATACTTTTTACAGTTGAGCTTACAATGAGAATACATTTTTCAGTCCACTTATCACATCAGAAAGGAAACAGTTGTTTGGATCCTAGGCTTATTTATTTATTAAGTTTACTATTTACATACAGAGCTCTTAATAGGTACCATCATCAAGTACAGTATGTTATCTGTTATTGGACACAAGCAATGCTGAAGTCAATTTTATAAACTAAATCTACCAAGTATATGACTATTATTTCTAGCAGACCTCTTACATTCTCATTATGAAGTCCAGAGAGACAAAGTGGGTGAGTTAATATCTTTTATTAGACCAACTTCTGTTGGGGACACCCCCCAAGTTTTTAGAACGAGTATTATTTTGGTCCTATACAAACCTGTCTCATTTACTTCTGGAAAATTAGTGATCTGTCAAATGACTCAGGGCAGAGAATTTATAACTTTAATAGCGTTAGAAAAGACTCACTGCTCTTTACACAACAAAAATAGCAAAGGACAAGATTGAATCACTTGAAGTAGTGGCCAAAAGGTATCATTGCCGTGTTTAGGGGATAACAGTTGAGTAACTAGAAGGACAAGGCTTTCAAGTCTCAAAAAGGTTGAGATAGTTGTTTTCAGGCAGAGATTTCCATAATCATATTAAAGAAAGCATTACGGCAGAGATCCCCAAACGGTGGGGCATGCTGAATATTGGGAGGGGGCATGGCTAGGGTCTGGGCCAGCCCCCACAGGGGGGGAGGGAGGGAGGACCACCCAGGGCCACGGCCCCATACCCAGGCCCCTCCTTACCCCATCCACATCCTCCATGTCCAGAGCTGGGTGGGACAGGCAAGGTGAGAGGTAAAAAATGTGGGGACCACTGCATTAGGGGTTCTTCAAAAGTATATCAAGAAAACAAGTTTATTTTGAAGCTAGCCAGCCTTTATTAACTAAAACAATGTGTTTTGTTTTTTTTTAAAAAAGACACATAATGGGTAAAATTCATCCATGTCAGGAATGAATTAGGTCAATAAGTTAGTTCTAGTACGAACAGTGGACCAAACGCTGTGTTATGTAAACCAGCCCAACTCCATTGCAATCAGTGGAGCAAGATTTAGTTGCACCAGTGGAGAATCTGGCCCATGAGTTTTAGTTGGGGATAATGAGGTAGTAAGGTAATTTTTATTTTCATGATCAAAGCACAAAAGCAATTTTGTTAATATGTGAGTGAAGAAAATGGTACTGAAATTTGGAAGTCAAGTCCACAGAAACCAAACTCCCAAGTTTATTTATTTAATAAATTATCTGAGTCCGTGTTTTTATATTGAAAGTGAATACTAAAATATTTTCCTGTTTTGTGAGAGTATACAGCACGGACGCTTGACCATATGCGCCATTAACGGACATGCACTTTGGCCAAGTTTAGTTCTAAGTCAGAATTCATTTTCTACAGCATGCGCACATAACTAGTTTATTGTATCAAAGTTATTTCACTTCAGTAACTTTTTTGTAGCATTCACTAAAAGCAGAAAGTACTATTTAGGAAACGTGGAGAACAGTTTTGATACAGATTAAGGTACCTAAATGATGTAGGGCAAGCCTTTAAAAAGAGCTGGAACAAAAAATTGTTTTAATCCTGCTGGATGAAAACAAGTTCTCACTAATCACGTTTTTGTCCCTCTCCCTGCCTCCTCTTCACCTCCTTCCCTCCTACTTTTCCTTTTCTTAAGCCACCAGTCACTTTGGGAAAAAAAATGATTTTCAAAAATGGCTGAAAAGTAGGGGAAGGAAAGGAAGCTTTTAAAAAAAGTTAAAATCAAAATACCCCCAATTTAATAAATATATATTTTTTAAAATATCACATGTCTGCAACACCACTGCAAACAATATAAAATTGAGGTTTTTTCCCATCAAGATTTTCTATTTAAGAACAAGGCCATTTTCAATGGGGAAAACACTAGGGAAAAAAAAATAGACCAGCTCTGTACCCTAAAGACTGAACAGGAGAGAATCCAGTTATTCATTGCCCCCTCTATATTCTCAATACCCTCCATGGTAAACTGTCAAGAGGTGCTATGTTGGGTGCAGGGGCATATATCATGTGTTGGTCAAAATTGCAGATACATCAGTGACAAACTGATGCACAAATAGATTGAGATGGCATTTTGGACATTAATGTGCCAGGCAATTTTTACTGAAATAGAAAATAAGGTGTTTTGTTTTAAGAGAAAGTGTTTTGCTCAGGTTATATTATTTTGAACTTGTTAATAATTACATCTGAATCCTGTATCTGGAGATTGTGTCTCCTAAAGTGATCATTCTACAAGTTTTGCTGAAAGAACCTGAAAGTGTAAATAAAAATCAGAGAATCTTTTCCCATTTAAGTCACACTGAAGAAGTGCTACGTCATCTTTCAATCCTGTTTTTATTCAGTAGATGCTAAAAAGCACCTCAAACTCAACATATTTTAGGCCTCACTTCTAGTAACTCAAACTGTTTGTTCTTAAAGTGAGAGTCTGAAAAGCATTTCCTCTGTGAAAAACTTTGGTGATTTAGAAGACTGAGCTGGCTAAAAAAAACTGCTGCTCAATAAACCGCTGAGTAGGTTTCTTCTACAACTCATTTTTATTTGTGACAGAACTGTTCTCCTAAAAAAACCACTCAGATATGCCACATGATGTCACCAGAGACACATCAAAAATTTTAGTAAGATAACAACCTCTGCTGGCTTTGTTTCACTTTTGAGAACAAATGCTTGAAGGACAGATTTTTAAGAAGAAGAAAGGCAGCTTATGGTTCAAGTATAATTGTGAGCTTGTCTTTGAGTATACAATCATTCTTGAACTAAGAAAACAGATAATCATTTGTAGATTAAGTCATTCAAGGTATATACAGCATCTTGGAAAATGCAAATGGAAGTACATCAAAGCACATCACACTACACCACTTTTAGCACATGGTAGCAAAGTACATGCAGCCCATTGAGAAATGCAAGCTATATGCTATAGATTTACACCCTGGCTTGCCACGCACTAACTCTTCATGTAGACAAGTCCTATGAATGGGATCGAAAAAAGCCAATATGCTGAGCACGGAGTTAACATTTCTTACTTTAGGTAAGATGAGGAGTAGGGCCTTGCCATTCCTCCCTGGAAATTAGGTTCACATCTCTGTCTGGGATTCACAGCCCAGAATCTTGTTCTGGAGTTAGATGCCTAAGCCAAGTCAGCTGTTTCTTTCAAGGCAATGGTAGTACTGCAGCTGATATACTTATATCCAATAAACCAATGGTTAGAGCACTCACCAGGATATGGGAGGCCTGTATTCAAATCCTCACTCTTAATACTTCTATAAGAATTGAGAAGGGACTGGAGCCGGCATCCCATTGTGCTTTAGAGTCACTCACCTTCCCTGGGCCAATGACTGCTTAAGTGAAACAGCTTCAGCGGGAGTAACTGAGACTCCCACCCCCAGAATATCCCATAGTTCAGTGTTAGGGTACTCACTGGAGATCTGCATTCAAACCCTTGCTCCACGTCAGGCAATGGTGATTTGAACTTGGTCTCCCACATCCAGAGGGAAAGTGCTCTAGCCGCTTTCTCCCTGGAGGCCCAACTCCTTCCCAAATCACTGACCCTCAGGTCCCCACTGTGGATCCTTATTCCCAGTCTACCTCTAGATCACCTGCCTAAAGTTTGGCCTTTTCCTGGGTCTGGCCAGGAGCCTCTCCTGCTGCTGCTGCCCTCTCCCTTAGGGCTCTCAAACCTTCGTGGAAATCATCCAACTCCACCCCAGCTGGGTCTGATAACTCAACCAAGCCACCTGACCCCTAGCCAGTCATTTAGGGTAGCTGATGCCTAACAAGTGAGGCTGAGACCAGCTAGAACCTTGTTTGTTTCCATTTGGAGTTTAGCACCCAGTGCACATGATCATTCTGAAACAAACTAATGCACCAGCACAAATATCACGTAAAAGCACCTGAGTGTCTTTCTGTCATTATTTCTTTTTTTCTCTAGATTTCCCTAATTCCCAGCCCAATTGAGAATTCACTTTCACAAGCATTCACAGAGAATTCTGCTGTTGAGTAAGTGTTTCATTTTCAAGAGCATTTATAATATAAATTAGTTGCATGTATATTTGTAAATTAGAGAGTAGAAGACCTATCCTGTGGTGTAGAAGCATGACTTTGTGTAGCTGATCTTTTGCTGTGCAGCAAGGGGGCCATCTATGGTGTGAGATGTGCAACACCACAAAAGTCAAGCAAGACAAGAGATTTACTCACATTTTGTCACACTTCAGAAAGAAAGTCTGCAACAAGGCACAGATTTAATGTGACTATTTTAGTCACTAAAATGTATTATATTCTCTTAATATTTGTTCTGAAGCTGCAAGTTCTTTATAAACCTTAAACTATGCCCAAATCAGCTAATGGCAGCAGCAACACTCATGGAAATCCAGAGCTAGAGAAGACAGAAGGGGGTTAATAGAGCTGTTATACTCTTATCAAACCTATGCAACTCATAGTACCATGGATACTTCTGACACAGACTCACAAGACAGTCTCTGGATCTTATATATTTGCCATCCTTATCATCAAGGATAAAGACATTTTAGCCCAGACTCTCAAAGCTATTTAATCATTTAACTCATTGATTTCAGGTGCTTAAATACCTTTAAGGATCTGGGCCTGTGTATGTGAAGTGATTGCAACCTCTATTTGAAAGGATACTAGTGACTCCCACTGAGGCACCAGGCAAAGCCTTTGTCTGTTACCTCAAGTGTATTAAAAACTCAAGGCCAAATTTCGAAGTAATGTATTAGGTGATGCAGGCTACATGTCAGTAAGATTTAAGGAAATCTTACTGAGAAAAACAGAATCTGCGCTGGTCTAACCTATACCTGCTAGCCACTCTGCAAAAGTTTAAGGGTATATACGGGGAAGGCTACACTAGTTTACACGAGCAATGTCAAATACCCCACCACATCCAGTCATCTTGATATAGTTGTATGGCCCACATGACATTCAAGCTTTTTTTTAACTGAAAGAGTAGTAGTAAGTCTCTCCCTAATTGTTGCAAAGTTAACCCTCCAAATAAAAACCAAAAGTAACTGATGCAGTGAGGTCTTCAGACAGCCTGAAATAATGAATCAGAGCTATGAAGTCCCCTTTCTCCCCCGCTTTCCAGTTAATCTGGTTGAAGTGTTAACTCTACAGCCAATGATGACACTTCAGCATCAGCATTTCACTGCTGATCATTTTAACCCATATGAAAGGGAAGCCACTAGAGTGCATGGGCTGCTGCAGGAGGAGGAAATACAGATGTTGAGGGGAATACAAAACAAGGGAAGGTGATAGAGGAGGATGTGGAAGGAAGAGAGAACAAGGAAAGAAACAGAAATGGTCATAAATATATGAGTAGTTTCCCACGCAGTAAGCTGAATGTGACAATAAGGCAGAGAATACTGAATAAGTAATAACTAAACTTATAGTTCGAATATAAAGGTCATATTTTACTCTTGATCTTTGTGCAAATCTCCCAGTGACACCAGAGAGAGATTATTGTGGATGAAGGGTAAAACATAGTCCGAAATTTATACCATATCTTAGGGACAATAATTAAAAATGGAGTTCAGCCTTCTTCACTGAATGAGTCCCTAACTTCATCATCCTGTTAGCAGCTTTTCCAATTACACTGCTCTTCTGACCCATCGCTTCTAAATGTGAAGTTTTATATTAAAAGCCAAGCTTAAAAACCAAAACTTCTGCAGCTCACAATCTTGTTACATCTGATTTGTAGTGTGGAGCTTTCACAGTACAACAGATGGGTCATTTTCTTATTGCTCCATTCAGGAAGATCTGCACAGAATTTTCATCATACCTATGTATTTCAGTGCAACGTGACTGTGGCCTTCCAAGCTGAATATGAGCTCTTCCAGATTCAGACCCTGGCTTGTATTCCTCAGGAAACTTGGCCTACTACAGAAATCTCCCTTCTCCACCTGTCTTTAAAATCAAAACTGCTCCATAGCAGCCTTGTTGCAGACTTGTAATTTTAGGACTGAGCTTCTTATTTTAAAGTGCTGCTATACTCCTTAAACTCACTCCCTTTACACACCCTTCCCCTGGCTGAGCTGGAAGTGAGCAATAATCCATCTGCTGCACATCTTGTAGTTTCACAGGTCTCTTCTGTTCCCATTAAAATCAATGGGAATTTTGGTATTGATTTCAGAGGATTAAGCCTCTGAGAGCAGATGGAGACCACCACCACAAAGATGGTGAGAATAAGCAGGGAACCTTCCCCAGTTGCCTTTTTGTAATAGTTTAAAAAGTCTGCAGGTACCTTTCTTGCTCTCCCTGACCAAGCTCTGGAGCAATGGCTTCTTATATATTGCAGCACTGCAATGGAGAATTAGCTCAGTGATTTTTTTGTAACAGGTAAAGAATCCCTCCAGCCCTTGTGGCATAAGGAACTTCATCTCATTTCCCAAAAGTCAGACCAACTGCTATTTCCTCATAGTGACTATAGTAATGGATTTTTAAATACAAACATGGAGACAAGTGGCCGTATGATATTAAAAACCAGTAAATACAATATCGGTGAGATGTTTAGCAGAAAGAAGAGGTGGGGTTTGAAGTCAAGTAGTGACTTTATAGGTGATCATCAGCAATGACAGAAAAATCACAAGAAGAGACACTGGTTGAAAAAATGATAGGAACAAGTGGTTAGATTTACAAAGAACATTTGAAAACTGTAGCTTGCAGCCATTGTGGCCTTTTGGAAGGTTCCCATTGAGAACTGTCTTTTTAGGTCCTATGATAGCTAAGGTTGGGAACAGGGGCAGCAGGCTTGTATAATTTGTGGTGGTACCCACAAGACGTCCAAGGCCCCTGCCCCCACCTAAGGCTCTGGGAGAGAGTTTGGGGTACAGGGTCTGGGAGGACGTTTGTGTGCAGGAGGGGTACAGGCTCTGGGATGTAGTTTGGGTGCTGGGTACAGGCTCTGGGCTGGGGCATGGGTGCAAGAGGGGATGTAAGCTCTGGAACGGAGTTTGGGTGAAGGCTCTGGGAGATATTTTGGGTGCAGGAGGGGTGCAGGCTCGGGGAGGGAGTTTGGGTGCTGGGTTTGGGCTCTGGGCTGGAAGTTGGGGTGCAGGAGGGGGATTGGGGTGCTGAGTGCAAGCTCTGGGCGGGGACAGAAGGTTGGGATGCAAAGCGTGGGGCTGGGAATAAGGCGTTTGGGGTGCAGACAGGCTGCCCAGGGGTAGGGGCCAGAGAGGACTTGCTCCCCCAGCTCTCTTCCTGCCTGCAGCAGAGAACTGAAGGGGGAGGAGGGGCCCCTCTGGTACAACACTCACCCAAGCTCCCCCAACTGCTGCTCAGAAGGCCCAGCCAGGATAAGCTTCCTCTCCTCAGAGTCAGCTCAGAGTCACCTGCTGAGGGGGAAGGGCTACCATGTACCTCCTCTCTCCGCAGGTGCAACAGCCACCTCAGCCTACCCCTAGCTCCACTTCCTTATAGCCAGCTGCAGTAGCAGCCAGCACAGTACAGAGCTGTAGGGAGCAGCTATGCACTGCACAGGGAAGGCAAGGATGCTTGGGGGTGGTAGAGGAGTGTGTGGGGGCAGCAGGTGAGGCCAGGGCAGAGACCCAGCCCTGAACATTGGTGAAACCAGGCCCTGAATTTTCTGGAGCTTGGGCACCACAGGCCCATACAACTTACCACTCCTGCTTCGGAAAGCCTTGTTCCAGGGAATCAGGTCCTTTCATGGCAATGAACTACTCTTTCTGCTGCATTACAAAGCCTCATAATGCTGTTGACAAGGGAAAGCATGAAATTGTAAGTAGAAACCTTGATTAGTACCATTTGCAAGTCTCTGAAGTTGCTTTGTGTAAAATGCAGTATAACTTCCTGCTTCAAACAAATAAACTGAGGCCAGAGTAGCTGAAAATACATTGAACATTTTTTATACTTTGGGGGTTTTGGCATCTCAGAACTTGCTTAAAATATTTGCATATGTACAAGGTGGGAAAAAGGGATATTTGGGGGCTTTCAGGGAGTGATTTATAATCTAGATGTTATAGACAGTTAGTGTCCCTGATGGCAGTTAGGGATAATTTGCCAGATTTTCTTTTTTTAGTTGCCTAAGGCAATCAAGAACAGCTTAGAGTGATTTTAAAGGACACATAATGAAGCTTTCACAGGAATTGTGACTACAGAGCTGAAACTAGGCAAGATCATTTTAAACCATGTTCAGGTTTTCTTGAGGAAATATTGGTGTTTCAGAATTTTTACAAAGCACTTTGGAAATGAGATGCAGTATTGTATCCTATAACCTACCTGAGAGCATAGATCTGCTCTAGGAATTTTTGGGAGGAAATGATATGGCCTGTGTTATTATGGGTGGTCAGACTACATTACCATAGTAGTCCCTTCTGGCCTTTGAATCCATTAATCTAGTGAAGCAGGAGTGGAAAGAACAATGAAGGGGATTCAGGGGTCATTTCCACAAAGGAACATAGAAGTTGCCACTGAGCACTGCAGTGCCCAACTTTTAGGCACCTAGAAAAATCACAGAAGGAACACTGCACTCTACAAAGCATGACTTAGGTGCCCAGATCCCTGTGCAATGAATGGGGCGAGGTAGCCACAAAACCAGCAGGGTAGGCAGGTAGCTGATTAAAGTCATCAATGGGAGATGCTACCAAAGATGGGCATGGTGAGCCTGATCCATCTCACAGAGATTGATGTGCAAGTCTGTGCTGCAGGGAGGCATCTCTCTCTCTGCCAACAATCCATGAACCAGGGGAAGATGGGTGTTTGGCTGCCTAATCTTGTCTACACTGAAGCCTTGGCCACACCTGCAGATGTGAAGCGCTTTGTGTTAAACCAGCCTTCGGAGAGCACAGTAGGGAAAGCGCCGCAGTCTATCCACACTGACAACTGCAAGCGCACTGGCATGGCCACATTTGCGGCACTTGCAGCAGCATTGGGAGCAGTGCATTATGGGCAGCTATCCCAGGGTTTAAATGGCTGCAACTTGAAAGTGCTTTTCAAATGTGGGAGGTGGGGTGGAGTATGACAGGGAGTGTGTTGTGTGCATGTTGCGGGAGAGAGAGTGGGTTTTGGGGGTGCTGAGAGTGTGTCAGCATGTGGTCTAAAAAGTGACTTAGTGCCCTCATGGATCACAGCTCAGTTGACTAACCAAAGTCAAATTTCTAATGCCAATTTGATTTAAACAATTTGTTAAATAACATGATGAAAGATTATGAAAGTTTAGTAAAGCCACCTAAGGCAGTGATTGTAGAATCTCAATAGAAAGATTTATGTCAATACCATCTGCAGCAGCATAGATGAATTCTGGAGGGAGTATAAAGAATATTGGTTCAAGTTGTGAGAAAAAAGGATAAGGGCTTCCTTAATGCAAACAGTTTAAAGTTGGAAATGATTGTTTGTATTAAGATCAAAAGGTGAAGACCACATCTCCAAGCATCTAATAAAAAAATCTGTGAAAGATGCCAGCAGCATTTAGCAAAACAAGGCAGATATGCTGTTAATATGAAAAATAGACTGACATACATTTACTGTGTTTAAAATGTGAAGATAGTGTTCCTAACTAGTTAGAAGAGTTAAGAGAATGGGTTAATGAGTACTGAGAAAAGTGGATACACCGAAGATTTGTGTAGTAGAGAGGGTAGGACAGGGAGAAGAGAGAAATTTTGAAATGGAAGCTGGATTTACAAAGTAATCTGGGAAACAGTCTCGGATAAACAGATAGAGGCCGCATACAGAGAAATAAAGACTATAAAGAAGCAACAAGGAAATGTGTCCCCAGTATGTTCAGTATTTCTTTTCTCACTCAATATTTGTCTCTCACTCTATTCAGGCTTATCAAAATTGACAAAAAAACAAAAACAAAAAAAAACACAGTTTTTTTTTGTTTGGGTATTTCCTCTCACAGGAAACGTTTGCTTATTTATAGTTTAGGGGGTTTTTGCAAGGGGAATTAGACGTTTTCAGTTGACAAAGAACTGGAAAATGTAGAGCTTTTCACAAGCATTTTTGGTTTCTAGAAAAGGTAAATTTGTCAAAGAAAGTTACAAGCAGAGCATTCCAGCCAGCAAAGTACTCCATCGGCCTTGTTCTGAGATTTAACTGCTTGTTCTGATTTTGCTTGTGCCTACAAAATATTTGTTGAAATTATTTGTGAACTTACTTGTTCTATGTAGATACCCTCATGCTTTATCAGGCTGCCTTTATGGTGCATTCTGACATGCCTAATTTATAGAATAAGGCTGATATACAGGGGTGCAAGTTGATTTTAATTCTTACCAGTATGGCACTGATCCCACAACTCTTCCTCCCCCTCACAAAAAATGTATTCGTGCAAGATTGTAGTCACGGAACAAATTTATACCCGCAGATGCAGATATCCATGGATACAAATTGCTATCCACTGAACCACAGGTGTGTCTCGGGAACCAGCAGAATGTGGGGCCTCCGTTCCCAGGAGCCAGTGCCCAGTGCTCCTCTGGCACAGCAGTACCACCCTCAATCCTGTCCTCCAGCGGGGCTGTACTGACCCCAGACAGGAGATGCAGCTGCGTGGAAGGGCTGGGGGTGGTAGGAGGAGCTGAAGGAGCTGGTGGCATGGGGCACTTGCTCCTGGGAGTGGCAGCCCCACAATCTGCTCCTTTCGCCACTGTGGTTCCCGGGAGAGCCCTGCAGTTTGGTGGATACCGATTTCTATCCGCAGATGTCTGCATCCACCAATAGAAATTTGTATCCACGGATAGCTCTACAGTTCATTCTTGAAAATGTCTTTTTCCAGAATGGTATCCAGGCAATAAGTGTCTTAATTGTTAGCATACATGACCATACCAGCTTACTGCAACACTGCTGATATATCCCAGGACTTGCCCTTTCTCCTTGACTCACTCATCTGATCCCATATTATGGTCAGCCTAGTGCATCAGAAGCAATTTCATTTGGTTTCTTGGCAAGACTACACTTTAACTGCACTCTGATCCAACCAAGAAAATAGTTTTAAAAAAGGCCCCTAACAAATCCCCATACCAGTCACTCTAGCCAGCAGTGGCCTCCTACATTAAAAAAAATTAATAATTCCCTCCTGTCTCTAAACATCTCCCCTTGATGTCTCAATCAGCTCTAAACTTCACACAGTCAAAACTAGGCTTCCAATTTGTCCCACATTCCCCACATTCCCCCATCCTCTCTCACTGTCAACACCACCTCATTTTCTGGGGCACTCAGACTCATAACCTGGGGGTTATCTTTGACTCCTCCCAGTCTCTCATCTGGGCTTTGTCCAAATCTTGCCATTCCTTTCTCCATAATATTTCTAAAATCTGACCTTTTTCTTTCTGGCCACTCGAAGAAAGCCTGAATGACAGCTCTAGCTATCTCTTTTCTTGATTACAATAGCATCCTCCTCTCAGGCCTTGCTGATAACTCTCACCAATCTGTACAAAATGTAGCTGCTCAGATAACCTTCCTGACAGGCCACTGGGATTGACATGCAGGTTAGCCTTAACCAAAAGTAGGCTTTGTCTAATTTCCTGTGGGCCAATATAGGAAATCGTTAATGAATGTAAATAATCTATGAAAGTTGTAAAAAGAATTAAAAAGCTATAAAATTTAACCACCTCTCATGACCATCACTGGGTCTCAGTGTATTCTTCCTGCTTACTTTGGTACAACAGACTTTCTATAGGAACGAACACTGTTCAGGGTGTTGCATACAATGCTTATCCATGTGCAGAGGGTCTCTTCTCAGTCTCCAAAGTCTATATTATCTAGGATACAAACAGCCAATCTTTCTCCATCTCAAAAGTAGAACCAGCAGCTATAATGCTGTACTAAACATTCATATGCAATACTACCCCCCCAACCAGTTACTCACCTTGTAAACCGTGTCTTGTAATATCATTTGAAAGCTAATAATGAGTTTAACATCCGTGTGACATGTATGCAACATGTGAAATTATGGCGACTCTTTGAAACAGAGGAGGCAAAACAGAGTTTTCCCAGACAGAGAAGAATGGCCAACACATTGAGTTTTGGACTGAATCACAAACAAAGCCATCTGTGGCCAAGAACAATGGAATATAATTGCACTGGAGCTCATAGAAAGATCATTTGCACTGCAAAAAAATAATATTCACAGGAGACTGTCAAAATTAACATGGTATCAGTCTTCTGGTGGACACAAAGCTGAGCCCTCCAGGAAGATTTCCTGACTTTGAAAAGAAAGATGAATAGCTGGAAGACTTTGGAGGTATCCATCACCAAAGGGTGCTGTTCTCCTTTGTCCCCTAGAGTTCATGACAAATGGATCCTTTCGGCCAGGAGGAAAGAGTAGATGAAAACAGACTACAGGTGTAGACAAAGATTGTAACTTGCTAAAATTGTTTGTCATTAGAAAATGTGTATATGTATGTCTCATCTATTTGTATCACTTAAATATCTGTTCTTTGTTAATAAACATATTTGAGTTTTATTACAAAACCATCTCAGTGCTATACATTAAACAGAAAGGTAAAGTCTTCAGATAACCTAGCAAGCTAGTGTGCATTCTGTTTCTGTGGAGCCAATTTAACTTCTGAGAGAGCCCACTGAGAGAGACTGGACACCGTAGGAGAGACTCCAGACTGAAGGATGCCCTGCAAGGAGTAACTAGGCTAGTGGAAAAAAGGGTGAGGCCATTGTGTTGGGAGCAGGCTGCCAGGGCCCTGAACCAAAGTTGCATAGCACAGACGCATCCAGGGTTACAGGGCAGGCAAGTGAAACTCCATAGTGCCACATCCTCAATGCCAGCTGAGGTGGTCTGGGATTGCTCAGAAGAGAATGGGTGGCTAATAAACTGGAGATGTTAGCGAGCTGGCATCCATGTAAGCTCAAGCAAATCTTCTCACTGGAGGCAGGGGAGGGGAACAAAGTGACTTTCGGTCCTAAAGACGCCAAGAACCATCACAATGCCCTTAAATGTTTTAACTGTCTGTATTTGGCCAGGTAGAACATTATGAGTAACACTAGGTAATTGTTACAACTCCCCTAGCCTTCAGCAGAAATTGTGGTTAGAGGAAGTCAAAAATTTAGTTTAAACCACATAATCTCCAAATCTATTGGAAAAATCCTGAGGCAGAGGCATAAAACCCTATTGCAGTTTCTATTTTTAGAACATTCTGCTTCGTGGGGATACGTTGCTATACTGCCAAGTGCTATATTTCTGAACTGACAGTTAAATTATAGGGTATTTGAAACAGATTAACCTGATGCCATTCAAAACACTTCAGGAAATGTATTTCAGTTGCATTTCTAAAAATCTACTTTCAGCTTCAGAAAGAACTGGCAGGCAACACTATCCAGACAAAAGAAAACAAACCAACAAATGGAAAGCTACTGCATGGCCTCAAACTAGGGATAGGATCCACAAAGGCACTTATACACTCACATCCAGCAGTCAGAGGCCACTGAGATCCTCAAAACCGCCACTCATTTGCCAACGAATCCTATTGGTGTCTAAATTCCCCTGGCACCTAAGATTCTGCTGGTGGGCATGCACAAAAGTCACCTAAGTCTTAATGTCACTAAACTGCTCAGAGCCCTCATGCCGAAATCCTAGTGGTATTCTCAAACCAGGTGTTCCCCTGCCTCTCTCCACTGAAGAGCCCTGTCTGGCAGGTGTGTTCAGACCATGCCTAACTTGCCCAAAGGATAGCTAGAGGCAGCCAGATTGTGGATTTTCCTGGGTTGGCATTGTGTCCCAAAATGCCCAGTGGTTAGGCCAGTCAGCTGGGATACGAGATTCTGGTTTCCAAATCTCCCCTCTGCCTAATTTAGAGCTGGGACTCAAACTTGGGGGCTCTCACTCCAGGTGAATGTCCTAACTAAAGTGCTATAATGCATGGGGGTCTCTCTCTCTCTCTGATGTTTCATAAGAGCAGCATGACCTGGCTTAAATGTCTAAGACCAAGAGAGGGCTCATGGATGTGAAGCCTAAGCAGAGAGGTGCTTCCCTCCCACCCAGAATTAGATTCCTTCGTCCCTTTGAGGGGCGCACTGCTTATGTCAGAGCCCTTTCCTTAGCCCTCTTGACTAGCTTAGGGTCTATGTCTATGAGATACAAGGCATATATTGGGACAGCTAGCCCCTTCTGTCACTGTGGCTACATTTTATTTTTAGCTCATTCAGAGCTAGCATGAGCACATCTGAGCTGGGAATCATATCCCCAGCTTGAAGAGACATACCCTTGGGCTGCTCCCTACTCAGCTTGCCGGCAACTGTGAATCCCTTTTCTAGGTGCCAACTCTCACCATGCATTGTATAGGGAGCCTGAATGCTTAACTCAGGGTGGAGGATTTCAATAGACAGTAGGCACCTAAGTGTTAAGTGTTGCAACTTTTGTGGCTTAAGCTTTAGCCCAGGGATGGGCAAACTGTGGCCCGCGAGCCGTTTTTATCTGGCCCGCGAGCTCCTGCCAGGGGAGCGGGACCAGTGGTCCCGCTCTCTTGGGTGGGGCGCTCTGAGAGCGCCCCGGAGAGCGGGGCCGGCTGCTGGCCGGGCGCGCCGCCCGGGACAGCGGACCTACGGCCGGCCAGACACGCCACCCGGGTCCCCGCAGCTGGCCGTGCGCGCCGCCCGGGACAGCGGACCCGCGGCCAGCACAACCCACGCTCTCCAGGCCCGTGGTGCCAGGCCGACCGCGGCAAGCCGCGGGGCCCGCGCTCCCGAGCCGGGACGGGGCCCAGCGCAGCAGACCGCGGAGCCCAGAGCTCCCAGTCCGGGGCCGGGTGGAGCGTTGCGAGCCGAGGGGCCCGGCGCCCGGCTCAGCAGGTAAGCAGGTGGAGAGGTGTAAGGGTATGTGGGGGGGGGGTGTTGTTGGGGGAGGGGTAGGGTGGGGGTTAGGGTATGTGGGGGAGTTGTTGGGGGGGTGGTTAGGGTAGGTGGGAGGGTGATTTGGGGGGGTCTCAGGAGGGGGCAGTCAGGGAACAGAGAGCAAGGGGCTAGATAGGGGATGGGGTCCTGGGGGGGCAGTTAGAGTGGGGGGGTTTCTGGAGGGGGTGATCAGGGGGCATTGGCTGGGTCAGGAGTTCTGAGGGGGGCAGTCCAGGGGCAGGAAGTGGGTGGGGGTCTGATGGGGGTGGGGCCTTCAGCCCTCCACACAATTTTGAACCACAGTGTGGCCCTCTGGCCAAAAAGTTTGCCCACCCTTGCTCTAGCCCATTAGAGATTCAAGGATCTACAAGCCAGCATGGTGGGAGCCAGGGAAGGCAGTTTACTTAAGACTTCCTATCTCTTAAAGTGGTTCAAAATATCTCTACCGTCATACAATTACCACCCTTTGTTTTATTGCCACCTACAACATTTGTTTGCGTTCCACAGGCTAGTAATGCATTGTGTTAAGTAGCATTTCTTATTTATTTTACCTGACAATAGCTTTGGTAGACTCAACAGGAAAGAGGATAGAACTATTTATACTATACCCCTCATAATCTTACATCTTAGTTAAATCTCTTTTAGCACTTTCCTTTTCAGAACTAAATCATTGTGGAATTTGCAGTCTCACACACTAAGCAGTCAAGTCATCACCTCAAATCTTTCTCTCATGACTCCCAGTCATCAATTATTGCTTCCAATGGCCTCTTTCACCTGAATTATTGCATTGGGTCTTGTCTTCGGCCCTGACTTTGCAAATGGATCCAGAAAGATGGAACTTTTCCCTCTTGTGGAGCCCCTCTGATGTGAGGGGGGTTTCCACACAGAAGCAGGTGTCTTATACACAGGACTGCCTGTCGGATCTTGCCCTTAGATGCATTCCCTGCTCTGAAGCACTTACAGGATATGTGTCGATAAAGCACTAGGGAAGTGATTTTTAAGTGCAAGAATTAAGAGCAACCACACCTAACTATCGTCATTTAAGTATTGTTAACTGCCTTCTTCCTTTAAAGCATACAGCTGAAATTGGAGCTAACCATGATAGACTAAAAGACCTCATATAAGAGTGTTCAGTTTTTACCCCGTCCATTCCAACTTACCACTTATGTCTGTCTTCATTCTACTGCCCCATGAGCATCAGCTGGAATTTATTGGGATCCCAAGCATTATGTAACCTTACCTGAGCAGCTGTTGGCTACCTCCACCCCATCACACATTTCACTCATCCAAATTAAGTTGCCCAATCCTCAAACACTGAAAATCTTGAAATGAAATTAAAGTCAATTTGTTATGTTTTTTACAAAGTGAAACAAATGACCCACTCCTGTAGACATTTATCTACAAGCTAGATTCACAAAGGAACTTAGGACATGTGATGGTCAGTGCCTAACTTTCAGGCACTTGGAAAAATCATAAGGAAAAAAGACTGATTCACAAAGCCCATACAATGCATGGGGAGAGATAGGTGCCTTAGACTGCAGTCCACAAAAGCCAGCATACTACCCAGGACTGTATTACCCAATAGGCAGACTAAGCACGTGCGTAGGGCACCAGCAAAGCAGGGGGCACCAAAAAAATAAAAAGAGACAAGTGCAATTCTAGAGTCCTACTCAAAGGTTGTGGTTGCATTGCATTGGAAGACCAATCACAAAAAGGAGAAACTATACGAGAGGCAGGAAACATTGCAAACAAGGTGCAAGAACTAGAGTTTCTAGTATTCATGTTGACCACGTGGAATGAAATTTTACACTTTTAAAGCTCTCCAAGAAAAAGAATTGGATTTGAAAACATGTGCAGACCTCTATCAATCATTAGCAGACCACTTACACACTTTGAGGAATGATTTCAAAAAATTTGAAGACATATCAAAAATATCTTGCCTGATACTAATTACAAAGAAGCCCAGTCCCACAAGCAAATCAGGAAAAAACAAGCAAATGACAGCAGTGCAACAGAAACAGCATTGAATCCTAGAGACAAATTTCACATACCTACTTACTACGCTATAATTGATACACTTGAAGCTCATATGAAGAGGAGAGATGAAGTGTACAAAGTAGTATCAAGTAGATTTTCTTTTCTAAATGATATGGACTTATCTGACGAACAGTATTTACAAGGTTCCCAAAAGCTCATACCCTGTTGACTTGAACCTGAATCTCTGTGGAGATGTACGGCAGTTCCACTGTTATATGCATGCAAAAGTTAATGAAACAAGAAACATGAAATTCAGTCACATTGATCTTCATGACACAATATTGAAAGATGGAATACAATGTGTATTTCCAAATGTAGAGATTGCACTATGTATTTTTCTAACATTGATGATTACTAACTGCTCTGCAGAATGCTCTTTTTCTCAGTTGAAAAGAATAAAAAAAATCAGAGAACAACAATATGTCAGGACAGACTTGATTCACTTTCCCTATTGTGTATGGAAGTGGACATGCTTCATCGAGTCAGGTTCGATGAATTTATCCAGAATTTTGCAATCAGAAAATCTAGAAAGAAGCTATTTTAATTTCACCAGACATGTAAATTTTGTGTCATTTTGAAAAATAAAATTTTATTTTACGGTATAGTATTGTTTTTATTTTGAATTACATGGGGGGGGCACCATAATCTTTTCAGTGCTTAGGGCCTCTAAAGGTCTTAATCCGACTCTGATACTACCTAAACTAGTCAATGGGAGATGCCAATGACAGGCATGTTTGCTAAGTCCTACCACACTAACTGAGATAGGTGCTTAAATCCAGGCTACAGGAAGGTGCCTATCTCTGTTAGTGATCCACAGCCAGGATCTTCCCCCTCCTGAAGTCAGGATGATTAGGCATCTAAGGCATTTCACATGATGAGTTAGGAAAGTGCCTGCCACACACAAAGCAGCCAGAGGAGCTACTGCTACCACCACTCACCTTATAATTTGTAGCTGAGTAGTTAGAACATTTTCCTGGTTGGGGGTGGGGAGGAATGTAGGTTCAGTTCCCACCCCAACCTGAAGGAATGGGCTTTCACCAAGTGTCCCATCTCTCAGGTGGGTGCTCTAATCACTTGGATAGTCTGATGTGGCTCCCTCACAATCAGTGCTGTTGAAGCTGTTCCAGTTTGGATAAAGAATTCAAAAGTCATTGGAACATAGGGATCTGGACCCTGTCCCTGCCCTAGCTACTAGGTTACAGTAACCCTCTCTAGCCCACTGACTAAATATTTAATCCAAAGCAAAACAACTTTAACAGGAAAGATGGAGAGCCCTCCCCGCCAATAGGTCACAGTGACAGCACTTTTAGAGGTGGGAGACAACTGCTCAAATCCTTCTTCCACCTGGACAGTGAGGGGGATTGAACCTGGGTCTCCCCACTTCCAGGTACATGCTGTAACCACTGACCTGCAAGTTATAAAGTGAGTGGTAACACCTATGCTCCTGCAGCATTCAGATTTTGAATGGGACTCTCTCTGATAGGTTTGCTTAGGGATCAAACCAAGGGTATTATCTTAAAATCCATAGGTGAAATTCAGGCCCCATGGAAGTCTATGGAAGTTTTGCCATTGAATTCAGTGAGGTCAGCATTCCACCCCATATCCTCAAACTGATTACCTCGTCTGAGAAAGCCAGCATATCAGACATACACTGACTTTTGGGGATATTAAGTCTGACAAAATCTGTCATTGTTTGTATTGCAATTAATCTAAATTTGTTAATTGCATATCACTGTGCTACATGATCTACCAGCTCTCAAAAGTCATTAGAGCTTTGTGATCTCCCTTTCCCTTTTTATGCCAGGTCTCATCCAAATCACATCTTTCAGGATAACAGCAGCAGCTAGTACTTTTAATAGAACTTTGGTATTGGAGAAAGTCAGGCCAGCTGATGCTGAGAATCTTTAACACAAAGCAATTCTAGAAGATGTTTGGTGCTAATATTACCAATGTGTGTGACCATGCCCAGGTCCCCATATCTCAACTGGACACTAGCAGACACATAGTTAGAATCTGTCTCATTCAGTATATAAATTGGAACCTTAAACTAACAACTATATTTTAGGGAACACATCCTCCAACTTCTACATTGTATTGATGACTTTACTGCACTTCTTGATGTTATGCATTTTTCAATGATACAGTTTACAGGCCAGTCCACTGTAACGTTTATATTTGTATTCAGATAATTATCCTGTGATGACAGCACATCAGTTAGACACACACAAGTTGTACATTGTTGATTTCAAATTGACTTCCCGCAACAAAAGTCTTAGTATGCATACAGTGTTTAAGTCTCACTCCATACAGACAAATTCTGGCTGGCCTTTCATATACATAGCACAAGAGAAATACATAATACACCTGCTGTATCTCAACCTTGGCTTCCCCCAGACTCTAATCTGCAGTCCCTTTGTCCACTGAGCTGCAGAGGGTAGGTCTTGGTAGAAGTAGCATAGTCCATACAGAATCCAGACCTGACCAGAGGCAGTATGTGCTGACCCCATTGATTGTACCTTCAGGCAGTTTGCACAGTCAGCTATACACATTCTCATGGCCAGCCAGACAACAGGCACAAAAGTAAACAGAGTTTCTAATAGAAAAACAATGTTAGTTTGCCCACATTTGGGGGTAAACCCCAAAGAGCCAGAATTTAGCATAAGAAAAATATTTCTAGTAATCATAATGAACTTTCTTTCAAAGTTTTATTCTTAGCCCCTGTAAAATACATTACTGTTTTGAAAACATATTCTAGCATTATCACAAACCATAAAATATATTCTCACTTCTCACTTCAAAGTGCAAAGTAGAAAATAAAACAAAATGATTTCTTGAAAGATATCAAATATAGGAAGAATTCTCTAATACTGAAAAAAAAAATCAACAACCACTGTTCATGATGCTAGTGTCCATTCTCTAATGCTGAGTGCACAGTGAGTTCAGAGGCAAACAAAGCAAGGTGCCTTTTTGTATTCTTTTTTGCAGCTGGCTGATCACAGAATTTGACTTCAATGTTGCCATCACTGAATGTTTCTCTCCTGGCCTCCTCTACAGCAATGGGCTCTCTTTGAGAAAGACTTGCCTTTTGCTGCATCATGCTAATCCCCGAGTTTCCAAGTCGCCTGGAAGGGGATGGGTTTTCCTTGACAATACAAAAGCAGATTGCAGAGAGGAAATTTTTCTTGAAGTTCTCGTTCATAAAGGCATATACCATAGGGTTACAAATGGAATTGAAAAACCCAGTGATCTGAACAATAGCAAAGATCATCTTGATTGTGATGTCATCATATTCACTTTCAAAATTACCTGGGAGAAAGGAAATATAATTATATAGATACCCACAAACTATACCCACATGCCATACCCACCCTTGCAAGTCAGAAGTTCTTGTTCAGCTTCAAGAAAAAGTTCTTAGATTTTTTTATCCATTTTAATGGTGAGTTTTGACCAGAAAGCAAAGCAAAACAAAACACAGTCATATAAAGGTAGTCTAAAAATCACAATTTATGAACTGCAAAATTAACAGGCAGTTGAGTGACACAAAGCTACCAGTCAGTTACATACATTGTTTATTTAAACCCCATTGTCCCCCATGTTCTATCTTCACTTCAGATTTGTAAACACTATTTTTGTCACCAAACACTGTCCTCTGTTCTTTTTACAGCTCTCACGGTGGGAAACTAGCTCTCTCCTCTGTGCTCACACACTTTGGTCTAATCCAGGCCAGATATAAGCTGGTAATGCTCCAGCCATTTAAAATAAATAGCAATCAACATGAGTATTTATAGAACACTTCACATGTTCAAAGCACTTGACATAGTAGTTGGCAGTGTGACCTAATAGAGAGTGCACTGTATTGGGACTAACAAGAACTGAGTCCTATTCCCAGCTCTGCCACTGGCCTCTGTACCTGTTTTCCCCTTTTGTAAAATGGAGATAATGATACTGACTCCTTTGTAAAGTGCTTTGAGATCAACGGATGAAAAGCATTATAAAAGCAAGTTATCATTAGCTGAGTAAATATTAGCTCCATTTCACAGACAGGGGAAAGGGAAAGTGACAAGCCATAGAATGACTCAGTAGCAGAGCTGGGATTACAACTCAAAACTGACTCACAATCCTGTGCTTAACTCAGCAAACCTCACTTTTGTCCACCTATACCAGGAATTGAATTAATTTCAGATTCTCATCTCTGGTCAGTGTACAGGCAGGGTTTCGCCTTCAAGGAATGAGTGACCTGCACTTCATATAAACATGCATGTCTTCTTGCATGCACAAAATCTCCTTGAGGAATGGATTACTGTCTGACTGTAACCACACTTGTCAAATCAATATACAGCTTTAAAATACAGTACTGATAATCACAGTCAGTCACATGCTGCATAAATACAGAAATTCAAGAAGTATATAAGTATAGATCACACTGAAATGGATGTAATGAAACCAATATCTGATGACAGTTACAGAGCACAGGAAACCAGCTTCCCCCGTGAAGTGGAAACATTGGCCCTACATAATTTTCTCTGTCTCTCTTTCTCCATTCATACACACTTGTAAGAACATGCAAGTTCATGTACACTCCCCTATAAACTTTTTTCTTACCTATTATCTCTCTTCTGGCTCTCACCCCAATTTCTGAATATTCAGTGTCATAAATATTGAAAACCTGATTTTCCTCTTTCAGTTCTTCCAAAAACAGGGTCCCCAGTTTCCAATGGAAGGTGACAGGTTTATTTTATTTTATTTTGCTTTGTTTTGTTTAACAATAAAGCATTTTGATCAGAGAAGTGTCCAAGTAGCAGAGAGTGATTAGTGACATGGAGAGATGTATAAGTTTAAGAAAGGTAGAGGTTAATAGTTCCAAAAAAAGCACTTTTATATAACCAATGATTGTCTTTGGTTGTAGTGAATTGTGTGTTTTCAACTGATTAATCAATGAAGTGAGGAAGAGAAATATATCAGCACCTTTGCTCTTAGCTGATACTTAGTTGATAGTGTTTTTAATGAGATCCTTGGTGTCTGAGGCACATAGAAGCAAAGAAGGACTGCAATAGTGAGGATCCACAATCTGGTTTGAAATTTCTATGGGACAACTGTGGCAGCAGCCAAAAATAACTTAGGGCAAAACCCACAGACAGTCTCTGATTTGCACTGAGGATGTTTGACCTACAAGGCAGCTCTGTAGTATACTCTGGTTTTGCACTATCTGCAGGGCCAGTTCTGACAGCTGCAGACCCTTCATATGCAGGGTGAGAGGGAGAAATAATACCATGAGCAGTGCCTGAGTCCTGCTGGAGTGTTCAAGGACACTGTTCTGAGGAGCTAGAAGGTGTTATGGCACTTCCAGTATTTCCAGTACTTGCATTCTGCCACTTCTTGAGCACATCTCAAAGAAGTCTGAACAATAGTATATGGGGAAAAGGTGATCTGCCAGTCGAGTGGAAGCATGCAGTTACTGTTACAGCAAGGAAACCAGGCAAGCTGAGATCTTGACCTGATGCATCAAGGCCAATTGCCCTTGCATGGAAACAGTGGTAACTGAGAGAGCAAGAGACTCACAGATAGCTCATAAAGTGGGTTTAGGAGGTGAAAGTGTGCGATTGACCACACTGTAAGGCTAAAGGTGGAAGACTAAATTTTTATAGTAACTTTTCTGGATATTGAAAGAGCTTATGGAATGTTCTGGAGAGAGGATTTAGTTCATAAAGTGGATGCCACGGGTATAATAGGAACGAAACCTAGGTGAATAAGGGATTTCTTAAATTAAAGAACTATGGAGCTGTGAGTAGGAAAAGCCTACTCCAATATATGTACACTAACAAATGGCACGCCACAGAGTAATCATGATGAATGAACTTCCAAAAGAGGTAAGTCCAGGAGTGGGCATCACTTTATTTGCTGCCGATTTCGCCACAGGGGTCACAAACAAGACAGCTGGAGAGAGCTGCTAAAAGAGTAAATGAAGCACTAAGAATAGGCACAAAATGGGAAAATATGAGGCTTTAAATTCTCAATTGACAAAACTAAGGGAATGATATTTACTAAAAGGAAAATTTAAAAAGATTATAAATCATATCTATATGAAAAGCAAATATGTATAGTTAAAAGCTACAGATTTTTAGGGGTGATATTTGATAGCACGCTCACTTGGAAGAATCATATTGAAAGTACTTCTCGAACCTCCTGGTGTGTGGATAAGAGCATACTCTTGATGTTACACAGAACTCCAGTAAGACCAATTGTTCAGTACAGGTACCAGGCTTTCAGTTCAGCATCAAAAATGAATTTGAGAATGTTTTACTCAGTCCAAGCTCTAGGGGTGCAAACTATGTGTGGTGCCTTCATCACAACACTGCTGTGGGTAGTGCAGATAGTGGCAGGTGAACTGTCCTTTGCTTTAAGAATAAAGCTTTTAGACTGAACCTTTTGGGCTAAAGTTATTGGAAACTGTGAAGATGAAAACACCAAATTAATATAGGACGAATGTTTGTAATTAAGTGGGCAATGTATAGAGCAAAAACTCTAACCCTGCTTATATGAGGCATTTTAAGTGTGGACAAAAGATCTTGGTGAAAACAAAGACCTAAAAGAGATTAAAATGTATAATTTTGGGAAAATAGATTGTAATTAGAAAAAGGAGCATTAAATGTGCAAGCTATAGCAAATCAATTCATTTGTGATAGATGGGAATGCTACTGTCCAATATATACTGATGGCTCCAGAGATGTAAGAACCGGAAGAATGGGAACAGTTTTGTGTGGTCCTGCGCTCAGAAACAAGCAAACTGCACAACTATCAAATTTTGTAGCCATTGTGACAATTGAATTGGCAGAGATAATGCTGGCATTACACTGTGTCATACATGTGCACCCAGACGCTACGGTCATCCTGTCTGATTCCTTTTCTGGACTACTGGCGATCAGCAATGGCTCTTCAAAGAGCAGAAATCATATTCTGAATGAAACATTAGTGTTAACAATAGATTTGATGTAGTTGGGTGTAATCATAGTAATAGCATGGATCCCAGCACACACAGGGTAGTGAGCAATTACATGGCTGACAAAATGGTTACAAAATGCAGTTGAAAATGAGCAAATTAATTTAAAGCCTTCTAAATATACTGGGGTTTAAAAATCAAATTAAAAATGAGTTGAGAAGAATGGCAAGAACTATGGGCAAATGAAACAAAGGGGAATATGAAATATGTCCAAGAATAAAAAATGCTGGTATTCTCCAAGGCCCTGAGAGCTAGAGTGAAGTGACTGTTTAGAATTGTAACTGGCCATTGTAGATTAACTAGTAATTTGTTTCTAACAAACAAACAAAGAAAGATGGATTATGTGGGATGTGCAAGTTCCAGGAAATGGATAATCATCTCCTTTGGGAGTGCAAAGAGTGCACCACTAAGAGGTATTTTATATGAAAAAAAATTGAGGCCTCAAAGTTCAAAATTTTTCATGGAAACACCTAGGACGAGCATCAAGAAAATGAAGCCCTATTAAAAAGAAACACTGAAATTCTTTCAGAACGCTAGGAATTAAAAGTGAAAGACTTTAATTTTTAATTATCTATCGTATCCAGTGCTTGGGATCATAGACTCAGTAAGTAAGTCCACTTCACCATAAAACACAAGATGATAAAGTTGTTAAAGGCTGGCTGAACCCTTCCACTCCTCTCCCACTCCCCAAAGAAGATAAGACTAAAGGGATAATTAGCTGGTAGGCTGGAGCATGCCTCAATGGACACCAAAATCAGAAACTTCCTCCCACTAGGGAGACCCATGGCTGCAGGACGCAGGAAACTCCACAAGATGGTGCAGCTTCAGCCACACCACTATAGGGACTTTCTCCAGTCCCTCGCCTTTCTGTCCATTTCATGCTACTTCTAACTGGGGCTACCATCAGTTCTCTTTCACCCGCTGCGTCCTCTGCCTATGCCGGCTGCTGCTGCCCTTCTTCAGAGCCATGCAGCCAGTTCATGAAACCCTCCTCTTTCAGCGGCTGCAAGCTGTCCATGACTAGGGGTAGTAACCTACACTTCCTGGCTACTGCCATTTCATGCCCTCTGCTTCCATTTCCTACCCCTGAATATTTCAGTTCTGACTGAATGCATGAATGTGCAAAAGTGATTCACAGTGAATCTTAGAGGAGAGTTATATCCTACATCAGGCATGGTACTGTTTCCTGGAGCAATAGTACATAATATTTTTTAAAGAAAAAAAGTGTTCTTTTTTTATCTACTAGGCATAGTCTGTGTACTTTCATCAACATTTACAACACAAGCCAGCATTTCATGGTCACATCTTAGGCTGAAATTACCTCTTCCAGAAAGGCATTTTTTGTTCAACACAGATTTTTTTTTCCCTTTGAGTCAGTTTTTCAGTTCATTTAAGAGTGGGTTTTTACCCTTTTTTGTTTGTTTTGGTGGTGGTTGTTTTTTTTAAATAAATATAGCTAAATTTCTAAATGATTGTTTTGAAACAAGGGCAAAATGAACTATTTCAACTTTTTTGAAAAAAAAAAAAGCTTTTTTTTCCCCCTAGCTGAAACTATTTGCCAAATTCCACTTAAACTCACAAATAGCTTTGGTGCCCCAAAAGAAGCATTTTAAATCAAATTTACTATCCATGAAAAAATAAAAAAATAAACCATACAGCTCTACTCTGTGCCTCTCAGCTACAAGATGGGTCACTCATACTACACCTGAAAAGAGGTTTCTGGTAGATAATTATATTTTCAGTGTAAGCTGCAACTATGTCTCTTTGACACTCAGACACCTTCCCACCATGGTCAAATAATCTGTTGATTATGAGCACGTACCTCTGTCACATTGGTTCTCAACTTGCAGCCCACGGGCCTCATGTGTCCCAATTAGCATACAGCTGCGTCCCAGCTATGTGCTAAAAAAAATCTGGGTCCTAGCTACCCGGGTCCATACGGTGGGGTCCTGGTTGCCTGCAGCTGCCCCCCACTCTGCATTTGTGGCCCACAACGATAAATAAGTTGGGAATCACTGTTATATCACGAGAGAGTGTTTATTATTCCAGATTTAAAAGCACATATTCACCTTAGCTGGCAATGGGCGCTTTAAAAAATTTAATGCTGCAGTAGAGTTTGATACAATATCAGTGATTCCAGTACTAAAAAGAGAAAGAGACACTCAGAAAGATATGCTTTAACTTAAGAAGCGTGGCAGGTACTCACTGTATTCTATCATCATGTGAATAACATGGAAAGGGGCCCAGCAGACTGCAAATAAAACCACCACCGTCACCATCATAGCGATCGCTCGCTTCTTCTTCCTGAAATTATACTAAGGTAGTTTTTACAGAATAACTTGAATAAACTCTTGATTAGCACAAGTACCTCAGGGACAGCTTCCAAAGGTATGTAGGCACCCAAAGATACAGACAGGCACTTAATGGGATTTTCAAAAGTGCCCACTTGTTTAATCCTCCTTGAAATCACTGAGCCATATCAAATAAGTAATAAATAACAACAGCAATGTCATATTTTCCTAACTCAGGATCCAATTTGAAATGCAAAATCTACTTACCTTCATGCAATTGCACTAAAACTGTCCTTTACTTATTCAGCTCTAAATATTTGGACAAGCAAGTTTTTTGTTGGTGCATTGAAATGCAGTTTTTTCCCAAGCAGATACTTACGAGCACACAGACTTTGAAAGATTTTCAAAAGTGACTAGTCATTGAGTGACTCAATTTCTGGGTGCCCAATTTGCAACACCTTAAATGGGTCTGACTTTCAAAAGGGGAATCCTCAGCACTTTCTGAAAAATCAGTCCTCTTCTGAGTATCTGAAGTTGGACTCTCATAAACTGAGATACTATGACCTCAAGAAATCCTTAATGGCAATGGGCAGAGGGCTCCCTTCCCCCCATATTGCAACTTACATCAGGCCTGACACACTCATTGCCTCAACACACTGTTGTCAAAATATATATCCCAAGGGTGTCATGTACAGTATCTTACATAAACTGGGAACACACTGGTCCTGAAAATCATTGTGTGATGTATGTCTGGGTTGTGCATAATGAATTATAGATGTGTGTTAGAATTCCTGCCAGCAGGAATTTGCACCAGAGTAGAGAGCAGACCCATCCCTGGATAACATGAGACTTATCCTTGAGGGGGACCCCAGTTAGAGGGAACAGGGAAAAGATTTTTTAAAAGGATGGAAGAGTGTATAGAGAAAGTTCTCTGGGGAAATTAACAATACTGGAAAGATTTACAAGCAGCTGATTGTGCCTGGTAAGCATTGTAGGGAGCTAATGACATTACCCCACAACTGTCCTTTTGCAGATCACTTGGGAACTCGGAGGACATATGAAAGGTTGAAAAGGAACTTTTATTGGCCAGATATGAATTGGGAGACTATTGCAGGTCTTGTGACTTATGCCCAAAGTGCAAGGACCTGCAGGGTCTCACAAAGCTCCTGTATAGCCCTTACTACTTGTGATCAAGGAGGCATTTCTTAGGGTGGCAATGGATATTGTGAGCCCTATGCCCCAGCCACCCCAAAGGAAAAAGAAATATATTTTGGTGGTAGAAGGGCTCCTGGGTCACAGGTACTCAAAATATGAGTCACTGCTGAAAATCTTGGCCCAAAGGTTCTGTTTAGGGCTGAAGTTAAGGTGCCCAGATACCACAGTGATATATCAAAAACCATGGATGGATCATTCTATTTAGCTGTTTCAAACATATATGTAAGTATGTGATATTTAATAATGTAACAGCTTTTATTTAACACTTTTAATGCAAAAGATAAGTATTTAAGTTATGGTAGGCAGTGTAGACAATACTGTATTTTAAAAATCAATTTTGTTGTTTTAGCTGTTCAAGCAAGTCTAATTCTGATACCTAGAAATGGAGAAGCTGCTCAAAATCCATGATATATCAAAAAGCAAGGATTTTTTCCTGGGACTGGGAATACTGACTGTATCTGTAATGTCTCATTACTCTATCAGTGTCCAACATAGATAAGGAGCTGGATGGAACCTTGCTGCCTGATCATTTTTGTTGCTATAGGACAGCGTTTGGAGGAATAGGGTCTGCACCATCTGTTAGGGGTACATGCCCTGCTTTCACCAAAACACTTTGCAGGCTCAGAATATGTCTGGATTCATCATTACTCATGAACTCCCATATAACATTATTACCACCAGGTGTTATGAACCCAGTATAAACTTCTACCACTTGAGCTAAAGTAGCAACTCTATTGGTGGACAGAAGTAGTAGAACCTTATCCTCTATGTGGAGGAATCACTAGCTGGGGATTGGCACACACTTTACAAGTATGTTACATTACTATTTTATTCAGTTTTGCAACTTTGTCATCATCCTCATCCTCATTTTGATTGATGTTAGCCACTTGACTGAGCAATCTTTTCTCTTTAAGATGCTACTTATTATTCTCCTTGGATTCAATATTTAATGTGATGCTATCCTGATTTCTGTGCATTTATTGCCAGAATTTGCCATCATACCAGGAAACATACTTGCCAAATTAAAGAAAAACTACAGCGTAATATATAAAGTAGGGTAATTGCTGCACTAAATTACAAAGAAGTGTAACTATATCATTTTGTTGTCTGCTTGTTAATTATTCATTTTTTAAACTGCATTGCAAACATAAAGTTTCCATCTGGATGGTCTCATGAGGCAGAAAAAGACAGAGGGCATTTAGATCTCTTTAGAAACTATTCAATTAGAATGTCCCAAATTAGTTGTCAGATAAGTTCCAATTTTTTTAAAAAATATATTTCTTTCATTTTTAAAAGGCTGACAGAATGGAGGTTATAGATACACAAATAATGAACTCACCTTAGAAAACTTTTGATATTATTTAGAATCCAGGTGGATTCTAAAAGGAATTGCATTTGATCACTCTAGGGTGACCAGACAGCAAATGTGAAAAATCGGAACGTGGGTGAGAGGTAACAGGAGCCTATATAAGAAAAAGACTCAAAAATTGGGACTGTCCCTATAAAATTGGGACATCTGGTCACTCTAGATCACTCCCAGTCTGCCTCAGGAAAGTAACAAACTGCTTCTTCTTCCCAACTTATGATCTACATTTTTAAAAGTGTTAATTTTAGGTGCACACCTGAAAAGGATCCAATTTTAGATCGGGTCTTAGCACTATTTGAAAATCAGGCCCTTATAAGGTATTTCAAGTTGGGCACCAAATATTAAGTCATTAGTAGGGCCCTACCAAATTCACAGCCATGAAAAAAGCATCACAGACCGTGAAATCTGGCCTCCCCTTCCCCCCCGCCACCCCATGGAATCTGGTCCATTGTGTGCTTTTACCCTATACTACACAAATTTCAAGGGCAAAACCAGGGTTTCTTAAATTGGGAGTCCTGACCCAAAAGGGAGTTGCAAGGGGATCGCAAGGTTATTTTAGGGGCATCATGTTATTGCCTCCCTTACTTCAGAGTAAGTAGCACCAAGCTCTGAAGACAGCACCATGCCAGAAGCAGCACAGAAGGGTAACAATATAATATCATGCAATCTTACTTCTGTATTGCTGCTGGCAGCGGTTCTGCCTTCAGAGCTGGGCTCCCAGCCAGCAGCTGCTGCTCTCCAGCTACTCAGCTCTGAAGGCAACGCAGCTTCCAGCAGCAGTACAGAAGTAAGGGTAGCAGTTCTGCAACCACTACAATACCCTTGTTACTCCCCACAACTCCTTTTTGGGTCAGAACTCCTACAATTGCAACACCGTAAAATTTCAGATTTAAATAGCTGAAATGATGACATTTACAATATTTAAAATCCTATGACCATGAAACTGACTAAAATGGACTGTGAATTTGGTAGGGCCCTAGTCATTAGTCACTTTTGAAAATCTTGTGAGTAACTTTTCTTCTTTCCAGTCCCCAGATTTTTTTCTCAAATCTGAAAGTTCTAACTCTCTGGTTTTACTTTACAAACCTTGATATTTTAGACATTTCATTCCCATGAATGGTTTGAAGAACTGAAGCATCTCCTATTCGTTTCTTAATCCAGAGTTCATAACCAATTTTACTGTACAACAGAAGCATCAGCATCAGTGGAAGAAGGAAGAGTATGACAAGAATGAAGGTGGTATATATCTTTTGGTGAACAGCACTGGTCCACTCCTCCAAGCAGCAAACATACTCTTTTTCATACAGAAAATCATATTTAACCTATAACAAATGAAATAGAAATTAGTCACTTTAATAAAGACCCTAATTATGAAGTGTGTTACATGTTCTAAAATACCTTGCTTTATAACAGGAATTCAATGGAGACACCTTTCTAGTGAGACTATTCTTCTAATGCATTTTCCATATAAAGGGCAGCATTCACGCATTTCTTATGCCGGGTAAAAACTTTACTTCCTTTCTGCAGCAGAGGGATTGTCGTCCAAGAAGAGCAAGAGGTGTTTTAACCAACACCCTCCTTCAGAGTTAATGCTGCAGAGGAAAATGCCTTTTTCTCCTTGAGGCAGCTGCTGTGATGTGCTGAAACAATATACTGTTTGGGTTGATTACTTTTAAGGTTGTGCTGGCATCTTGGCCAATACAACAGGAATTGAGCTGGGGTCCTTCAGAGCCAAGCATGATTCTGTACAGCTTGAGCTAAAAACAAATAAACTGCTTTCTAGATAGGGTAGTAATGGGTTCATGTTTTCTGTGGATCAGGTACACTAGCTCTCTGTATACCACTGGTCAAAGTCAGGTTAATTTGCATTACCACAAAGAAACCATAAGCCTGCCCCAAATGTCTTATTTTAATTTTCCTCTACAACTGGGGTTGGAGCAAGGACTGTTTTTCTATAGCACCTATTACATTTTTAAAGTGGCTAAAGTAACATTAGTAAGCAGTAATAATATTAATAATTAATAGAAATCAATATCGTTAATGGCAAATATAAAACACAGAACTAAATACTGGATGAAAGAGAAACAGTGCATCCAATTTATTTAGCCTTCCAAGAGACTTTTGATAAATAACCTCATCTGAGGTAATGTATCAAAAGCTTCTTGGAAGGCTAAAAAAAGTCAAACATATCTAAAAACATTGTTTAACCCTGGGATTTTTTAAATGTATATAATTTAAATGCCGATTTGGTTGGCACATCCATTTTCATGTGAACAACTATCTAACTATGTGATCTAGGCCCTGATCCTGCAACTAAATCCACATAAGCAGCCCGCTCTCCCCCGCCACGCATGCAGAATCCTATTGAAGTCAGCCTGGTGCAAGGCATCTGCCCAGGTGGATCAGATTGCAGGGTCAGGGCTTTGGTTTGCATGCACAAATGCAGGTATCTGTACACAGCTTTTGCAGTTGTAATTATTGAGGCTGACAGAAAACTTCTCAAACTTCAGTTTTCAGAACAAATTTGTCTCATCGGCCAACAAACAAGGATTAAAAAAAAACAAAAAAACCCCTATCTACACACACAGCTTGTAACCAAGAGTACGTAGCTCATGTCTATAGAGACTACTGTGCCCCTTTCTCCAATAACAATATGCCAAATAACGCTTTTTAAAGGATTTTTAAAAAATCTAGACTCCCAAATAGCTGCTTCTAACAGTTAATGAAGGTTTTGAATGGAGTAACCATTGCTTAAACAAAGGCTCTCTCTGAGAGTATGATTACATTATATATCATACCATACCTCCAGTCGCTGTACATACCACATAGGTGACCCAACAATAACTGCCAGCAACCAGACTATTCCTGTAAATAAACAAATATCTTTTTAGTGCTCAGCTGAGCAGAGAACTTACCATGAATTCATTTTACTTTAATAGCTTCAATTAGCAAAACTTTGTGTTGCAAACTGAACTTGAAATTTAAGGTCAAATTTTACAGTCAACTTTTGTGGACAATTGACTTATTGTAGATATGAACAATAGCAACACTTTTCTCTTCATCAAGCCCCTTCATCAAGTGTGTCCTTCCTAAGAGTCTCAGGAGCCTTTAGTCTAAAGGACAGCTACATTTGATGCCAAGGCACCATCTGCCCTGTGAAAAGCAAAGATCAGCATCACCCTATGTTCTCTTTGCATAGCAGATATGATTAATGAATACAGCTGGTGTGCCTCTTCAGCAGTACTTGTGTACTTTGAATATCTCTTACAAAATGACTGTAACAAGATTATCAAAATCCTAGTCAAAACTTATTCAAATACAAACTACTTTGGATCAGAAACCAACTACCCACAAACAGAATATCAGCAAAGATGGTCGCTTTGATTTACATTAGCCTGTTAGTTCGTGAAAAAACAAAATCATGCTTTTGAGACAGGCAGATTGAGAAAGTTGTGGATAGTGTTAATTTAAAAAAGGGGGATAGAGGTGAAGTAGAAAGACAAGGGATTGTTCCAGTCTTGCATGGACAGTGTTTCATAGAATATGGCTAGCCTCAGTAGTAATTCTGTTCCATTGAACAGATCAATACCTTCTCTACTATGCAAATCTCCTACACCAGTTATACACAACAGAATCATTTAGCTCACAAACAATGTGTGTTGTATGAATAATGGAGCTGCCTATAGTCTTACCCAGCATTGTGAAAGCTCTTCTGTTAGTGTACTGCCATTTCATTTTTAATGGATGCACAATTCCCTGATGCCTTTCCACAGCAATGCAGGTCATCGTGAGAATCTCAGCAACAATAGCAGCAGATTGAACAAATGGTACCATCTTGCAAGCAAATGTACCTGTAATGGTTAAAAAGTAAAGCATTTAATCATGGAGGTAAAAATAATAGGCTCAGGAAGTCAATAAAGTCATATTAAGAACAAACTAACCTATCTTCCTCAGATATATTTATTTCAATACCTAGACTTCTAGGAAGCTCCTTTCAAGTGCTTATCACATGTGGCTCCTTGTATTTCTGTAATATTTAGAACTATTCAAAAATTTTTCCTTTCATACAATTTAAAGATGAAAAAGATCTCTTCTGTTGTCTTGCCAGCTCCATAACAACCTAACACTTTTCCCTACTATTTTGTTAGGGTTTTGTTCAGTCTACTTTTAAATGTCCCAACTTACATGATATAATCATTTCCCTTGGGAGGTTGTTTTACAGTCTCATCTATCAGGCAGTTTTTCCTGGTATTTATTTGAATTTTTCCTTTTCTTGACCATCTCATTACTTCCACTTATATCCCCAATTATTCCGCTCCCTCCTGTGTTTACATCCTCCAAAATATTCATAGCCTTAAGTTTTCCTTTCAGGCACCATTTAGCCAACCTGTGCACTTTTCTCTCTTTAAAAAGTTCTCTCATAAATTAACACCTCAACTATTTTTGCACTTTTCTAATCTTATTCTTCTTTGTCAAGATATTTTGTTAGCAAGACTGTCAGAATTGAATGCAATACTCCAATTCCAAAAAGCTCATATGGAGATTCTTGGCACAATACATTATGCTTCTGTACAGCTGTTCCCAAACCATTGGACTTTGTTTTTTTATTGCTGCTCTAACTCATCACAAACGCAGCATAGTGTTATTTAGTCATTCTGAAGTATTGATTTTTAAGTATTTCCCAAGACAATAGCTGTAGTTTGGATTACTGTTTCCCAAATGTATTCCCTTATATTAACCTCTTCCCAAACTGAATCTTGTCATTTCTGTCCAATATTTCTAATCCTGATGTCATTTTAGAGTAGGGTGACCAGGTGTCTGGTTTTTTATCAGAACACCCAGTTGAAAAGGGACCCTGGTGGCTCCAGTCAGCACTGCCAATCGGGCAATTAAAGGTCTGGTTGGCAGCCCAGTCGGAGTCGCTGCAGCGCTAAGGCAGGCTAGTCCCTACCTTTCCTGGCACCACACTCCACCCTGAAAGCAGCCAGGTCTAGCTCCTAGTGGTGGGGCCACAGGGCTACATGCGCTGCCCCCATCCTGAGCACCGGCTCTGCACTCCATTGGGCAATTCCCAGCCAATGGAAGTGGAGGGGGCAGTGTGAGCAAGAGCAGCGTGCGGAGCCTCCTGCTCCCTCCCCCTCCCCATCTACTAGCGCCGGACCTGCTGCTGGCTGCTTCCAGGGCACAGCGCACTGCCAGGACAGGTAGGCAGCCTGCCTTAGCCCTGCTGCACTGCTGACCAGGGGCTGCCCGAGGTAAGCCCATAGCCCTACCCTTAGCCCCACCTCAACCTCTGCCCCAGCCCTGAGCCCCCCCAAAACCTGCAGCCCTCCCTGCACCCCAAAGCCTTCATCCCTAGCCCCAGACCAGAGCCCCCCAAAAACCCAGAACCCCCTCCCACACCCTGAAGATATTTAACCATGGAGCTTCTCTCCTGTGGCCAGTTTAAGGCGAGGTAACATGAGAGCTTTCCTCAGCTTAGTTCAAAGGGAACAGTCACCAGACCTATGCCCACTTTAGCCAAAGGGCCCAAAATAAGCAGTTAACTCTCCAGCCCAGTGGAAAGGAGGAATTCACAGAGACCTGATCACCGCTCCCTGATTCTGCTCTGACTAACCTGCAGGGGGGCAGCTTTAAGTGGCAGAAGACCTTCCACATGCGGAGAATCTCTTCCTTCTCTCCCTTGCCTCCTCTCACTTGACACACCTCTTCCCCCTCATGCTGGGAGGCACAGGTCCAGCAGAGAAAGCAACAGGTTAGGGGGCTGGCAGAGGTGGCCACAGAGCCACCTCCACCAGTTTTATACCAGCCCTTCTACATGGGGGGCTTCATCAGGGAGTTTTTCTAGCTCCTTTAAGTTCACTTTGTGCTATACAAGCAGACTTAGAGGACTGAAGAACATAAAAATGCTTCCCTTTCTCGGAGAGTCCCTAAGCTGTCCTTTATTGTCTGTACACCTGTCTTGATATCAGGTGGGAATCTTCTTCTGACTGGCAGCAGAGCAGCTTCTCCAGAGCAGAGTAGAGCAGGATCTTTGCCTGGCTCTCTTTGATGGAAGTTAAATCATACGCTGACTGACTTCAGACATGTCCTCTCCCTTATTGCTGTATCCCTGGGCCACTTCCTACCTTGACATAGCTACCAACAGTCATTCAGGGTAGCTTAATTAAGTCAACGGACAAGCTCTCTCCCATCAGCTTAGAGCGGTTACACTAGAGAGCTTACAGCAGCACAGCTGCACCGCTGTAAAATCTCTAGTGTAGCCACAGCCTTCGGGTCAGTGTTTTACTTCCCTCTTGATCTTGATGATTTTATTTTTCTTTTGCTGCCGTGTTTCCAGCAGGCACAATAGGCCTTTTGATTTGAGGAGGAGTGGGCACTCAAAGGTCTAACTTACCTAGCAACCTAGTGTTTCTGTCATCACTATCCATGGCAACCATTCTCACAGGACACCAATTTACAAGGACTATACAACTTGCTTATGTATTGCCCTAAACTGACAAAAGAATTCTAGTTTCAACTAGACATAAAGATGAATCACAGAGTAAATTTAATATCCAAGATTTTCTTTGAAAAATTAGAAAACCTTTTACTAGCTTTCTCTTGGCATTTAAAACCCATTGAGTTAAAAGGCAAAGTTCTCATTAGCCTCAGGGAGACTGACACTGAGAGACCCAAGTAATATTATTGAGCACTTTACTTCACAATAATTGTGGCTTAGTATAAAAGGAAAAAAGTTTTCCCATTGAATTGAGATTGGAAAAAAAGAGACAGTCTAATTTAAAATCTTTTTCTGCTCTTCCATGAGCTGAAACACTTAAACAATTTCCTGTAATTATGACATTAGCATAATAGATTTTAATTTTTAGAGAAAAAGAAAAAAAAATTAATTATTCTGATTAGTGAACACCCACATTTTTCTCCATATGACTTAAAATAAAATAATTGGAAAATTGGCCTTAATAGCAAGTAATCTAACCTATTATAGAAAAAAAATTTCAGACTGGAAATTTCATACACTGTAAAATACTTTAACATTTGGAAAAGAGCAAAGGGACTTCTGAATGTCATGTGTTACTGGCATAGAGTGGGGAATTCTTTTATAGCTGTGTGATTTGTTTCATAATGCACAATGCAATTCTGCTTATTGTGATATGGGATGCGTTTTTTATTTTATCATTTAATTTCTTAGCATCTCTGCTTTGTAATCTGATGCCCTGAATTTCTTATTTAAACTGTTTTAAGTTGGGGCAAAAAATGTATCTTGGCAAAGTGTAGTATTAAGCTGATTTGTACACAATATACGAATAGGATTTCAATAAAACTACCTTTTGAAAAAAGTTTAATCTTTTAAAATTAATCCTGTAATGATTCTGAAATCTTCATGTTGACATTCAGAAGACCCTGAAAGGCTCTAGGACTTTGGAAATCTCAAAATAGAGGTTACTTGAACTCCTGTATGTTAGAAATTATAACATTATCCTGGTGAAAGAAGACTTTTTTCATTATTATGTATTATTAATAGTAATTAAGGAGCTCTGACTCATTAAGTGTAAGAAGAGTATGCTTTTTTTTTTATCTGACTTTTAGGCAGAAGGCACACTAATATCCCGACAATAGATGGCTTCCTTCTCATACAAGATGGAATGAAACAGAGCCTTTTCTTTTTCCTGGCATGTATTTTGATAGACACAAGAGTTATGCTCTTTCTCAAAAATAAAGTGTTCAGTTGTGGTTTATGCGTTAGCTCACTTGAATCAAGAGGGGTTGAGTGACCATGATCAGCAAGGTCCCTAATTTCAGTGTATGGCATACCAGCACCATTTTCAATAGAAACAAAACGTTCTCATATTACCCAATCAAAATGTTTCATTTCAGTTCATCATTAAACTATACTTCCTCTAGCACCACATTTTCTCATGAGATTTGTACTTCAAGTATCTCATGATGCCATTCTTTCCTACAGGCCAAGCTTACTGGCCAGACTATATCTTCCATGATGCACCACATAGCACAGTCAGAGGAGAGACCACACTGCATCATGGGAAATTCCAAATCAGATCTAACAGACTCTCTGCATGACTAAATCTGAGTGATATCTTGTAGGTGGATCTTATTTTGTGAAAATTAAAAAAAGAGTAATTTACAAAGCTTAAAAGAAAGCACTCATTTGTACAATGCAAGGTAATTAGTGATAAAGACAAAAGAGTTTTTCTTTTAAATGAAAGTCATAAAGTAATCATAAAATTCTAAAGTTGAGATTTTCAAAAGTGCTTATTTTTTACCAAATTCTGCTTCCACTGAAGTCACTCAAAGTTTTACCATTCATGGATTTTAGTATTTCTTAAGTATTTCCCTTGCCTTTCAGTTGTCACTCTCTATAAAACATTCAGTGCTTTTGCATAATATAATATGACTATAATCTATAAATTCAACTGGCTTAATAATGACATTTAAACCATTCATTAACGAAGCAATTAAGGAAATGGGAAAAGTAACTTTGTAATTGCTAAAACACTTGGCCAAGTAAAAATGCAAGTTGAAAGGGCTTCCATTTGTCACTTAATTTCTTTGCTCTCCTAATGTATGTGAAGTTTAAATACTATAATTGATATAAAATATTTAATAATATTTTGAGATTACAGAATATTTAAAAGACAAGCCTACTTTTCAAAGTAAGTTACACCCACAGATATGAAACAAATATATCCAATTTAATATTATGCTGGTAGTGTCAGAGTTTCTCATTATTGAGCTAGAGTATTTGTTTATAATTTGGAATTCTGAATATATGTACAGTCCAGAGCACCATTTTCCTAGATTAGGTGATAAAGATTGGTTATGTTATTGGTGATTTTTGCAGGAAGGTCTTGGATGAAATATAGGTATCTCATTACTTTGTACTTTCCTCAAACAGAATGGACCATTGGTCTGATCATTACTCCTGAGGGGATTCTGTGCCCCTGTGGGGGAACAGAATTAATATGGTCAGCATTTTTATGTGCCTCTCCCTCCCACGTCCCACCATGCAGAAAACACACAAAAAATTTGTAGGGGGACACAAGACTCTTCCCTGGCAGCCCAGCCAGTATGTCTTTTCCAGTGTGCTTGGAGCAGCTTCAGAGATGAGGGAGGGGGCCTGGGTGTGCATGCCTGTGTGGTTAATTACCATGGGTGGCGGGCATACATGCCCGCCAACAAGCAAGAGAGAGAGAGAGAGAGAGAGACTCTGCCCCCCTCTCTTGCGACTGCAGCTCACTCACAATGGAAGGGTAATGCTTTTTATTATGCAGGAGGCAGGCTAGAGACAGAAATGTAGCAGTCTACCTGAGTTAATTGATCTCATTCTCAGAGGCAGAAACGTAGCAGTCTGCCTAGTAGTAACATTGTTAATATTCCTATTGTTAATTGTTCCCATTCTCAGTCAATTCCCCAGGAGCATAAAACCTGTGAAAGTTTTAAGGCCCCTACATTGCGAGAATGATGTAAAAAGATCTATGTCCTTTCTCACTTTTTTCCTATGCCAAAGTGGCACAATGGGGTTAGATTACAGCTAAGGATTTATTTTACTTACCCATTAAAAAAAAAAAAAAAAGACAATGGGAAATACAACATTTACCAAGCAGTCAATAAAATGTCAGGACAATTAGAACCAAGCACTTCCCAAAGTACCCAGCCAGGTACAGGACAATGATTAGCAAAACTATATTACTTTCATGTGTGAAAGTCTGAGCAATTTAAAATAACATATTTTTTATTTTTATGTGGTTTTTTTCTGTTTGATGTTCTGTTATGTAATTTAAACGAAAATCTAGGATTATAACTGGAATGCAGGGTATTAGTTACCAAGTGTTCATAATTTAACTTTCATGTGATGAATAGTTAGTGACTTTTTTCTGTATTATAGTTTAAATAAATTATCAAAACAATTGAAACCCAGTTGATTATATTGCTTTATTTTGACAAATAAAATCTGCAGAATTTTGAATTTTTTGATGCAGAATCCTCCCAGGAGTAGATCGTTAAGATTTCTACCTGTGTCTGATCTAATATGTCAGTCATAGGAACATTAGCTCAAATCAGATTCGGAATATACTTGATCAAATCAGTGCTCCATCTAGTCCCATACTATGTGGCCAGAACCAGATGCTTCAAAGATAATGCAAGAAACTGCAATCCGGTCAACTGTGACATAAGACCATAGTTTCTTCCCAGACCTGATCAGTTTGAAGTTGGCTTACACCCTAAATTGCTCAGATCCCTATTTCTTACAGATAATTAAAAAATCTACAGTTATATTAGATAGGGTATGTGTCTAATTCTTTTTTGAATTCTACTAAACTCTTTTCTTCAATATCTTGTCTCAAAGTCTAAAAATAGTTTCCATTTGTAAGTTTTAAATTTACCGCTTTTCAGTTTCATCAGATGTTCTTTTGCCCTTGTATTCTGAGAAAGGATAAACTAAAGCCAGTGATTTCCTTCTCTTCACCATTCATTATTTTGTATACTTTTATCTTGTCCACATGATTTCCTTCTCTTCACCATTCATTATTTTGTATACTTTTATCTTGTCCACCTTATTTGATTAATCTCCTCTCTAAATTTAACAGTCCCAATCTTTTTAATCCATCTTTATATGAAAGTTTTTGTGCATGCTTTCAATCAGAAACAAGTATCTGAAAATACCAATCAACACTGGTATGCAGATAGGGTGAATGATGCTACATGAGCTCACTGGTACAAATTACTGTGAAATCATGTTGCATTTCGTGGAACAGAGCTGATTATAGATGATTCTCAGTCTAGAATAAGGACAATATAAACTACAATATTTTTCTATGGCGGAAGGGGAGGAGATGCATTTGTATCCACGTCCTTACTTTAAGCTGCACACAAACAAATGCCTGTCTGGAGGTCATATCAACTTCCTGTTTACTTTGAGGTTTTTTAGCTAGCCAATTTCCTAACATCTATTTATGAAGTTTAATACTGCACTTTCTAATATTGTCAATACCCTAGGTCCCATTAACTGAAAAAGATGGTGGGGGAGGGAGATGAAAAATGTTCAGTGCCAAATCCAATTTTAAGGAACATTCCAGTACCAAGCACAGAGAAGTTTCTGATGCCCTGTACATAGTCATGCATCTCTGCTAACAATGCCTTCACATAACGGTGGAAGAAATCTCTTTGCACCACTGTACCAAATAAATAAATAAATAAATAAATAAAAGGCATCTGGGGAAGGAGTATTGTATTGTGATGGGGCAACTGCTGCAAGTCGGATGGCATATTGTCAAATACAAACTGCTAACCCAAAGAGCAGAAAGCATCCTCTAGCCACCCTAAACACAGACCTGGCTACTACGTATACCTCTGGTGTCATTCCAGCCTTTTGATGCTATCAGGACAGTGGAAACTCCTAGTGGTCTCTCTCAGATAACTTGCTTCTCTCTAAAGGCTTGTGTGTAAAATATAAAGTAAATTCAAATCCAATCTTAATCCAAATTTAAAATTGAGTAGTTACTCCTGATTAATGCCCTGTGTGGACATCTTATTCTGGAATAAGAGCATCCACACAAGGTGGTAATCAGAAATACTAACTTCCTATGTAAACAAGCTATAAGAAAAGGCCCATGACAGAGGAGCAGTGTCGCTCCCTGAGTCCCTGGCATCTGTCCTGAGGAGACTATCTTGACTGGGAGAGGGAAATGCTGAGAGAAGCCCTGCAGGGGACCAACTCCAGCACAACCAGTCCTCTTTCACCCTGGCTCCTTGCCAGTGCCACCAAACCACAGTATTTAAAGCAATTTTCCATCCCCCAGGCAGTAGCACAAAGATACTGCTGATGGTTCTAAGTAATTTCAGACAGGAGCAAGTCTTGTGGAATTTGCCCCTATTGGAGGGAAACAGGAGGATCCCCATTTATAATAGCGTTGAACCTGAACTCATCTTTGTTTTATTCAGATATAACACAGCACCACAATCAAGAAAAATGTAAATCACTCCTTTCCTTCTACTTTTCTGAGTGTGCACAGGACTTTGACTAGATCATGTGAGAGGAGGTAATGTACTGAGTTACTGTAAAAGCAACAAAGAGTCTTGTAACATCTTATTGGCTACCCCTCTGATACTGAGTTACTGTAGTTTATGCTGAGATTTGTACAGTAAATGACAAAGCAAAACAAAAACATGTCACTTCACCTCTTCTCTGACTTCCTTGTCCTTCTACCTCACTCAGTGAAGATGCCACCCTGTGAGATCCTGCCAGAGAGTTTCTGAAATTCAGCCCAATAGTCTGTAGCATGTTCATTTTTTTGTAGTTGTCTCTGGAATAAAAATATCTTGTTTATTTCCTGGAAATTTCCAGGTGGAGGCACCAGGCATTAATTTAAGTTGAATCCAGGGATCATTTACACCAATGCCACAACTGTAATCTATCTCCCACAATGTATTACGAGAAAAGGTAATTTGATAAATTTACCTTTGATAAAGTATTTTTAGTTTAAAGAGCAAAGGTTTTCCAGAAGTGATTGAATTTGCAATTTCAAAGTATAACTCAAACTCACCGCAACATCTAATCTCCCATCATCAGAGCAGCACAGCTTTATCAGACTCCTGAAGCAGCAGGCCTGTGACTGGGAACACAGTTACAGAAGTGAAAGTGACTCACCTAACTGTGGTAGAGATGGAGGTGTTCCCAGTCACTAACTCCATGGAGTTAATAGCTTTCTGTGACCACTTCACATCACAGTGACAAAAGGTGGTCTGCAGGAAGCTGAATATTTGCCACTACTACTGCATGTGAAACTGAAATCCTACACTATGTCAAATAAATTGAAGAAGCTGCAGTGTAAGATGACAATGGCAGAACCCTTCCAACTTCTGCTAGGATTAAATTGCACTCTGATAATAGGCTAAATGTGGGAATTCTTCTAGATTTTCTTAGGCACATAATATAATGTTAAAAAACATGTCAGGCCTTGTAGAGAAAACAGACACTTGGCAATTTAAATTCCTGTTAAACTGATCTTCAGTTCAGTCCTCTATTCCAATCACTCCCTTTGGTCCGTACCATAATGTATTCACCAACACATTTTGGGGAGCCTTTTGGACTGAATGGAACAGGTCAGAAGTTAGTTCTCTGTTTGAGAACAGTCCACTACAATGGCATAAATGAAACCAACAGTAGCTCAGACAAGGCACGGTAACCTGCTTTATATCAGGGAGGAAAGAAAGGGTGCAGTCTGTTCTTGTGCTTATATCAAGGATGTACAAAGCCTCAGATATTACTGCCACCCACCCTCACTGCTTTTTAAAAGAAATAAATGCAAAATCATAAGAAAAATTAAAGCTAACCAAGGCTAATTGGTAGAAGACATTCCTTTGACAAAGATTGCACCTCGCATTGCCTAGCACATCAAAATCGTATGGTAACAGTTCAGGTAGGCCAAGGAATACACCCTACATGTTTAAACACCTGTTCATAGTATTGTAGCATCACAGTATGCCTCTGCACTTGGAACTTCCTTTTCTTTTTCCAACAGGATTAAATAATATGGTGGTAAAAACCCCTTTACTATTGCTGTTGGGTACAAATTTCCTAGTGTGGACAAGGTCTCATACACCCACCTTTATGTCAATGATCTCCCACCCGTACACACAGCCTTTTTTCTAGTGCCCAATAGTCAGTTTTACCCTCTGGTTACTTGGATGTGAAAGTGTGTACTGCAAATAAGTTAATATTTTAGCTAGGAAATTGTGTTTTGTATTAGCATATGGACAAAGATATTTGCTAATATCCAGCATCTGTAAATAAGCCTATCATAGTTTCTGCTGACTCTTACAATGTCCTTTATATTTGGAACCCCTCTTATTGACAGACCCCATCATATCATTTTTCCATCATCTTCTCATGTAACTCAGATCATTTCAAAGGCTCTTTTGAGTCTGCATAGGTATCAGCTAGTGTTCAAACTCTTTGGCATGCATCTTGTTGAGACTTCAGCCTAATTGCACCTGTGTTCTATTCCTTGTAGAATCATAGCATATAGAATATCAGGGTTGGAAGGGACCTCAGAAGGTCATCTAGTCCAACCCCTGCTCAAAGCAGGACCAATCCCCAACTAAGTCATTCCAGCCCAGGCTTTGGCTAGCCTGACCTTAAAAACCTCTAAGGAAAGAGATTCCACCACTTCTCTAGGCAACCCATTCCAGCGCTTCACCACGCTCCTAGTGAAAAAGTTTTTTCTAATATCCATCCTAAACCTCTCCCACCATTACTTGAAACCATTACCTCTTCCATGAGGATCTTTACTGTGTTGTTCTTTAATGTTAGAAAGAAACAACTCCTCCATCAGTCTGAAAGTTACACAGAAATTAGGTAAGTCCATATTTTTCAATAATGTCCATTCAATCAAGTCCACCATCACACACATCTTTCAAGAGCTATAGCGAAAAAACAGCCTGATCCAGCACAAATTTATACAGGATATTACACTCTGAATGCTACCCTCTTCAGAGTAAAGCTTGGACAACTCTTTTTAGCAATGCATAGTACTGAAAGCCAGCATGCAATAGGCTAGTAATATACAATGTGTAATTAGCAGAGTGCTTTGAAAGGCTTGTTTACTGTCCTCAGACTTTCTGAATAGTCCACTTATGAACAGAAGGACTTAGATGTCAGCCAAGGTAGCCTGAAGCATGCACATACACATTGAAATGACCGGGCAGATTATGACAGTAAAAAGCAGTGAGACGCGCATCCAATCACCAGTTATGCCTGTTTACTCCATCCCTATCTCCCAAATGAGAGCACCACAGAATAATGCCCACATATAAGTTGGGTTTTGTGAGAGACCCAAAAGAACTAGGTTGAGAAGTGGATAGGCAGAAGAAAGTAAACAAAAACACACACACAAAAGATCTTGTGGAGCTACTTCCCATTTTCTGAGGTGCTGGTCATTTGCAATACTACCATCTTCAGCACAACCTCATTTTTCATAGTTACAAACTTCAGGTGGCAGAGATGCAGGCTGTGAATCATCCAGTCTCTCAATCCGTAAAAGAACACCATCATTTTTTTAAAAAAAACAAAACAAAACACATTTCTTTCTGAATTTCTCTTTGCCCACTATTTTATTTTGACAACACTTAAAAGTTACATATCTGAGAGAGGTTAGAAGAGGACAAATCTCTCCTTGTGTTTATTCACACTGTGTGTCTGGCAGCACTGCATAGGCCCTAATCCTATAAAACTTCTTAGCATATGCGCAATGTGTCTCAGGTGGCAAGGCAAAGGGAATGAAGGCAGCAGCCTTCACCAGATGGTTCTGACATTCTAGTGTGAACCCTGGCAGAAATAGGGGATGCCTGTGACCCTACATGCGCTACATACCACTTAAGGCACATGAACACCATTTTTCATGAGAAAGGACTGATCTAACTTAGGCCTCTATCTCCAAGAAAGGGTTCACAGCCATGAATCCCAAGCAGCAGGAGTGACCTCCCATTAAGCACTTAAGTGAGGGTGACCAGATGTCCTGATATTATTGGGACCATCCCAATATTAGAGGCTTTCCTATATAAAACAAACTATAATCCTCCCCCTAAAAATGTGCCCTGATTTTTCAAATTTGCTATCTGGTCAGCCCATTTGAGGGGCTAGGCATAGGTCCCACTCCTCTCCTCAGCAACTGGTAAATTTTCAGAATGGAGAGGGGTAACTAGTGGTGTTCTCCAAGGGTCAGTCCTAGGAGCAGTCCTATTCAACTTCTTTATAAATGATCTGGAGAAAGGGGTAAACAATGAGGTGGCAAAGTTTTGCAGATGGTACTAAACTGCTCAAAATAGTTAAGACCAAATCAGACTGTGAAGAACTTCAAAAAAATCTCACAAAACTAAGTGATTGAGCAACAAAATGGCAAATGAAATTTAATGAGAATAAATGAAAACTAATCCACATTGGAAAAAATATCCCCAACTATACATACAATACGATGAGGGCTAATTTAGCTACAACTAATCAGGAAAAAGATCTTGGAGTCATCATGGATAGTTCTCTGAAGACATCCACACAGTGTGCAGCAGTAGTCATAAAAGCAAACAAGATGTTAGGAATCCTTAAAAAAGGGATAGAGAATAAGATGGAGAATATCTTACTGCCTTTTTATAAATTCATGGTGCACCCAGATCTAGAATACTGCATACAGATGAGGTCTCCTCATCTCAAAAAATATATGCTGGCATTAGAAAAGGTTCAGAGAAGGGCAACTAAAATGATTAGGGATTTGGAACAGGTCCCATATGAGGAGAGATTAAAGAGGCTAGGACTTTTCAGCTTGGAAAAGAGGAGACCAGGGGGGTTATGATAGAGGTATATAAAATCATGAGTGGTGTGGAGAAAGTGAATAAGGAAAAGTTATTTACTTGCTCCCATAATATAAGAACTAGGGGCCACTAAATGAAATTAATGGACAGCAAGTTTAAAACAAATAAAAGGAAGTTCTTCACACAGCACACAGTCAACCTGTGGAACTCCTTGCCTGAGAACATTGTGAAGGCTAGGACTATAACAGGGTTTAAAACTGGATAAATTCATGGAAGTTAATTCCATTAATGACTATTAGTCAAGATGGATAAGGAGTGGTGTCCCTTGTCTCTGTATGTCAGAGGTGGATATTGGACGGCAGAAGAGAGATCACTTGATCATTACCTGTTAGGTTCACTCACTCTGGGGCACCTGGCATTGGCCACTGACGGTAAACAGGATACTGGGCTGGATGGACCTTTGGTCTGACCGAATACGGCCATTCTTATATTCTTATAATTCCTACTGGCTATTTGGGTAACTCCCCGTTTATTGTGCTGGCTTTTGTAAGTTCCGTTCTTAGAGACTTCTTCACATGCATTGTATAAGAAGGGGGCTAACTCTGGTCTCTGGGTTCCCCTAGGCATTAGGGGGTCTAAAAGTTAGCTCTTGCAACAAGTCTAAAGGTATATCTACACTGCAAAACAACAAACAAACAAAAAACCACCAAACAGTGAGTCTCAGAGCCTGGATCAATTGACTCAGGCTTACAGGGCTTGTGCCATAAGGCTAAAAAAGCAGTGTCAACAATCTCGCTCAGGCTGGAGCCCAGGCTCTGAAATCCAACATGCATTTCCATTGTAATCAGCCGTACTTACCTGCCATTCATGGCAAAAAACATCCCTTTTATTCCTTCACTTGCAATTGTCCTATTGAGTGCAAAGATCAAAAGAGCAGAGACAGAGAATTGACCCTCTCTCTTCAGAATTGTTGGTTAGTAGCACTACTGCATTTGGCTGCCCTTTTCTTTAACTTCACATCTCTGCACATCTATGCTGTGACAACAATATACACTTTAAACTTCCGCTGAACTCAATGGGAGTCTGGCCCTTGGTTCTTCACCCACAAGAGGCAAGTAAATCCTAAAGACAGTGCCTTTGTACACTGACTTAACTTTCACATTCAAATCATAACATGAAAATGTCCAAATTAAAGAAATTTAGTCTGTGAAACATCTTTAAAAACTAAAGGCACTTTAGGACAAAGTATAAATGAGCTGACTTGAAGAGGGGCTTTTCCTCCCCTCATTCTGTGTGGTCAGTGACTTTGGCCAGCCCCAAATTAATGAGACATCCTGTAATAAAATCAAAGGACCCTTTTTTTGCTAACAAAGGCAGAAATGATTTGATTTAAAAGACTGTTCACATCAATGGAACTGACTTGAACAAGCTTTGGCTCAGACCTTCTTTTGCGATTGTCAGCAAGAGCGTATCCTTGGAACAAAAAACTATAGGACCTGTGTCATGTCACCACCGTTTACTGTAACTTTCAAACAGAGCTGTTTCCAGTTGAATACAATCTGTTAATTTAGTCCAGTGGGGATGTAATCTAGCAGTTCTTGAAATGCTGCAGAGTAAGGAGTACACTGTAATTTTAGATTAATGGGTCAGATTTGTAGATTCAGAGCCCTAATCCTAAAATGCAGTAACGGACTACAAATAAGTAGGCAACAGCTCTAGAGTGAACCAGGAAAGTTATCTGTTGTGAACAGAGACTTCCAAAGGTTTGAAGCATCAGTTCTGAGCTATGAAAGTATGCGAGCTTTCACACTAGTAGTGACACTAATGGCCCATTATAAAGTAATGTTGCCAGATCCCCTAGTACAAAAGGTTTCCAGGAAAAGAAAACGGCTGCCTTTCCACAGGGAAATCGCTACACTCTGCCTAGTCTAGTCAAAACAATCCATGTGTCCTAGGAGTAAAACAATGTCCCAAGAAATTATAAACCCTAAAAACCAGGTGTTTTGTCAGCCGCTAGGTAGAGGGGCAGCTAAATAAATGCCTGCCTCCTTTTGAGAAACAAGATGGGTGAGGCAGTATCTTTTATTGGACCAAATTCCTTTTGCTGAGAGAGACAAAGCTCATCTTCAGGAAAAGACCCGAAGAAGAGCTCTGTGTAAGCTGGAAAGCTTCTCTCTCTCTCTCCCAGGGAAGCTGGTGCAATATAAGTTATTATCTCACCCACCTTGTCTTTCTAATACCCTGGGACCAAGGCACCTCTAATACTACACTGCAGGTCACCTTTTGACCCATTCCCCTACACAAAAGGGATTTGCAGGTTGCTTGCAGGTGAGCCCTGGGAACAGTAGCATCTTCCCGGGTGACACACGGCCCATTCCTGAGCCCCGCGGGACCAAAGCGATCTACAGGTCATTTCCCACCCGCATCCGCCGCTCTGGTCCTCCAGCACAGATCTGCCGCTGCCCGGTGTGTTTGATGGGACAGGAACATGCCCAGGGCGCAGGGGAGCCGGAGAAGGAGCGATGCGCCTTCCCGGGCGCCCCGTCCAAGAACGCGAGGGAGGGAGAGGGGTAGAGGCTGGGTCCCCCCAGAGATCCCCGGCCCGCCAGGGGTAGTAGCGGCGGGATTACTCACCCCCCAGCCAGTTGGAGGAGATGTTCTGGAGCAGGGTGAAGGGGACGCAGAAGAAGGCGATGAGCAGGTCGCTGAGCGCCAGGGAGCAGATGAAGATGTTGGTGACGGTCCTCATGGCTTTCCGGCGGGTCACCACGTAGAGCACCAGGCAGTTGCCGAAGAGCGCCAGGGCGAAGATGAGCGCGCAGACGAGCACGAAGGCCCGCTTGGTGCGGCCGGGCAGCTCGGGGATGTAGACCAGCGGCTGCAGCCCGTAGAGCGCGATGAACTGCTCCCGAGTCACGTTGTTCTCCCGCAGCAGGCGCACGAACTGCTCCGGGGTGATGTTCAGGGACTGCATGGCGGGGGGCTCCGGGGCGCTGCTCTGTGACCGGGGTCCGGCGGCAGCCCACGCTCCTCCCACCCGGCCAGCGTCCCAGGGGAGAGCCCGCCCGCCCCTGCCAGGCTGCTCCGGGGCGGGCGCGCACTGGGGCTGCTGCGCTGAAGGGCTCTGCCTGGCCGGTACCCCTGCGGGCTGCGGGGCAGGGAGGGGGCTTAGCCACTCAGCCAAGGGGGCACGCGGGTGGGGAGGCTGGAGGGGTGGAAATAACCCGTCAAGGTCCAAGAAGAATTGAAAATACTCTGGGCTCAACAGCTATTTGTTGGGAAAGAAACTAAGCGAAGGCGGGGAAAGAACGGAGGAGTGACATTGGCCTCAGTCCACAGCTCCCACTCGCTCCTGGTCCTGGCTTTGAACGTGGCCCACTCTCGGGGCAACCTGGACCGTCTCCCTTTAACGAGCCCGGGAGCGGCCACGGCGGAGGAGAAAACCCAGCTCGACATTGACAGCCGCGCCCGCTGAGGAGTGGAAGAGGAGCCGGCTGGGGCATCAGCCAATCGGGGCACAAAGGCGCCTTCCCCTTCTTTCGCCCCCTGTTAGGATTGCCTCCCCACTCTGAACTCTAGGGTACAGATGTGGGGACCCCCATGAAAAAAAGAAATACCCACCCCCAAGCTTATTTTACCAGCTTGGGTTAAAATGTTTTTCCCCAGAACACAACTTCTTCTGGATCTGGACCTGGTACACTGCCACCACCAAACTAGGTTTAGGGTAGTTTGGGACCCTTCTTTCCTTTCCCACTAACCCCCCAAACTTTTTTCTTCCCTGGGAAGCTTGAGAGAAAAAAAAAATAAACCTCGCCTGCTCCTGCGAGACGTGCCCGATTCAAAACCAGGATCTTACACAATGAAAAACAAGCAGTCAGCTTCTTAAAAGAAAGATTTTAATAAAAGAAAAAAAGAAAGGAATAAATCTCTTATAACCATCAATAGAACAGCATCTACCATAATTAACAAAAGGATTTAGAAACCAAACCTCTCCCCCAAGGCAATTTTCTCCCACAGTTGATATCTTTGCTGAAGCTTACAATATCAAGAAACGCCCAGCCAACACTCACCACTGAGAACTCTCCAAGTGATAAAAAGAAGGTAAACTTACTGACTACAGTACTTGATAGAATCTTATAGTTATAGTAAAAAACATAGCTGTGTTCATCCCATAACCAAGGTAAACAGAGAGAGACCCAGAGAGAAACTGAAACTTAAAATCCTTTGTCTCCTGAGGAATTTCTTATTGGTCAGTTGTCCACCTCTCAGGTTACCTTTAGCTTAACCCCTTACAGGTAAACACTAATTCTAGGCTACTTCACACTTATAACACCCCCTAAGCCCCTGGCAGTTTCTAGCCCACAGGTGAAGCAGCTGGGCCCGCTGGCGTTTGCTGCCTTCACGGTAAGGGAGCTGCCAGGCGGCTGAGCCACTCGCTCCAGGGGTGGCCCTAGACTAGCTGCCAGCAATTGGCTTCTCTGTAACTGGGGCCTCCAGCGCCAAGGGCAGATTTTTGGTAAACTGGGAAACATTTTGCCCCTTTTTCCTTTTAATGTTTTTAAGAGTTTTTTTTTTAAAAAAGAGGTTTAATTGTTCGGTTTGTCTGTCTGTCCAGTCAATGTTTCTGAGATCAGATAAAATAGAGACACACAATTTTCACAATAGATTTGTACAGCACAGCTAGATGATGTGTCAGTCCCATTTTCAAATAAAAATGCATTAAAATTTTAATTTTTATTACAAATCCAAACTCTTCAATTACTTCTGCTTTAACTGCCATTACCACCACATCCTATATAGAAAGAAAATAAAACTCTTCAGTAAACTTTAACCTGTATTTACAAAACACTCTGTGCTCTTAAAACATGACTTTTCTTGTTTTAAGTTTTGCAGATTCAGTCACTAGTTCTTTTAGATGCCATTTTCCAGCTATTTCATGCTCTGTTGACATTGTGGGACGTCCAACAAGTCTCTTTTGCACCAATGTTGAACTTTGTTTTTATCAATTTTAAATTTGAGAAGCTACATTCCCCAATAGCTAGGGAAACTGGCAAAGTTAAAAGGATGCATAGAGCTATAAAAATGTTTGGAAAACTATCTGAGAGTTTATTTTCATAAACAAACTTCTTCAGAAGTGGAATGTTTCTTAAGTCATCTTGAAAAAGCCTGAAGCTCACTGGATACACAAATCTGTAGCATCAATTTCTTTTGAATTCGCACAAATCAATGCCAATTCGTTTTATACAAAATTCTCTTATCTGTTTTGCTGTTTTCTTTTGCAAGCTGTCTCTCTCATATAGAAAGCCAATTACTGACTCTAGATGCTGCATCTGTTGAACTCTTTCATTAACTGAGTGAACAGCAGTATCAAGGACTGCAACATAGAAATTCACTTTGAACCTTTGTTGTGAGTTCTGAAATGGTGTGTCTCGTCCTTCACATGAAAACTGCTATTTCTTTTGCCGAATGTGAAATGGCTCTTGTTCAAGTCACAAATTTGAAAGTCACAAATTTGTCACAAATTTGAAGTCACAAATTTGAACTTGGAAAGGCCATTTGCAAGAGATTCTGCATCTAAACATGCCAAATTGCCAGATGATCCAATAAAGGTAGTATCACCAGAAATTTCAGTTAGGACATCATAAATGTTTCCAAGTTCACAGCAAAGAGGCTTCAAAGCATCAGTGTGACTCTCCCATCTGTTTAGGTGGTTTCACAGTTAGAGAATTCACATGGTGAGTCAGAATCTCCCAACAGCATTCTGAGCCTGAGAAAACACATAAACATGTTGCACCAGGTCAAAGAAAACTGCTTGCTCCAAACAGCATCTAGCAGCATCATTGACAACCAAATTCAGAGACTGCACACTGCAAGGAATGAAAAAGGCCCTAGGATTAATTTCCATCATTCTCCTTTGCACACCATTGTCTTTACCCTTCATATTACTCCCATTATCATAGCCTTGGTCACATAAGTTTTCAACAGATAATGACATTATTTCAAGCTCTTATAGCATAGTTTCAGTCATAAATACGCCAGTTGTCTCCTTCAGTGGTACAAAACCCAAAAAATGTTCCTTTATAAGCACTTCAACATTATTTCCATCTGCAGACTTTTCCAGATCCACAAAATGAATGATCATCGTCCTTTGTTCAACATGACTCACATCTGGTGTACAGTCCAGTATTATTGAAAAGTATTCTGTAGAATGGACAAAGAGTCCTGTGGCACCTTAAAGACTAACTAAAGTATTGAAGCATAAGCTTTTGTGGGCTAATACCCACTTCGTCGGATGCATGCAGTGGAAGTATCCAGGGGCAGGTATAAATAGGTAGGCAAGAACCAGGTTAGAGATAACAGGGTTAGTCCAATGAGGCTGAACCAGTTTGTTATCTCTAATCAGGGAGGGTGAGGTATTCCTCTAGCAGCTGAACTGGAGGTGTGAATAGCGAGAGAAGAGAAACTGCTCTTGTAGTTAGTTAGCCAGCCATTCAGTCCTGAACTGATTGTGTCAAATTTGCAAATGAATTGCAGCTCTGCAGTTTCTCTTTGCAGTCTGATCTTAAAGTTTTTTTGCTCCAATATGGTGACTTTTAATTCTGTAATTGTGTGTGCAGGGAGATTGAAGTGTTCTCCTTCAAGGTTTTATATATTGCCATTCCTGATATCTGATTTGTATCCATTTATCCTTTTTCGTAGGGACTGTCCAGTTTAGACGATGTACATAGCAGAGGGACAGTGCTGGCACATAATGGCATATATTACATTCGTAGATGTGCAGGTGAATGAACCAGTGATGGTGTGGCTGATCTGGTTAGGTCCTGTGATGGTGTTGCTGGTGTAGATATGTGGGCAGAGTTGGCATCGAGGTTTGTTGCATGGATTGGTTCCTGAGTTGGAGTTATTACGATGTAGTGTGCTGTTGCTGGTGAGAATATGCTTGAGGTTGGCGGGTTGTCTGTGGGCCAGGCCTGACCTGCCTCCCAAGGCCTGTGAAAGTGAGGGATTGTTGTCCAGGATGGGTTGTAGATCACTGATGATGCATTGGAGAGGCTTTAACTGAGGACTATAGGTGATGGCCAGTGGTGTTCTGTTTTCTTTCTTGGGCTTGTCTTGCAGCAGCAGGCTTCTGGGTACACGTCTGGCTCTGTTGATCTGTTTCCTTATTTCCTTGTGTGGATATTGTAGTTTTGAGAAAATTTGGTGGAGATCTTGTAGCTGTTGGTCTCTGTCTGAGGGGTTGAAGCAAATACGATTGTACCTCAGTGCTTGGCTGTAGGCAATGGATCGTGTGGTGTGTCTGGGATGGAAGCTGGTGACATGAAGGTAGGCACAGCTGTTGGTAGGTTTTCGGTATAGGGTGGTGTTGATGTGGCCATCATTAATTTGCACTGTGGTGTCTAGGAAGTGGACCTTCCTTGTAGACTGGTCCAGGCTGAGGTGGATGGTGGGGTGGAAGCTGTTGAAATCATGGTGGAATTCTTCCAGAGTTTCTTTCCCATAGGTCCAGATGATGAAGATATCATCAATGTAGCGTAGATAGAGAAAGAGCATGAGTGGACGAGAGTCGAGGAAGCGTTGTTCCAGGTCAGCCATAAAGATGTTGGCATACTGTGGGGCCATGTGAGTGCCCATAGCGGTGCCACTGGTCTGGAGGTATATATTGTCACCAAATTTAAAATAATTGTGTGTGAGGATAAAGTCACAGAGCTCAGCAACCACTTGTGCTGTGGCATCATCAGGGATACTGTTTCTGACAGCTTGTATTCCATCTGTGTGGGGGATGTTTGTGCAGAGAGCCTCTATATCCATGGTGGCTAGGATGGCGTTTTATGGAAGGTCACCAATGCATTGTAGTTTTCTCAGGAAGTCGGTGGTGTCACGGAGATAGCTGGGAGTGCTGGTGGCGTAGGGTCTGAGTAGAGAGTCCACATACCCAGACAGTCCTTCAGTGAGAGTGCCAATTTCCGAGATGATGGGGGATCCAGGATTTACAGGTTTGTGGATCTTGGGTAATAGATAGAATAACCCCGGTTGGGGCTCTAAGGGTATGTTAATTTGTTCCTGTGTTAGTGCAGGGAGTGTCCTGAGTAGATGGTGCAGTTTTTTAGTATATTCCTCAGTGGGATCTGAGGGAAGTGGCCTGTAGAAATTGGTGTTGGAGAGTTGTCTGGTAGCCTCCTTTTGGTAGTCAGACCTGTCCATGATGACAACAGCACCTCCTTTATCAGCCTCTTTGCTTATGATGTCAGGGTTGTTTCTGAGGCTGTGGGAAGCATTGCGTTTTGCACGACTTAGGTTGTGAGGCAGGTGATGTTGTTTTTCCACAATTTCTGCCTGTCCACGTCGGCAGAAGCATTCTATGTATAGGTCCAGACTGTCATTTCGACCCTCAGGAGGAGTCCATGTGGAGTTCTTCTTGTGCTGCTGGTGGGATGGTGTTCTATGTTGTCTTGAAAGTATTCTTTGAGTTGGAGACGGCGAAAGTAGGCTTCCAGATCACCGCAGAATTGTATCATGTTTGTGGAGGTGGTGGGGCAGAATGAGAGTCCTCGAGATAGGACAGACTCTTCTGCCGGGCTGAGTGTGTAGCTGGATAGATTGACGATATTGCTGGGTGAGTTAGGAGTACCACTGTTGTGGCAGGTAGGATTTTAGATACTTTGCAGTCTTTTTTCTTTTGTAGAGAGGTGAAGTGTGTGATGTAGATCTCCTGTCTTATTTTAGTAAAATGTAGAATGGGCAGCTTCTACAATTTTCTTTTTAACATCATTTGCTAGGATTTGAATCAGTTCATTCTGCATATTTTTTCCTAAGTACTGAACCTGTGTTTCATGATCAGTTATTTTACATAGATACTCCCTTCATGTGCTGATCAAACAAAGCTAGGTATTCAACAAATTTTTAAAAGTTTCCATTACCTGGAGTGTATAACTTTTCATTTCTACCCTGGCCATGGAATGCTAAATTTTGCCCACTAAGAACTCTCACCAAAGCTATCAGATGCTCTAATATTTGTGGCCAAAATTCTTCTTTTTCCTTGATCACACATACATTTTCTTCATTGATAGTTTTCCTTTTTTCAATCATAATTCAAGTTCTTTCCAATTTTGAAAACATTCCAAATGTTCTGTACTTCTTTCATGTGAAGGGAGAATTGAAGATGTGGATTTAAGGATTTCCAGTCCTTGAAAACATTTTCAGTAAGTGATGTTCCAATTGCTTGATTTCTAAGCAGCTTGCAGCAAAAGCAAAACACAGAATCTTTTGACACTGAATATTATAACCAATTTCAATTAATTCCTTCCCCATTAATGAGATTCCTCTTGTAATGCTGAGCAGAGAATTTTCATTTATTTCCATCCTTAAGGAAGGGAAATTCATGAACTTGTTCAGGTTGTTCCACGAGAATTTGCCACACACTGTCATCACATCTGGCCATGAAGCTGGGTCGCCATACTGTAACTTACTTATCCTTTTTTCCTTCTACTTCATTTACTTCAATTTCTGCCTGTCTCTCTGAAGGTGAATACATTTTCTCCACCTCCGTATCAGTGAGCTGATGCTGTGAGCTGCCTTCATCTAGAAGTAAGTTTCCATCATCTTGAGTTTCCAAGCTGCTTTTTTGTGGATGTGAGCTACCCTCACCTCAAAGTGATATACCTTCATCTTGATGTTCCAAACTGCTTCCCTGCGGATATGAGCTAACCTCCTCTCCAAGTAAAATTCCTTCATCTGGATGCCGTGAACTGCTTCCATCTTTATTTGGATTAATGAGAAGATATTTCAGGAAGGATCCCTGCTGTTTTCCTTGGTCCTTTTCCTTCTTGGCCTTTCATTTATGACACTCAGCTCTTCTGGGTTTTCTTTTTCCGTTTTCTGCCATGGGGCATTTCAGTATTGTTATGTACTGTGCTCCTGACTGCAAGTATTATAGCATTAAGGATGGTTGACACACTCACCACATGGTTGGCAATTTAAATCACATTGCAGCTATCCCAACATCTTTTCACTGCTTAAAGATTCAATGATTACTAATATACACTCACTTACCTAGTAAAACAGTTAGTTACAGTGTTTACACAGAAACAAAATGACTTTTTAAAATGTTATAACCTGACACCATTTTTCTGGAAAGTAATCCCCTTCTGGATCACCAAGTTTTCTTTCTAGCTCTGTCACTGATTTACTGTGTAACCATAGCATGTTCTCTGATTCTGTATACCTCTCTATGAAATTAGTATAATAATGTTAACACAGAAGCTAGTCTCCACTATGCCCCATATTCTTCATAGAGATATTGTTATGATGTGAATATGGCATAACTAAGATATGTTTTATGCAAGATGGATCATGTGAGGAATCATTGGAAAGGTTACGATTTACTGAATGTGATTATCCTATATGTATGCATGTATCATTTATGTATCTAGAGTTAGAAATATTGACTATGTATCAATTACTAAAGTGTTTACACCTGGGGAATGCCACCCAGACAGTAGGCAATCAGCATGGATGGGCCATTTGGAAGGACAATAGGACTTGGAAAATGCTAATCTTCCACCTTTCTGAGAAGCTTCCTGGGATGCTACTTTAACACTGCAGGGTCATGTGATCATGTAACCTAGTATTGGACACCATCTTGGACTGCTGGTATTTTTCCAATGGCAGAAGGTGAGGATCAAGCTGGGAAACAAAGGATTCCCACCATATGTAAACCCTATTTAAGGCTGGGAAGTGAGTTAATCAGGGTCAGTTCTTCACTGAATCCTGGCCCAAGACGACTGCTAAAAACACCTAAGCCTAAACTGGGGAAGAGCTGGACCAAGACTATCTGGCCTGTGAAAGGAATATCTGGAATTCTGAGTTGCAAACAAAACAAGTTTGTCTACAAGAATCTCTGCAAGTTGCTTAAAACAACATTTAGGTTAAGAAATTGCTACTTGTAGCCAGTTTCTTTAAGGGTATTAAGTTTAGCTTGTGCGTTTGCTTTATTTGCTCAGTAATCTACTTTAATCGGTTTGCTATCCGTTAGAATCACTTAAAATCTATCTCTTGTAATTAATAAAAAATTATTTTGTTTTCTAAACTCCAGTTTGTGCAATTCATAATGGAGAGTGGGGTGAAGGACAAAAAGCTGTGCATGCCTTCCCTCACATTGAGGGAGGGAGTGAATTTCATGAGCGTATACTGTACAGATACCTGTGTAGTGCAAGATAATACAATTTTGGGTTTACACTCTGGGAGAGGAGGTACACTTGAATGCTGAGCAACAAAAATTACTAGGAGTATAGAACAGTTTCTGTATGAAGAGAGATTAATAAGACTGGGACTTTTCAGTATGGAAAAGAGGCAACTAAGGGAGGATATGATTGATGTCTATTAAATCACGAGTGGTATAGAGAAAGTAAATAAGGAAGTGTTTTTACTCCTTCTCATAATACAAGAATAGGGGGTCACCAAATGAAATTAATAGGTAGCAGATTTAAAACAAACTCAAGAAAATATTTTTTTCACTCCACGCACTGTCAACCTCTGGAACTCCTTGCCAGAGGGTCTTGTGAAGGCCAATTCTATAATGGGGTTCAAAAGGGAGATAGACAGATTCCTGGAAGATAGCCATTGATGGACCTATTAGCCAGGATGAGCAGGAATGGTGTTCCTAGCCTCTGTTTGCCAGAAGCTGGGATTGGGTGACAGGGCATGGATCACTTGAGGACAACATGTCTGTTCATTCCGTTTGGGGCACCTGCCATTGGCCATTGTCAGAGGACAGGATACTGGGCTTGATGGACCTTTGGTGTGATCCAGTATGGCTATTCTTATGAGTTCTCCATTAACTTCAATAGGAGCTGGATGAGGCCACTAGAGGGGATTTGTGATGCTTAATTAATGAAAGTCGAAGTATTTTGAGATGCTCAAGAATACTATAAAAGTACAAATCCTATTATTGATTCAGACACAGTGGTAGAGATTATAGCAATTTCCAATCCACATTTTTCATTGCAATTCTCTTACCTAGAATTTCTAAAAGTGGTATATTCATATAAACAGAGAAAACATTTGAAAACAAAAGTCCAGATCAATAATAATTCTAACAAATTATTGTATTTACAGAGGCAATGCATCCTTCACTGTGTTCTTAATTGCCTAAATCACTTTCCTATTAATTAGCTGTATGTTTTCCTGTTTTGTATCCTGAACACAAGGAAACTTTCCGCAGTCGACAAAGATATGGTCAGACACGAGCTATTTCCAGCATTATTTCATTCTCATTTCACAAACCTACTGATTGCCAGGCATGAGAAATGTAATCTCATAGTAATTAACCCAAAAATAACAGAAAGTACCAACTGAGTTTGTGATGATGGCGGTGGGTGATAGGCACCACAGACCTCTCCTGGGGAATACACCCACACAAGTCATGGATCTGATCAGGGTGTAAGCATCAGATTTTTATAGCTGCCATGCAAGAAGCAAAAGGAGGAGTCCCCTGGACAAGAGAGAGACTTTAAAAAGCATATGGGAATGTTTTCAAAATGTGGCAGGTACCTCAAAAGAAAGCTGCGGCTGGATGTAGATGCCCCAGTGGAATCTGTGTGCTTACCATGAAGGAAAATTTCAGTGGCACTACATAATCCAGTATGGAAGGAGCTTGAAAGTCAGCAGAGTAGGTGTATCATAGCACCTGTACAGACCAGTACAGACACCAGTAAGCAGCGTTCTGGTGGTAAAGAAGTCGCCAGGCAAATTACTCATCCATACAGACCTAAAGCCACTGAACCAGGCATTGGGAAATTGCCACTATCCACTGCCCAAATTGATGACATCTTGTCAAGACTCTCCACAGTCAGAATCTTTGCTGTGCTGTGAGGAATGGGTTTTTGCACATAAATCTGGATAAAGCGTCCAGCATGCTGACAGCCTTTGCAACATCATTTGATCACTGTAGGTGGCTGCACAGGCCAATGGGCATAAGCCCAGCACCAGAGGGTCCCCAGAGGAAACTCAGCCAAGTGCTGGAAGGGCTGCCTGGGATGAAAATAATTGCACAAAATGTCCTCATGATAGGTAAAGAGAGTATTGAGACAGAAGAAGAACCACATGCTTTTCTACAGTAATGTAGGGACAAAGAACATCAAACTCAACCTAGAAACAATGCAAACAACATCAGGTGACATACGCTGGACATCTGCTCATAACAGAGGACTGAAAACAGTTCCAACAAGATGAAGGCAGTCAGAGACATGCCAACTCCAGTGGATATGAAAGGGGTACGGATCTTCATAGGAATGAAACATTTTCTGTCCAAGTTCTGTCTGCACCTAGCTGCTGTAATGTGCAGTGGAAAATCAGCTCACAAGAGAGAATGTTGAGTGGGATTGGGTAGGTACCCACTAGCAAGCATTTGACACACTCAGACAAAGGACAATAGATGTCCATGTCCTGAAGTACTACCAGGCAGGAGAGCCACTGACATCCCAGCATGATGCACCAGAGAAAGGATTGGGTATAGCTCTTTTGCAGGAGCAGCTGGTCACTTATGCCAACAGGGACCTGTCAGAGACTGAACACAGGTACACCAAATAGAAAAAAAGAAAAGCTTCTGGCTATGGTATTTGGAGTGGGGCGATTCCATCAGTATACTTATGGTACACTGAATAGTGCAATCAGACTGTGGACCCCTAGATACAATCATGGCAAAGCCCTTTCCTAGTGCTCCAAAGAGATTGCAGCATATGCTCACCCGACAGAAATCAGATATTGTCTAGGATAACTACTAGTGTTAGCTGACACCCTGAGCAAGGCACATATACCAGCATCAGCAAGTTGGGAGGCTGGGGGAGAGGGGGAGAAAAGGATCAAGACAGTGAAACCACTAATACACTGCCCTACGACCCAGTTTCAAGGGTGAAGTGGATGGAAATTAACAAAGCTACTGAGAGAGATGGCAATGCTAAAGAAGCTATCATTGCAGTCTGTGGCTCTCTCCTCTAGCGGCAAGTGGTAAACTCACCATATGGTAGCTATGAAGAGGAAAGTGAAGTGTTTACCGGCAGTGAGCTCTCCTGTACACTTGAAAAATATGAACATTAGGCCTCCTGAATCCAGAGAATGGATTATTGAAGAATCTTATTTTATTCATTTATTATATATGTATATATACACACACACCTAATTTCCAATGTACAAATTCCAAGATCAACCTTCCATTTATATATTTCTGCCAACATACTCCATTACAAACAAAAGAAAGATGAGAAAGCTAGCACTAAAATATCCTTCCCTCTCTCTTCTCCCTCACAAGACACTGCTTCAATCTTTGGAAAATATTTCTGTGGGAAATTACTATTTTCTTAGTTTCTTTATAGAAATGTTTTTCCTGGAATTTTTAAATCAACATAAATGGAGTTATTGAATACATTATATATTTCATGTTCCTGGGAGATAGTTGTCTAGAGTCTATCACATATCTTCTAATACTGTGTTTTTCCAGTTCTCAACTCTATCTATTTTTCTGTGCATAGAAAAAACATATTCTATTAGTATTATAAAAGCTTTTCAGTAGAGTTGATTGGAAAATGTTGTGCCTCTCTCTTTCCTTTGGCCCCTCCCCTTGTGGAAAATTTCAACTTTTCATCAACCCTCTCCCCAAATCAATACATAATTAGTTTTGTTAAACAAATAATGAAAACAATTTGTTGAAAATCATGGAATTGTCAGTCAAAAAATTTCAGTTTTCTGATGAAAAATCAAAAGTGCTCAAAGAAAGCAGAAAATTTCCACAAAATGGTTCTGTTTAGTCAAAAACCCAGTTTTCTGTCCAAAAAAGGTTTGACAAAAAAGTTTCAAGCAGCCCTGCTTTTCAGTTGCATCTGACAATGCTTCTGTTAGTTGTACCAATTTTACTGTAGAACACAAATTAAGTCAAGTTACAGGTAGCAATAGCACAGTTCAATATTTGTAAAACACATTTTCTTAACAAATAAAAAACCTAAACAGTTATCACAGATATCGCAGATTTGTTTATGATATCAGGACACAGAAGTCAGTCACAAATGAGTTGTAGCAAAGTGGAGGCCTCAAAGAGATGGAATTTAAATAGTAACTGATTTCTACTCTTCCCCCATGTATTGGTATATGAAGCTGAACTAAACATAGTCAATGGCTCCTGAATGTTGTTTTTAAAGTATTTTTCCAAAAGCATTTTTGTTATGCAGATATTTGGTTAAAATAACTGGGAAATTAAGTTCATATAATCTAAAACCGTAATCCTCAAATGTATTTGATTGCACTCCCCTTCTTTGTGTCTGTAGTAGTTTACACCTCTTTCCCCCACCACACAAGTACATATACCAATTAAAAAAACATGCAACTCTCACTAGATAGTAAAAACAGTAAGGCTCTATTTCAAAAAGAGCCAACGAGCCATTGTAATAAGAGCAAAAGCAAAACCTGAAATTGTGGTCAATGCTTACAATTAAATGTACACACCGCGTTGTAGCAAAAGGATTAATGTACAGATGGCAACAATTTTGTATAATACCATGCAAGCTTATCAAAGCAATCAAAATACACAATGCCAGCTGGAGGCAATGCACAGCGCCATCTGAGGATCTGATATGTCTAGAGGAATCAGTGTTGCTAATTATTCATTGCTGTGGGTAAAATATGCGCAGTAAGCTTCCCCTCTCTCCTCCCACAAGGTTCTCAACCCCTCCCCACCAGAATACATTCTGCACCGGCCCACAGCAGGGTGCCCCCCAGTTTGAGAACCTCTGATCTAAAACATGCACGATTGCAAGTGATGTTAAATGAGATTATGTATATTATGAGCCTTTTCAAGTTACAGTTTTCATCTCACTTTGCTTTCCCATCTGTTGTTCCCTTTCCTCTTTTTCAGCACATGCTGCAGTTTTCTCTCACCCTTCTGCTCAAAATTATTCTGCTCACAAACCATTCCCCCACCTCTCTCAATCACTTCTCTTCCTGATCACTTTTGCAATCATTTCCACTTTCTTCTCACACAATCAATTATCAAACCTCCACCCACATGCAATCAGTTTTTACCAGTAGGCCAAATCAATTCTCCTCACTTCCTCTTTCCAAATCAAGTCTAAATCCTAATACTACACATTCATTAGCAACACTCACAGAATCACAGCTGAGTAGTTTCTATTTAGCCTCAACAATCAATTCCCCCATGGGTTTTCAAAAAAGCTATTTCATTCATCTTCAGACAAATAACATGATTTTTTTTCTCCATACTCAGACAGTGGGGGGTGGTAGCCATGATGGCAAAGTTCCTTCCACTCTACGTATCCTCCTTATTCCTTTTAGTGAGTCCCAGATAGCAATGTCCTAAAAAAGGGGTGGAAACCTCATCCTTTTAAAGTTAGCCAGTCAAAACAGTTTTTTACATCAGTTTGGTGATTTCATCTATGAACATTTCCAGAATCTTTCAGCTCATTGCCATGCTAACCCATGACTTCACCAGAAAGTCTGAAGACCCCTTGTCACAATCTATTTCTCTCCAACTTCTGCTGACTTTCACACTGAATTTTATATAACTGACTGAGTTGGGCTTTTGTTATGTTGGACAATTTACAGTACATGCTTCTGCACAACATGCCCTTAAGCAGTAGGTTTGGTTCTCCGATTAGTGGATATCAGGCAAATTTCAAAACCTTGACTCTATAAAAGTACAATGTAGTGACTCTCCTTAAGATTGCCTCTTGTTTTATTTTTTTAATTAAGGCCCAGTTTTATTTTTGGATAATCCAATTCTCCTTTTTCTTCTTTTACCAGTGGTACTAGCACTGATTCTAACCACTCACAAAGCATTGTGCTACATTTTTGAAGTACCCTATCTTCCCTGCTTTTATCCTTCATGCAAATAGCCAAAAGACCATCTTAAAAACATCCTGCAAGCTTAATCCATTATACATGCAAAGTTGAAGGTATCTGTGTTGGTGAAAATCATAATGGAATTATATTATTTGATGTAGAGATGTACAATTCCAAATGCATTTGTCATGGATGGAGGAATATACAATAATTTTCTTTATTCTCTGAAATTTAGTTATGATCATGATTTTCCATCTGGAAGATTTTAAGTCAAAAGAGCCATATTTTGTCATAGTTATTTTGCTTAACTATATCTCACAAAGTACTCTGACATGAGAAATGTAAGACAATATTACAATCTCTCAGTGTTTCTGTTTTTAATCTCTAACTCTATGTTGTCAATTAGAGATGTAACAAACTTGAGAGATAACAAATATCTGACTAGATTTCAGGCTACAATTTTTAAGCCTGAAACCAAACTCGAGAACATTCTCTAAGAAAACGTATCCACACATAATACAATACAGTAATTAAATGTGTGCAGTCAAGTGTTTCACAAACTATTTTGTTGCTTCATAGAAATTGTGGAACTGAAATCTCTATTATTTTAGAAGTACCTTTTTAAACAAGTGTTTATGATGGTTCATTACACAACTATAATCGTGGATATTTCAAGTTCGGCTGACTACATGATTAAACTTGTTTACTTCTACACAAGATTAATTTATGGGCAAATTTAGGTATGCTGTTAATTTTTACTCTGATTTCACAGTGTAGTAGTTTTATAACACAGCAAAAGGAGCCAAGTAGAACTAAATCTAGCTCTTTTGATTAACATGTATTTTATAGGTAAGCATGTTAGTTAATCTTTTTAGCTAAAATGCTCCCTCAGGTGGTATCATGGCAATTCTCTTCATCTGAGATCTTGAGCTCAACTGAAGTAAGAAGAAAGTTCTTTGGAACTCAAAAGGAATTTGAAAATTCTTTGTGGGTGCTTGTCATCTCCTTAATAATCAAGCCTGATTCTTTGCAAACAATCATTCTGCCTATTTTAGAATTTATTTTTCCTAGCTGGAAACTTACTAATTTGCAGACCTCCCTTTCAAAAGCCCTACTGGAAAAATGATCTATTCATTTAGGCTCTTATTTTTATCAGATATCACAAGATAATTTCTAAAGCCATAAAGCAACAAATTATTATGCTATACACAAATAAAGGAAAAAGCAAGGTTGGCACTCTGCTAACTCATCTGCACGCTGCTAATTTATGTCTCGCCTATTCAGTTTGCTGGCCTGGCCTCCACTTTTTCCTTTGTTCCAAACAAATACCATGACAGCCAAGTTGATGGTGACTAAAGTCTTTATCTTTTATGTAATGTTGTTGTAGTTGTGTTGGTCCTTGAATATTAGACACAGAAAGCAGGTGAGGTAATGTTAGTTGGTAAGCTTTCAAGCTTATGAATAGCAATGGTGGAGGGAGGCTCCTTGGGCTCAGACTCCAGCCCAAACCCACATGTCTTCACAGCAATTTTTAGCCCTGCTGCTGGAGCCCCATGAGCACATGTCAGCTGGTCTAGACCAGCCACAACCACGCATCAGAGCTTTTATTTTTATGTAGACAGACACAGACAGTGCAAACACTAAAGAAAATAAACAGAGAAAATGTCTAAAAGGTGTGGACACAAAATCTGGCACTGCAGTGAGCCAAATAGAATCACTGGTGAGATATTGTATTAGATATATTATTTAGCTCCACCTCCCATATCCTTTCCAAATAGCATTCAGAGTAAATTCTCAATGGCAAATGGTTATATCACAGATCAGGTTTAATTTGTCCTGAACTGGCACTCTGAGTTGAGTCCCACCAGAAACAGCACCGTTACAGCTAGTTAAAAATTTTACTTCATTCTGTGATGACCATAGGGTTCAATTTTCAAATCACGTATGTGACTTAGAAGTGCAAGTCTCACTGAAAATCAATAGGACTGCCTTACATAAATACTTTTGACAATCCCTCCCATAGACTGCCCATTTTTATGTGAGTGTTTGATGTTTTGTTCTGGTTTCGGTGGCAGCAAAATCAGTGCTCTTACTTTAATACCTTTCATTTTAGCAAGACATATATTTCATCCCCTACATATTAAGCTAAAACTATACTGAGAGGCTAAATACATAAAACAATTAAAAAAAATACTAAAGCCCCAGCCAGTACAGTCTAACCCTATAGTTTAACACTAAAATGGCAAATAAGTTTCCCTGTCAAATATTGGCAGAGGCCAGGGCAGATGCAAAAGTTCTTCTTATCTACCACCCAGCCAAACACATTCCTCAACTACCTGCAGGTTTCCCCTAAACTCTATACAATAGGTTTGCTTTTCTCCCTTTCATGTCATGTGTATTTATTTGATCTTTGATACAGTATTTATGGCTTATCATCATCTCGGTATGCTCCTAGTCAATCAGTATAATGCAGGTGGAAAAAAAAGTCAGAGGGACTCTAATTCCCATTAATCCAAGAATTTGCATTATTAACAGTTGCACTAATTTCCAATAATAAAAGCAAGCAGATAACTAACATGAATGGTCAAGAAATGGAGGTGGAAAGTTTCACCCACAAACTCTGTTTTTTTTAATAAACATCACAGCTACCGTATGTACCCAATAGGCAGTGTTAACGAAAAGAAGACTTCAGTGTTTTATGAAAGGATCCCAAATTAAACCAATCTCAATATTTCAGGGCTTGTCCACGCAGTGACCTAGTGCAGCAAGCCATGATATGGAGGTACAGCTTGCTATGCACTAAGTCAGAGTGTGAACCCTGCTACCACGCAATAAAAATTCCATAGTGCACTCTGACCTACTGCCAAGTAGTAGCAGGGCTGACATGGTGATTTAATGTGCAGCTGGCTAGTGTGCTGTAGATTTACACCCCCATGCTAAGTCTCTGCGCAAAACAGAAATCACCCACATGAAAATCCCATTTTGGACCAATCATCATGTACACTAAGCATCTTTTGGACCACTGAGACAGCCGAAAGGGGCCTTCAAGAGAGAGAGTAAATGAAGCGTCCTTTCTACTGCCAGACAAGTGCAAAGGGGATGTAGAGTAAATGAGACTCAGGCCCAAGGCTTTTCAGATTGTTCACCTTTCAAGTATTATATAATGCAGAAAATTGCACTCTTGACTGGGGAGCTCTGCTAAAATGTTACTGTAAAATAATTTAATTTAGCATGATTCATTTCATTTACATTTCATATATCCCAATTGTATTGAAATCAATATACATTCATATAAATCCTTTTCTACTCTATCTTCCTTTTCCTAAGGGTAGTAAATGGTTACTCTTTCATCTCAGTATTGCATGTAACTGAAGATAGAAAGGGTAGCACAATCTGCAATGGGTAAGAGAAGCTGAACAGCGTACATCTATTCCAGTGATTCTCTAACTTTTTTACTGGTGATGCCTTTCACATAGCAAGCCTCTGAGTGCAACCCCTTTTATAAATTAAAAACACTTTTAAACATATTCAACACTATTATAAATGCTGGAGGCAAAGCAGAGTTTGGGATGGAGGCTCACAGCTCGCTCCCCCCCCCACCCCCCGCAATAACCTTGTGACCCCGAGTTTGAGAACCCCTGATCTATTTGTTGTGTTCATTTTATCACACACTATTACTATTAATGTAGATTCTAAAGAAACAAAAGACATCTGCTTAACTTCATTCAAATCTGGTAATGATTTCTCTCAGAGCTCTCTTTAAGCAATCTCTACTGATGTGATCATTATTCCTTCAGTTAAATGGCATAAAATAATTTGCCTGTAATGTGAGTTGCAAGCATCAGAGGCAGCACAATTAATAGACACAAAGTTTGTGTGGGATTTGAGTTTATTATTCCTTTACTGGCAAAGGCAATAAGGATATAATTTTTAGTAGTATAACATAACTTGTTTGTTTCTGAGACAAATAAATAAGTATAGTCTAATGTTAATTTAAACCAAATTAAATATCTGTTTTCAATACATTATAGAGCATAAAATAATATATAGCTGTTATTGATACAGGCTGATAATGTAGTAATTTTGGCAGTTCTATACTGCATAGGTATATGCACCTTAACCCTTAGGCATCCAGTTCATCTCCAATTGGAAACTGCTTAATATGCAGAGGGGTAGGCATTGTGGGGAGAGAGGAGAAAGGATGTCTGGACATTAAATGAGAGGAAAGGGTCAATCTGGGAACCAAACACCAGAGCAGGGACAGAGGGCACACAAGTAAGCAGACAGGTCAGTAACAGTCAACCTGCAAAGCATAGTCATAGGAAGCATGCAAAAAGTCACGCACAGAAATTGCATCCACATGAACAATAGACCAAACTAATTCAATATAAAGCAAACCTAGTCCACTTCCAGAAGTCGTGATAAACTGAGTTAGTGTGTAGTGACGGATTACATTATGTGTACACAAGCATTTTAAAACCTGATTAATTCCTTCTGATCTAGTTTAAAACCCCCATTTAGATAAGCCCTAAGAAATAAGGCTACCAGGTCTCATATCCTTCAGGTTAGTAAATGGCAAGTACAGAGGTGCACATCTATAGCAAAGACGTTTCTGGTACAAAGACACTTACCGGTATATCGAGACAGAGAGGTTGAGAGTCTCTGACTGCTTGGCATGGGGCAACACTTGCAGAGCTAAAAGAGAAAGGAAATAGGGAAAAAAAAGTCTCGTCTCAGAAAGGCCAGAGAAAGGAACAGGAATTAGGAAGGTGTATGGGAGGAGCATGATGAATACTCACTTTTACAGTTCAGATTACTAAGGATGAGTGCCTTCAGCCTCAGTGCCCTAAAGGTTACAGTGCACAAAGGTGCTTTATTTTATTAATACCTCAAAAGCAGTGTCCCGTTCCAGCAGACGGAAGAATACTAGCCAACTAGAAAAGAATACATAGCTTACTAGAAAAGAAAGACACATGGGCTTTTTTATTTGAATTTCATTACCCTTGGAGTTAAAAAATTTCAGCCTAATGCACAACATGCAGTAGTTGGCAGACATAAACCTGAAAGAGATTTAGAGTAAAGTTACTTAGAGCCAGATTTTTATGGGTTTTTAGGCATTAGCAATGCAGATAGCGGGATTTTCAAAAGCGCAGAGGTGCATTGAAATCAATAAGAATTAGATGCCTAAATGCATTTGAATCACCTGCTAGGTGCCTATCTGCATCTTAAAATGCCTAAATACCTTTAAAAGACTGGGCCTGGGAGCCTTGAAAGACAAAAACAAGGTCCTCATTGTTTTTCTTACCAGCACAATCTAATGCATTTAAATGATCTTTGTACCAATAGGCATATGTTGTAGTACTCCTTTTTGTGTAATATAATAGTATCCAGGGCCAGACAGCACTGCTGCTCTTTCTGTTCTATAGGTTGGAGAGAGTGGTTTGGAATGTAAGACCCTACAATGAATCTAAGCAGTTCTTTCCAAAATGAAACAGGAAGGAAAAACCAAAATTTGCATGAAATCAAAATCACCTAATACTTCATAGCTGTCATCATGCTGCAAGCTCTGATCACGCTGAACTTTACAGAAATAGAAATCAAATTTTCCTGTTCCCGATACACAGGCTTCTACCACCTAAGCTAAAAGAGCATCTCAATTTAATATAGGGCCAAGAACAGTGCTCAAGTAGAGGTCAGTGGTACACACACCCCCCCCAGTACATCACAAGCCAGACAGAGGTATTCATAATAAACAAAGCAAGATCTTGGATTAAAAATTACACTTAGAAATATCCAGCCATTCAAACAAAATGACTGGATGTATGTTGTAGAGACCTTTATGGTTTTTCAAAGGAATGATTTAAGGATATACTCATACTCTTTCTTCTACTGCTTTGTTTAGTAAATAAAATAGCGGAGGGAAAACACATCAAAATTCCTGAGCTCCAGAAGTGTTCAAGCTATATACAAAAGTCTTGGAACAAAAATGTAATTTGTGATCCATTTTGAACTCTCTTATTCTGTGGGCAGGGATAATCCTTTTCTAGACTGAAATTATTTTTCTTTAATTATCTCACAGCATTCATTTTCTGCTATGTCTCTTTGGAATCCTGCCAGACAGGAGCATTTGTATGAGTATTATCATATAGTGACTTCAACAAAATTACCCTTTTATGTGCCAAAGCTTTTGCTATGCAAAAGTAAGGAAAGTGTTGTACATTCTGGAAAATCAAGATGAACACTGAAAAGTTCTGAATAATAATTGGCTTGGGGAATTCTACAGCTATCAACCACATCAACAGCCAACGGTAGTCAAAATAATTAGTTTTTTGGTGAATCTAAGAGCTTGTCTTCACTATCAGGAGATCGATGCTGCTGCCATCAACTTGAGAAAGTCTCCCTTTGACGCAGCACAGTAAAGACACCGCAACATGTCGACCTAAGTATGTCGATTCCAGGTACTTGAGTAATGTAGCTGGAGTAGTGTAATTTAGGTTGACTTACCCCAGTAGTGTAGACAAGGCCTAAATCTCTTAAGCAAAATCAAGAAGATGCAGAAGACTATCATCAAAGCCTCCAAAAGTTAGAGAAAACTCGTCTATATATTGTCACCTTATCCATCACCTTTCCAGTGCAAAGATTTCTCTATAATATGATCTTATGCAATTTACTTCTACATATTCCACTGTCATTTGCACCAGTGCAATTTTAGAATAATGCAATTGGTTTCAATGGAATTATTTCAGAATTATAGAATTTGTCCTTATCTCAGCACAAAAGTGAAAAGTGTTATATAACCTCAGGAAAACTCACTGTCACATTGTTTTTATTCTGATGAGTTTTATCAACTTTCTCACAGAAAAATAAATTGGCTTTCTAATAAGCATTTTATAAACAGGCCACAAAACAAAGCCTGTTTGAACATGGATCTCTGTCTACTTAAATTGGAGTGTGATCACAGACAGCTTCTGGATGAACTTAATGAACAATCTTACTTTTCAATGTGAATTTCAACACATTTTTGTTTCACTGGTTGCTATGGAATTGGGGAGAAAGCATGTCAAAATGTGGGTTAAATAATACCATCCTTAAGAGATAGGATTCGAGAGTTCTGGTGACACCTAGAAATGAACCTCACAGAGTTCCTTTAAAATCTTCCCCTCCATTCTGAAAGGTTTGGGGGCTAAAATGGAGGCAAGGGTGCTACCTCTTTAACACATATGTACCCAGCAAATGTACTCCCAGGCCCATTGGTCTTAGTTAAAGCTGTGTGAATAAATGATTTTTTTTTTGGTTCACTGGCTGTACCAAAAACCAATAAAAAAATATTAATTAATTTTAGGTTAACTTAAAATAAAAAAAAAAAAAGTAGAACTTTTTGGTGAACTGAAAAGTAAAAAAAAAGTTTCAGGTTGAACAAAATATTTCAGTTGATGGGAAACAAAATATTTAATTTCATTTCAGAGTTTTTAAAAGAAATTTTTAAAATTTTTGTTAACATTGAATGAAATTTCAAAATTAAACATTTTATAAAAAAAATGTTGAAACAGATCATTGATTTTTTTCCCCCCTATTTTCTACCCAAATAAAATATTTGTCAAACTTGACCCAAATTCACGGGATATTTCAGTTGACCCAAACCTATACTTCGCAGCCAAAAAAATAATTAATCCAGCAGTACTCTTACTATTTGCAGGTTCAATTTCACCTTTTTGATTAAAGTCTGTATGTAAACTGCTGGATGTGGTCCTGTATGCAATTCTGACAGGTTCAGATAATATTGGTGTGTTTTCATTCCAAAGTCTATGGTCTTTCTCAGCTTTCATGAATATTTCTTTGCCAGAGGAAAAAATAATAAAATAGCAAGTTATTTGTTTCAAGGAATGTTAGGGAGTCATTTATGGTATCTCTAGAACATGGAGAACTAGATTCCAAAATAGTTTTTTTATTAAACTAGACAAATTCAACAAGATAACATGGACCCCAATCCCTCCAAGCAGCTCCCAAGTGCAGAAGTACTGAACAATGGAAGAATGGGGTTAGGACCCAATCCTTCATTTTTGGAGCATCCTAAACTACCAATGGGCCTAAATTCTGCGCTGTCACAATAGTACAGCACCAAAATAACTCCACTTCAATCGAATTTGTTTAACTTTACACTAGTTTAACTGAGATCAGAATTTGGCTTATTTACTTTAATGGGAGATTTGTGTCATTAAGAATGCAGATGTGGTCTCTAAATGCTCTCTACATTAGCACTAACTCAATCTTGTTTATTGAAGTCATTAAAATTGATACTTTTCTACTTACACTGTATTTATAGATACTGCACCTTTACATTTCTAAACCTCACTAGCAGTCAGTTGCAGTATTTTCATATCTCTTACCCTTTTGCCAAAGGAATTAAGTTATGAAAAAATTATAACTGCAATCTGGAGAGTACACATATGGTGCTAGATTGATAATGTTATTTAAAAGAAGTCTATTGGATGGGAATATTAAGTGAGTCTGAGAAACAACTTTAATTACTTGAATCATATAAGAGAAAATAGACTGTGCTCAGTAAATATCATCCCTTACCAGTTGCTAATCTGGCAAAATGTCAAATCCTGCTCATTCACATTTTCATTCTACTTTCCAGTTTCCAGGCTGTGAACACTTCTGCATACAGAAAGACTTAAAAATAAATCTTCCCTGTCCCTTGTCTTGCATTGCTTTGGGCTAAGGAAACCATGGGTTTAAAGGTAATAATGGTTCTAACAGAAAACTGCACTAGCAAGTGACTTCACAGCATGGTTACAAACATGCCATGAGTAATTGGAAAGGTAACCCAGCATTATTATTTCAGATTTAGATCACAGAAGTGTGAAGGGGCCCAATCAGGATTGGGATCACACTGTGCTGGACATTGCAAAAACACATACAAAGCCAGTCCCTGCTCCCAAAAGTGTATGTGCTTGTGCCACCTCAGTAGCTCTCAAAACAAGCAGATTTGGACTTTTGAAGCTTAGAAATTGGCCCAAAGTAAGTTTGAGGTCAGACAGTAATATAGGGTTACGTTGTGCCATTTAGGTGCAGCCCAAAGTCAGAACTAGGAGGCAGTGTAATTCAAGAAACTCCCTCACAGACACACTTTCTCCTAGCACTCCCCTGTTACACCGGGGTGGAATGGAAAGTAATTTGAACACCCCTCTGTAGGATGCAGCATATTTCACCCTCCCCGCTAATGTCCAGCTAGTTCCACTCCACCGACTCCCCATTCACTTGCTGAGAGCTGATAAGATCTAATATGGTCATGAAAGGCAGAGGAAAATCTTTACAAACCCCTACTTTCCTATCCAGCCACAATCTCTCCCATGTAATAGGATCTATTCACAAAATTCTGATTTAGGTTTAGATCAAGATTTTGACCTTCCTTTCCTTTCACCCAGAGATCAGGGGTGCTCAGATTTGCAGTGCTGATTTGGCCCATTGTGAAGATAATATATAGTAGTGTAATACAGGTCTTCAGGAAATTTGGCTCGATATTCAGGTCCAGATGTTTACCTCCTCAAAGACTGCAGATGTGCAGATTAAGGTTTCTGGAAATAGGCCCATCTCTAGTTAACATAAAAGGAATGGGTTGATTATGTTCTTCCCTATAATCTCATCTGATCACTTTCTCTCTCTTCATTAGTCACCTTACACACCCATACAACCATTATTCACAATTCCTGATGACGATATTTCCAATTCAAATTTTCTTCTCTCTCTCCAGCTGTCTCCAGCTTGTGTTAAAACTCGAAGCAGGACTGAACCAGAACATCACACCCAGAGTCCTTCTGACCTTGAAGAAATTTTGATCCAGAGTCATAACTCTCAATATGGCCCAGCTGTAATTAAAACTTGAACATGGTTGAGGAGTGCAAGACAGTATTCACAAATATTCTGCAGACACTAATCAAACAAGGCTGGAGAAACTTCAGAGGTTGGCTTCACAAATGATTCAGTAAAAAAAATATAAAGGAGGTTGCAGAAGAGAGTTTTCCAAGATTTCTTGATGGTGTTAAATTCTTTTTCTTCTAACCTTCGTCATCCTGGTGTAAATGTGCTTTAAAAAGGAGTAAAATAGCTGAAACACTGAAGGCTAGGATGTGCTTGTTCAGCGCAGCGCAGCCCTGCCTTAGGGACAAAACAGAACCATTCTGCTCCAGTGAGACCACCATAACATTATGCTTCACAGAATGCCTCCTTGAGCTCAATGGTGCATGAGGGCATGCAACTACTACTACACCTCTTTTAGAGTACAGCATTCTTATCTTTCCCCTGAACTGCTAGTCAAGGGAAGGAAGCCATAACTCTGCCTACATCCTGCCCGCAACAGCCCTTTTGGGGCCCATGAGACACTTTCAAGGTACCAACCATGCACTTCCCCAAGGGCAGGAGTGGAGATAACTCAGGTCACTCTTTATATGAACAATACTGGGGAAGATTCCTTACTCCCTCCCCACAAACTGCACAGCCACTAAAAGGACTCTAAGTATCTGAAAAGAATACTGAGAAAAGTTATCTTTGCCATATTTAACTGTATGTACAGTGAAGGGTTAACAACCCGGACAAGGACATTTGTCAAATATACTGTTAGGGAAAACTGGATGCTTAGGACTCAATTCTGCAAATCCTTACCCACACAGAGTAGTACTTACACACGAGTAATCCCATGAATAAGCACTGCAGAACTAGGCCAACCAAAAGAATTCAGCAAATAGTATGAGAAAAAAAGATCTAAATAATTATCTCAATTATATAAAATACCACTCACTACTCTAACTCTAAATCGAGATAATGTCTATAAAGAATTTGAAAACTTTTAAATAGGATATCTACAAATTCAAAAGCTGTGAATTCTAATGAGAGCATCCAATCTCTTCATGTCCTTGAATTTACTTTACTTAAAAAGCAATTACATTAACACAGAAGAGGCAAGTAACAGCATCAAATGGCAGCATTTGATCAGACCTTATAAAATCAGTTACATTCATTTATGCCTAACACTCACCGGAAACATAACCCCTTTCTTTGACTGTGTGTTAATACTTCCATTTGGAAGCACAATTTTCAATAGACATCCATTGTTCTTTGCAAAGTCAATGTCTTACAACAGCCTTGCTTTGGTCTATTTATCAGTTTTACAACAAATAATTCAGTCTCTAGTAATACATCTTCTAACTGTCCACATTTATAGGTTAATTATTTAATTAAGTGATTGGGAAACAAAACGGCAAATTTAATGTGGATAAATGTAAAGTAATGCACTTTGGAAAATATAACCCCAGGTATATATAATATAATATAAAGGGGGCTAATTTAGCTACAACTAATCAGGAAAAAGATCTTGGAGTAATCATGGATAGTTCTCTGAAGACATCCATACAGTGTGCAGCGGCAGTCAAAAAAGCAAATAGGATGTTAGGAATCATTAAAAAAGGGATAGAGAATAAGACAGAGAATATCTTATTGCCCTTGTATAAATCCATGGTATGCCTATATCTTGAATACTGTGTACAGATGTGGTCTCCTCGTCTCAAAAACAGATATACTGGCATTAGAAAAGATTCAGAGAAGGGCAACTAAAATGATTTGGAACCGGTCTGATATGAAGAGAGATTAAAGAGGCTAGGATTTTTCAGCTTGGAAAAGAGGAAACTAAGGGGAGATATGAGACAGGTATATAAAATCATGAGTGGTGTGGAGAAAATGAATAAGGAAAAGTTATTTACTTGTTCCCATAATATAAGAACTAGGGGCCATCAAATGAAATTAAGGGGCAGCAGGTTTAAAACAAATCAAAGGAAGTTCTTCACATAGCGCACAGTCAACCTGTGGAACTCCTTGCTTGAGGCTAGGACTAGAACAGGGTTTAAAAAGAGAACTGGATAAATTCATGGAGGTTAAATCCATTAATGGCTATTAGCCAGGATGGGCAAGGAATGGTGTCCCTAGCCTCTGTTTGTCAGAGGGTGACGATGAATTAGAGCTGGCTGGAAAACATTGATGAGCTTCAGCACCTCATCATTGCTCCACACTGGTGATGCAATGAATTAGAGCTGGCTGGAAAACATTGATGAGATTCAGAACCTCATCATTGCTCCTTACTGGGGATCATCTGGTGTGTGGATGCATGGTCACCTGGAAAGATTTGCTGACAGCACTCCACGACTGGCTGAGCAAACAGGAAGGGAATTTAAAGGGTGGGTCTGACAGCTGGTCACCTGAGGGCAGGGCAGTGGAGTTCAAACTGATTACCATAGTGGCTAGAACAGGCATTGTGGAATACTTCTGGAGGCCAATCAGAATGCATTAGGTGTTCACACTGGTGCCGCAGCGCTCCAATGGGGCCACATCAAATGTTATTTCTCTCACTGAGGTGGAGTACCAGGAGCGCTCTAATCGCAGAGTCAAAGCGCTCCACATGCCTTGCCAGTGTGGACAGGGAATGAGGCAGAGCGTCCTGGGCAGCTTTATTGCTCTCTAACTCGCAAGTGTAGCCCAGCCCTTTGCCTTGAGTGACTCAGAATTCTTACTGCACTTCTAGCTAAGAATATTAAAGCTGAGTTTAGAAACCAAGAGACCACTCCTGACATTTTAAAGGCAACATGTTTTATCTGTTCATTTTCTCTGCTATGTACTTTTAGTTGTTGGCTTGGGTTTTAAGATATGTAATCGAAGGACAACAGAGGTAGTCTGCCAGGATGGTGATTAATGTGAAAAAAAGATTAGATGCTAGACTGATAGCTATTTGTGAAGGGAGAAGATGGTTTTGTCTGGTGGTTGAAAGCATTCCAGCAGGGAGGAAAAAAACACAAGACTTCTTCTTTTCATTTCTCTCAAGTGAACCTGTTCAGCAATGAAAGGTGGCTGTTCTCCCAGCTTACAGTCAAAGGGGATTATACATAGAGAATTATCTCAGCAGGAATGATAATTGGAGAGACAAAATGGATGAGGTAATATCTTTTATTGGACCAATTTCTGTCAGTGAGACAGACGAGCTTTTGAGCTTACACAGAGCTCTTCTTTAGATCTGGGAAAAGTACAAAGAGTGTTACAGCTAAACACAAGGCGGAACAGATTTGTGTAGCATAACAGTTGTCCCATATTGTAAGGGACTTGTAGTGGTCCTTCACCCTCAAGTGGGGCAGGAGGCCACTCCACCTTGCTATAAAACTATTCAAGATGAAGTGGCCAGACTCTCTAATATCCTAGGACTAACATTCCTACAACAAACACTGCACACATCAAGAGGAAATGACAGCAATGTTTCAAAAATGATACTATAAAAAAATGAATTTCATGTTCCATATTGAATTAGTTCAGTTTATAAGAAGTTTAACAAAGCTGTTTTTGTAACTGCCAGCCATGCAAATTCAAGCAGGGTTTAAAGAGCCAAGCGGAATTCTTTCCTTCTTGTGAATGATCATTAAGCAACAAAGATTCTGCAAGCCAATTAGGTCCTCATCTCTACAAGACAATCCAATCCCACTCATTTTCTTCAAGTTTTGCTCACTGACATCTATACAGTCCCATTTGTTCAGTATGTTCCCACAGATATCACAGTTGGAACATAGTAATGATTCTATTGATGATGCATAAGAAGGAAATAAATGTAATTGCATGCTTTAAAAAAAAACTAAAGCAATTTAAGCTTATTTGCTGCTTTGATAAGCAGATATTACTCTGTGAATAACAAAATGTATGTTAAGTAAGAAGTTGCTGCTTTTCAGACTAAACATGTATTCAGAATAAATGGCCTTCCATGATCTGAATACAAATCAGATTTCTGTTAAAAAAATTATTCTCTAGCCAGGAATATACTATCAATAAACAGCATTTTTGTGACCAGCACTAGTGAGAGAAACATCAGTAAATAGTCATTTGTTCTTTCTGTATATATATGCATGCATGATTTGGGGATTCTTTTGATTTAGATAATGTTAGGTAAACAAAGAACATTGTTGGTCTATTTACGTTGGTTGTGTATTAGTGGTCTTCATGTGGAATATCACGTCATGTCCAGCCATTAATAAAGTGGTGTGAGTTAGCCTGGAGACCATTTCAATCTCTAATGAATAACAGGGTGCATTAGAAAGCAGCACAATAATACTCAACTGTTTTTGTTGCTGTTGACTTTGTGCAAAACTGTGTAAACTTTTCATTTATATTCTGACTTCGGTGTCAAGTCTCATTTGTGTCCTTTAACCTAGGCTCTGAGGGCCCATTTCTGGCCCCTGTTCTGACCACTTTGTGTAGCTTCAGCAATGTAATAAAGTTACAATTGTTCTAAAATATAATCATCTTTGTTTAATTTCAGCAAACTAGATCAATTGGACACCATAATAGAATTTTGGGTGGTATAGCCCTAAAACAACTTGAAACACTTTTCAAACATTAATCTTTTATTCTGGTACATTACTAGATTTGGTGGAGCTGGATCCTTGCACTATGATATCTCCTCCAGCATTGTTAGGAATTTTGCATCTACTGTATTTTGTTTGGTTGACTTGTTGGTTAGTTTTGTGTTTTAAAGCCAGTATGCAAAAATTATCTAATTAACAATTTTCCATTGGTTCTCTCTCCATAAAAGGGAATTTGTAATTTACATAGAAATTAGCATTAGGTCTTGCCAATAAAAAAAAATAAACTGGCTATAGACAAGGAACAAACAAAAGGGGGTAGGGAGGAAAAGCCTTGAAAAGTATTAATGCACCAGGATTATTGTAATGCATTGCTTATTGGAAGAAGAAAAAGTAATATGAGAGAGAATTATCCCTTTAACTCCATTGAAGTTAATGACTTGCACCAATGTTAGCAGAGACTCAAAAACACTAAAGATGACCTGTAAAATGTGGGTCAGAGAGGTGAGTGAAAGCAGATTGGAGATCAGGTTATGCCCACATTTTATGTCTATGGAAGGCTGAGCAGTTTTGTATTTTCCCCTTAAATAAGTCCTTTTCCCACACTTTTTAAATTAGAAATGTATGCCTTATACACCCTGAAAAACTTCATAGGAATTGGAAAATTAGAAAAATTTGCAACATCACAGGAAAATGAAAGCTGACTGATTGAAAATGGGAGGGATTTTAAATCAGATTGTTTAAAACCCTTTGAGACAAATTCTGCCACCCTTACCCCTGTAAAATTCCATGGAAATTAATAAGATTGCATGGGACTAAATGAAAGAAGAAACTGACCCTTTATTTTGTGACAGCCTGTCATTTGATTCCAGTATCCTATGGAAGACAGCTGGAAAAGTCATTAACATCTGGAAAGAAAGAACTCAAGAAGTCTGTTAAAGAGGACATCCTAAACATGAAGTGTGAATCCTGACTACACATCTGCAGAGGCCTGCCCTACTGTACAGGGTTAGATTGATGGAACATGCCCTATGTTGACCTAAGCATGGAAGTATCTTCACTTCAGTTTTGTCTCCCACTGATATAAGTGCTTCTTTATGCTGATTTAGTAACACCATCTCCCCATGCGGCGGAGAATCATGGGCAATGTAATTAGATCAATATAGTGTTAGCATAGACATACATTGCTTACATAGACTTTTACTGGCTTTCAGGAGCCATCCCACAATGCCCACACTGACAATATAAATCGATTTAATAACTGCAGTGGCTGAATGCTGATGTATGTTAGACAATATAATTTTATAGTGTAGACATGGCCTGAGAATGCCACGGAGGCTCTCGAAAAACAGGAAAGATCAAAATTTATTTCCAGTCTCTCATGTGAACTAATAAATAAATAATAATAATAATAATACCACCTAGTTCTTCTGTAAAACCGTTAGGTGGATCTCAAAGTTGTAAAGAAACTCAAACCACTGTTCTTTTCTTTTGTTTTTCTCCCTTTAAATTTTTCAAATCTTCTTTATACATTATAAAGAATCCCCCAAATACAACCCAATTTTTAAAAAAAAATCTTTGCAGATCACCTTTAAATGAAATTGGAAACCACTTGAGTCTCTGAGCTAATGGTGGACAAATGACTTAAAACACACACACACCCCCCACTAACCAGAGTTGGGGGGGTTCTGAAAAAATTGGCTGGAAAAGTTTACCAGTGGTCTCTCTCACATGATTTCGGGCATCTTCACTTCTGATCCCAGGCAAAAATACTGCCAAAACAGCCTGCCTCATAAAATTTAAAGTACCTTCTCTCAAAGACCAAGAATGATAAAAGTGAATGGCAGGGGGAAAGTTTTCTGAACACTTCAGCACTTCAAAAAAGGCTTCAATTCAAGTTTGGGTCTAAAAATTAGCAAAGATTTAGGGTTTGTTTTTTTAAAAATGTTAGCTCCTTCCTAATCTCAGCTACTGTTTAATAACAGTCAAAAGCTATTCCCTTTGTGAACGCACTACCCCTCCTCTGAAAGCTAGGGCTTTAATGACTCTCTCTTTCATTGTAAAAAAGAACATATTGGTTATCTATTCTGTGTGAGGAATCAAAGGAAACTGTAGATGTCAAATGCTCAGACAGAAAAAGACTCCAGCCTTCCAAAAAGTCCTATGAGCTGCATTGCGCAATGATAACACCATAAAAGGAATAAATGAGATCTAATGAAACAGGAGATGAAGAGGCAATTCATAAGAAGAGAGAGAAGGATGCATAAGTGATGAGAGAAATCTCATGTTTCTGACTGGTAATTTGCCCAGGTTTTCAAAGTTGGAGGGTTTATCCCAAGAGGCAACATGGACTGTTTCTGCCCTCACTGAAGGTGGATAGCAGTTTTATCTCTGATATCACAGAAGCAGGCCACAACGGACACTTGCATCCTCAGCTTTCAATTTCCTACCCATGTATAACTTCTTGACTTACTCATGTGTTATTTTTTAGTCAATTATCAAAGGGGTATTGAAGGGGACTCACGTTCAACCTCGGTCATAACCAGGCAATGAAAAGTTTGGAGAGTAATTATTTTCCTTTTTAGCTTTGATTGTTTTAAATTAAAATTATAATGAAGTGGACATCTCTAAACTCTTGCATATAGAATAGCTCAGAAACATTTCCTAGAGGAACAAAGACCACCCACTGTGCTGGAATTTGTATAGTGGGGTGCTGAGAGCCACTGACACAAACTGTAAGCCCTGTATACAATAGAAACCACTTCAAGCCAGGGCATGAAGCAGCACCCCCAGCACTCCTAGCTCCAGCACCTATGAAGGCCACTACCTGACTACATTATATTTAGGGAGGTGTTGACATACTATTTGTACTGACTGTATCCACCAACTTGTTAGCAAAACCTGACAGTCTTCTGCACACCAGAAAAAACACACACACAAACTTTCCCCATACAATGTTTGTCATTTTGTAGTCTTCTCAGTGTATTTTACTAGATGAATGATGGCCCCAGTAATCAGTAAACTCTTTTCAGTTCTATACTCAGATACCATATGTAAGCAGTGTCAGGAATGAGATATATTCTGACATCTGGTGGCGAACTATGGGAATTGCAGTGAGCCTTGCAAAATAAGTCTGGGGCTAATCAATTTGCATAGACACACCCACTGCGCCTAGCCTGAGCCCACAGCAGCCCACATGGCCACTTCGGCTGATGAGGGAGCCCCAGTTTCTATGTTATTGGGGCAGGAATGATAAAGTGATGTTATTGTGATTATGTGAATGAAGGACTATGGACATGTACTTGGCCCGTGTTATGATGGAGAGACTCGCCATCATCTAGGTAGCACTCACTGGGCAAGGGCCATGCGTTTTCAGAACACTGTGAGATTGAGAGAGGTGATGGACAAGCATCTATACCTTTTAGTGAGGGCTCTGTCTGAGGGCCTCCCAGGCCTATTGCACCCTGCCTCTCTCCACTGGGGAATGTCAGAATTGAATTTTGCTTCCATTAGGAGCCTGGTTCCAGGCTGCTGAGCTGACAATTGCTTTGGGCTCACTGGGGCACCTGCAGTAAGGCTCCGCTACTGTAAGCTGAAATCACTTAAGAGCTAAAGAAATCACTGAGCGCTGTCTTAAGTAGGGGGGACCTGGAAAAAGTGCAGAGTGGCTGGTGCAGCAGAGCAGTCTGTGTGTCGGCTAGCAGGACGGCTAGCGGAGTGACTGGTGCAGCAGAGCTGTCTGTCGACTAGCGGAGGCGTTGGTGCTGCGGGCAGAGTGACTGGCGTGGCAGAGCTGTCTGTCTGTCACCTAGCAGAGGCGTGGGTGCTGCGGGCAGAGTGACCGGCGCGGCAGAGCTGTCTGTCTGTCACCTAGCAGAGGCGTGGGTGCTGCGGGCAGAGTGACCGGCGCGGCAGAACTGTCTGTCTGTCACCTAGCAGAGCAGCTAGCGGATCAACGGGCAGAGTGGTTCGTAGGACAGCCAGTGGAGCGGAGCCGAGCCGATTGCGGTGAGAGCTGCAGCGGAACCTCACGGAGAGGCGGCGCAGTCGGCCTCGGACCACGTAAGGTGCCCCATGCCCTACCCTCCATCTCCACCCAGGCTGGAGGTAAGACTCTGCCAATTGACTTTTGAACTCTGCACGGACCAAGGACAGAGACTCTTGGGCTGTTGGACTTTTGGGACTATTGAGTGACTTTTTGGGGTTGTGGAACTCAAGAGCCAAAGGGAAGGCCACGGCCTATTTGCTGGGAGGGGGGCTTCTGGTTCATGGTCTGGTTTATTAACCTTGTTTGTGGTGTTTCCCCGATATAATGCCACATTGTTTCTCCCTGTTATTAAAAGGCTTTGGTACACTCAGACTCTGTGCTTGCGAGAGGGGAAGTATTGTCTCTTACAGACGCCCAGAGGGGTGGTATATGGTTGTCCCAGGTCACTGGGTGGGGGCTCGAGCCGGTTTTTGTATTGTGCTTTTGGAATGGAACCCCTGGATACTGAACCCGGCCCTTGTTGCTGCCAACTCTGATGGGCAGAAGGGTTACACATATGTAAAAATGGCTTCTATTGCTCGTTTTTCACATTTGAAATATTCTTGTCAGTGATTCTAATATATTTAAATGTTTTAAGATTATTAATGTTCTCTTCCTCCCCAAATAAGTACTATATGCAGACTTGACTTATTTATTCATCTCAACTATATGATCCTGTGGAGTGACTGTCATTGATACAGAGGGATGGATGAGTTTCTCCCCCTTGTCCATCAGCCAGGCACCATCCTATCATGGTATAAGGACTTTTGCACTCAGCTCCTCCCTTTTAGAAGGGCAACTAAAATGATTAGGGGTTTGGAACGGGTCCCATATGAGGAGAGATTAAAGAGGATAGGACTTTTTAGCTTGGAAAAGAGGAGACTAAGGGAGGATACGATAGAGATATATAAAATTATGAGTGGTGTGGAGGAAGTGAATAAGGAAAAGTTATTTACTTGTTCCCATAATAGATGTACTAGGGGCCACCCATTGAAATTAGTGGGCAGCAGGTTTAAAACAAATAAAAGGAAGTTCTTCTTCACACAGCACACAGTCAACCTGTGGAACTCCTTGCCTGAGGAGGCTAGGACTAGAACAGTGTTTAAAAGAGAACTGGATAAATTCATGGAGGTTAAGTCCATTAATGGCTATTAGCCAGGATGGGTAAGAAACGGTGTCCCTAGCCTTTTCTTTGTCAGAGGGGGGTGATGGATGGCAGGAGAGAGATCACTTGATCCTTACCTGTTAAGTTCACTCACTCCGGGGCACCTGGCATTGGCCATTGTTGGTAGACAGGATACTGGACTAGATGGACCTTTGGTCTGACCCAGTACGGCCTCTGTTATGTTATGTTCTTTCTGAGGCACCATTTGGGGCCTGTCATTCTGTATCAGTCTTCAGGATGGAAAAGAAAAAAAGCCAGCCAGGAACCAGGAACTCTGTCCTGGCTGCAACACTCCTTTCTACCCTTTAGTGTGGGGCCAGTGTACACGGAAGGCATTGCCTAGCCACTTCTCCAGCCTCCCTTGTCCATCACTGGTGCAAATGGAAACTATCCTGCTTCATGATGTCCCAGTCCCCACAGAACAAGACACCTCTCAGCCCTTGTCCAGGTAGGAAGCAGAGAGATCAGTTAAAGAAATAAGAACATCCCTTCCTCTAGCCTTGCAAACCCCATTTCCTGCAGAAGAGGCCATGGATCCTGGAGCAGTCATCCTGATCAACTAAGCCTACTCACCTTCTCTGCTCTCTCCTATATGGATCCCTTTTATCTCCCAACTGTGGCCCCTTCTCAGTTCCTCCTCACTTTCTTGGGACTATCTCTTCTGCTCCAAATGGAAGTCTGCCTGTCCTCCTAGAGATGAAGCCACCAAAGAAGGGAAGATGGTGCCTTTGCCCATTTCTCCCAGTAGTTGGAAAACTGATAGAATTATAGAACAGTCTCTTGGGAGTCATGGTCTTAACTGGGGTGCCCTCTGTGCCACAGGTATGCTCTGCCAAACAGAAGATTTTGGAAGGGGTCCACAAGGTTAAGTTATTGGTTCCTCCTCTGGAAAGGGTAGAACCAACTTCTCCATTTGCAGGTTCCCAGGGAAGTAACAACAGCACCAAGGTCACTCTTTTACTAGGTCAGAGTCATAGCCTTTCCCAGTCATCAGTTGGTGTGTATGCCTGCATGGACCTTATGAAGAGAGAAGCTGGGTGAAAACACTTCAAAATCCATTTTAGTTACTACCTACCTGAAAGATATAACCCATCCATCTGTATACCACTGACAGTCACCATGGAGAATATTTTAAAAAAAACAAAAACACTCAGTCATTGAAGATCTTATTTCTATAGCGTTTCTCTAAACTCTAAGTAAACACATTTTAAACTCTCATTGCTCATAGCAATTGTCAGATCTTTTTATGGAAGCTGAGGACCCAAAGACAAGAAAAACAAACAAGCAAGCCATGGGCAAAGTCTGAAAGGTTGCTTGTTTTAAGACAGATTATTCTGTTTCTGTGGAATCAAGGAGCTGTCAAAGATAAATACAGTTGAAGAAACACACCATTGTTGTTTAGCTGTGATTCATTCGAGTACAATGTTGTTTTGCATAGTGTGGCTTCATCAGTTATTTCACCTTGTATTAGGCAATCTGAAGTGTTTTTAAAACAGTTGCAGACTTTATTAAAGCCCTGTAAGAGGCATATGTTCAATTATCTATTTCCTGTACAATGTGATATAAGAATAAACTTTTTAAAAATTGTCTATAGCTAAAGAAAAACTTTATCAGGCTTTAGATAGCTCTCTATAGGTTTTAACTATATTTACTTCTATTCTAGCTGGCTTTGTTGCTTCTCTATATTGTCCATTATTCCAGGAGCTGCAAGACATCAAAGATTGACTATTCAACATGATTAGAGAGAAGTGGGTGAGGTAAAATCTTTTATTGGACCAACTTCTGTTGGTAAGAGAGACAAGCTTTCAAGTTTACTCAGAGCTCTTTTTCAGGTGAGTGACCTTCTCCCAATGGATCAATAGAACATTGAAATAAATTTAACAAATAAATAAATGAGCATTGAAACAAATGAAATTAGCACTGAAAATTCATTCAATTTTAATTGGGAAAATACCAGGATGGCTTTCTGCTATTGATTAAATAGAGGATAAAACCTCATGTCAGATCCTCCCTTGGTCAGAAAAACAATGGAGAGCAGACACTACAATGAGCCAGACAGCTAATAAAAGATTGCATAGAGTCAGGACACGGCTATGGGGAATATTCTGCCAATTGTAACTTGCTGCCGGTGTCCTCATATTTGTTACAGTATCTTGGTCAGAGTTTGTATGGGGTGAGTTTTGTCCCATGACTTTGATAGCACGTCCCACAGGAGATATTTTGAACAAGCTAGAGTGTGTTAGCCAGGCCTGATTGCTCACCCTCTCCTGTGCACTACAAATGGATCCTTATTTAGTACTTCAATAAGACAGAAGACACTTCAGGCTAGATCCATAAAGGGAGCTTCAACTCAGCAATGCAATCCCTAATGTTTAGTTACCCCGTCACATAGTGGAATCTCCAAATTAGGTGTCAGGGCTCCCTACACAATGCATAGGGAGAGAGAGGTACCTACAAATCAGATCCAAAAAAGCCAGCATGAAGCTAGCCAAGAGGAAAGGATTGGGGCCTAAGTTCTGCCACCAGCACTGGTGTAACCACTAGGTGAACGGGGCGGTGTCTGATTTGAAGGGTAAACAGGCTCTGACAAAAGGGGAGGAAGTGGACTTCCTGGGAGAGAGCCTGAAAGGTGTTTAACTGAGAGGGAGGTAAGGTCAAGCCCAAGGAGAGTAGAAGTGGGTTTACTTTTATATTTTATGGTTTGGGAGTTTGTTAGGAATTTTTGGGGTGAGTCCCGAGAGTCCAGGCCCCTGAAAAGGACTAACCTAGGAAGCTTACAGGACGAAGGCCTGAGGAAAGCTGGATAGGAAGAAGTCTAGGAACGCAGCAGGAAGGAATTGGACAGAGCAGTCCCTAGTTGCTAATTACAGGGTCCTTGGGCTGGAACCTGGAAGAGTGGAAGGGCCTGGATTCCTCTACCAGCTATTAAAAGTAGGTTGTGTGAAGCCCCTAAGAAGAAAATAAGGACCACGGGAAGTCCTGAGAGAAAGCCCAGAGTTGGGGCCAAAGACCTTTTTGTGAGGACACTGACCATTTTTGGTTACCCCAGAAAAGGTGAAAACAAACTGTGACCTGGCTGGAGGGCCAAGCTATGGGAAGAGAGACCACTCAGGGTTAGAGTGACTGTTGGCTGGATTGCAAGAGAGGAAAGAGTCTGCTGTGCAGTGCTTAATTTGTGCCAGACCTTGCCAGGGCTGAGCCCAGGCATTTATAAACTTGGCAGTTCATCGCCCCAGCAATAGGGCTTGCCATATCAGTTATGAAAGTTAAAAAACAATCGCTTTAGCCCTGACACCTCTTTCATTACAAACTAAGCACTGCTTCTATGATGTGGCATGCCATTAGTCAGTGCTCCTTCACACCCTCACATGAATTATCCCTCCTCTTAGTAGTAGTCTCTCTCTTTTCTAGTCTCTGGGAGGCTGGCCTCAGGCAGAACAACCTGACTATTACTGCTGTTTTTACATCATCTGTGCACCTTACTGGGAGAAAAGTTTCCTACGTTACCTGCATAAACCAGAAATTCCTTGTTATACTAAGCTAGACAGGAATGGGTATTCATTAACACTGTGCTAACATACAAAACTCCTGACCAGACTACTGCCTACAGTTCAAAACTGTGAACTCCTGTTGAGAGTTATTAACCCTTCTGAACAGTGAAATCTGACCCCATCTTCAACATTTAACTTTTTTCATTGTCAACTACTTGATTAACAGAACTGTACAAGGAAACACTTTAGTTAGTGACCTACCTCCACTAGGGATATTGATTTTCTAGTCTCTTGGATGTTGCTTTAAACAGGCAATTGAAACATCAGGAAATGGTCAAAAAAGTCATGTGAAAGGTAGTCATAGGAAGTGCAAAACTGGTAGTTTTCATTTATCACTGCAAATCCTGCAGCTTTTAATCAGGATAAGGTTTCCACTGACACTACTCAGTGAGGAAACTCCTATGTTTCAGGACCATTTTTTTTTACTGATGTACAACTGTTGAAGCTTGTCTCCTTGGGGTGAGGGCAGGCACTTCACTTATCTAGTACAAAATTCTACAGGCAGCAATACTCCTGTAGTCTGGTCTTAGAATATGAGGTAGAGCCTTCCAGCTCATCTATGCCTCTTATCAAGTCCACTGAAACCAGTCCAAACAAAAAGAAAATACTCATATAGACTCAAAAGATCAGTCATCTTCTTCGTACAAGGGAGAGAGAAGCAGTCTTTCAAGCCACACAGGATATCTCAGTTCTCACTCTCCCACACAGAAAATGGCCCCGGCTTAGCCTTGAGGGTTTCAACCACCACCAACAAAAAAAAGCCCATTTTCTTCTCCAGAAAGTAGACAGCATTCTCAAGTTATATGCCAATTAGCAGTACAGGCCCCAGGCCTGGTTGTTTCAGAGTACCACCCCCAACTGAAGTGAATTCTTCCCCTTTTAAGGGCCTGCCACAGGCCTGACAAGCTGAGCAGGTGCAGCAGGTTAAGGCTAATTAGGACCACAGGCATTCTTTAATCCTTTCTTGACATTTGTTCCACCACAGTGACAAAAAGTATCTGAATATAAGCTACACTAAAATAAAAAACATATAAAAGGCTGTAACAGATGCAGTTATACCAAAATATAGAGAAATGTGGAATTATACTCTGTGTTCAAGCTAATGCATATTAAAAATGTGATCCTGCAAGATGCTCAGTGCTTTCTAGTCCCATTTAAGTCACTGAGAGATGATGGTGCTGAATACCTCACACAATTCAGCCCTAAAGCAAACAAGTTGTCATTCTTAATACACATCACCTGCGTGCTGATATATTAAGTGCACAGTATGTGTCTTCTAAGCACAGCATCCTATCATTTAAATAAATTGTCTGTTCTTTTTCCATAAAGCTCAAAGTTAATCATGCTGGCTGCAAATGAGGATATTGTGTTTTCTTCCTCTTCATATATCTGCTGGCTGGATGTTTCAATTACTGTGGTCTCCAGTTAGCTAAACTACACCAAAGGGCAGAAAGTGAACCACATAAACAGGAAGGTGATTGTTGACAAGAGACATGGGATGATTTTGTTATATGATCACACATATCAACATTTTCAAATGAATGAGTTTTTTGTTTGGTAGGGTTATCCAAAGCACATGTGTGCAAGTGCATGAATGAAAGTGAAATGGGAAAAAAGCCTGCCTCTCCCTTAACAGCTGACCATCCACTTACATAGGGAATCTGTACCTCCTATTCCCCTCACCAGTTCATATAACTTCATCATGAATTATGCTTATTACAACGCTATCACAAGTAACCATCTTCTCCTATGAGAATTTGTGGCAAAGTGGGAATTTTCTGTAATATTTTTATGAAGCCTGTGTGTGCCTCAGTTTTCCCTATATGGTGTACCATTACCCAGCAGGTGGGCAAGAACTGTTTGCTCTTAGGGAAGGCTAAAAGACAAACATATGAATATTGACTTACTGTCTGGGCATAGTTCCCATATCAATGGACCATCTGAGAAGACAATGGCAAATCCAATCAGCAGGACATTGGCCCCTTGCAACCAACCTACCAGAGGGATATAGATTTCCCCATCTCTCAACAGGGAAGCTGAGCAACAATCTCCATCTTGAGAACAGAAGACTGGAGAGGTGTGAGGTAGGGGAATAAGAGTTAACTGCTGGAGGAAGTTGGGGCTCTCACCGGGAGTCTGACCAAAGAGGTCAGAGACACACAGAGTTTGAACACTGAGATTCATTTCTGCTTGGCTGGGCTCTGGGTTAATCAGAATGGTCTAAGCATTAACCTTCATTTCTCTGTGCTAACCTAAGAACTTCCTATGCTGTGTTCCAGTTGACTAAGATCTGTTCTACACTATAGACCTATATCAGTATAACTACATTGCTCAGGGGTGTGAAAAATCTGCAGCCCTGAGCAACAGTTACACTGACCTAACCCCACATGTAGAAAGCACTATGTCAGTGGGAGAACTTCTCCTGCCAACAGAGCTACCAGTAAAGTGCTATAGTAGCGTAGATCTGTAATAGACATGCCCTAATAAACCCTATTGTTTTGACAAAGCTGCCCTATGAGAGGGTGCTTCTCCCAGCACAGATTAAAGATTGACAAAGAGCCTGTTCCCCCTTTGTATCAGACACCTGCCATTTTGAATGCTAAATCTAATTTGAAAACTCTGGAGATGTATATGTAAGCAGTGTCAGGAATGAGATATATTCTGACATCTGGTGGCGAACTATGGGAATTGCCGTGAGTCTTGGAAAATAACTTTGGGGCTTATCAATTTGCATAGACACACCCACTGCGCCTAGCCTGAGCCCACAGCAGCCCACATGGCCACTTCGGCTGATGAGGGAGCCCCAGTTTCTATGTTATTGGGGCAGGAATGATAAAGTGATGTTACTGTGATTATGTGAATGAAGGACTATGGACATGTACTTGGCCCTTGTTATGATGGAGGGACTCGCCATCATCTAGGTAGCACTCACTGGGCAAGGGCCATGCGTTTCAGAACACTGTGAGATCGAGAGAGGTGGTGGATAAGCATCTATATCTTTTAGTGAGGGCTCTGTCTGAGAGCCTCCCAGGCCTATTGCACCCTACCTCTCTCCACTGTGGAATGTCAGAATTGAATTTTGCTTCCATTAGGAGCCTGGTTTCAGGCTGCTGAGCTGAAAATTGATTTGGGCTCACTGGGTGCACCTGCACTAAGGCTCCCCTACTGTATGTTGAAATCACTTAAGAGCTGAAATCACTTAAGAGCTAAAGAAATCACTGAGCACTGTCTTAAGTAGGGGAGCCTGAAAAAAAGTGCAGAGTGGCTGGTGCAGCAGAGCAGTCTGTGTGTTGGCTAGCAGGACGGCTAGCAGAGTTGTTGGTGCTGCGGGCAGAGTGACTGGCGCGCAGCACTGTCTGTGTGTCAACTAGCAGAGCAGCTAGCGGATCAACGGGCAGAGCGGTTCATGGGACAGCCAGCGGAGCGGAGCAGAGCCGATTGTGGTGAGAGCTGCAGCGGAACCTCACGGAGAGGCGGCGCAGTCGGCCTCGGACCACGTAAGGTGCCCCGTGCCCTACCCTCCATTTCCACCCAGGTTGGAGGTAAGACTCTGCCAATTGACTTTTGAACTCTGCACTGACCAAGAACAGAGACTCTTGGGCTGTTGGACTTTTGGGACTATTGAGTGACTTTTTGGGGTTGTGGAACTCAAGAGCCAAAGGGAAGGCCACGGCCTATTTGCTGGGAGGGGGGCTTCTGGTTCATGGTTTGGTTTATTAACCTTGTTTGTGGTGTTTCCCCAATATAATGCCACATTGTTTCTCCCTGTTATTAAAAGGCTTTGGTACACTCAGACTCTGTGCTTGCGAGAGGGGAAGTATTGTCTCTTACAGACGCCCAGAGGAGTGGTATATGGTTGTCCCAGGTCACTGGGTGGGGGCTCACGCTGATTTTTGTATTGTGCTATTGGAATGGAACCCCTGGATACTGAACCCGGCCCTTGTTGCTGCCAACTCTGATGGGCAGAAGGGTTACATATATCAAGACCCTAGTATGCAAAACTAATTAAATATTAGAGCTGATCAAAATTTTGAATTTCTGTTTCACAGGCAATGTCATCATTTTGAAATAGTTACAAATCAGAATGGTGAAATTTCAGCATTTTCCACTAACTGCAAATTCAAAAATACTTCATTTTTGAACTATTAAAACTTTTCATTTGGATTAGAACTGATTGAGACATGTTTTTTAATCCCACAAAAAATTTAAAGATTTTGCAAAAAAAAATTCTTCCTTCCAATTAGGGGGAAAAATTCAATTTTTAGACTGTTCTGTGAACTAACATTTTTTTTTAAAAAAAGTTCAGGTGAATTGAAAGATTTTTTTCAATAATTTTGGAACATTTTATTTAGAGTTGACCATTTTTTATAAAGTGTTGTAGTTGGCTTATGTTCGAAAGGAAAAAAAGTAATCAAAACCAGAAAATCAAAAAAATTTATTTCAAAAAATCTTAAAAGAGGATAAATGGATGATTTCAAAATGTCTTTCAAAAATATTTACATGAAATTCTCAAAACTAACCCTTTCTAGGGAAAAGTTTCAGTCTCAACAACTCAGCTCTCCTCCTCAAAAAAGTGTTTCACCAAAAAAATCCAAAATGTCTCTGCTTTTAATAATGTCAAATCATCTCATTCCATAATGTCAAATCATCTCATTTTGATGAGGTAAAAATGTTTTATTTTGATAATAATGAAACATATTACATACACATTATAAAAAAGCTGAAACTAAATTAATAGAAAGAAAGTCAAAATGTTTTGACATTAGCTAAAAGAAATGTTTCAGCATTATTGAAATCAAATGAGAAAGTTGAAATGCTTCTTTCAGACTTTTTCCGGTCAAAAATGTATTCAATTTGACATAGTCCCACAAAAAGTTTTGATTTTGACAGAAACTGTTCCATCAAAAAAATTTCAACCAGCTCTTGTAAATATACTTTACTTCAAAACAGGTTAATGAACTATATAATGAAAAACAGGTTGTTTGAGGAATTGTTGTAGCCAAGTTGGTCCCAGATAATGTCTTTAAAGAAAAAGATGACATTATAGATTGCAGCTAAAAGTACTTGTTAAGAAAACCTCAGTTTTGCCTCTGCTAAACAAAAGAGAAGGAAACAGATTGAAATATTGCAGACTAAACTAATAAGAGATGGAGGTGCAAACATAAAATATCCAATTTTAAACAAGTACCACACTCTATGGAGAAGCAATACTTCAGCATAAACCTCTTAACCAGATCTTATTTCTTACAAGGTAATAAAACTGACAACAACCTTGTAAAACTAAGAGAGAGAGAGATGTAAATGTGGTTCTGATTCACTACGGCAGTGATGGGCAATCTGCGGCCCATCAAGGTAACCTGCTGGTGGGCCGCGAGACAATTTGTTTACATTGACCATCCGCAGGCACAGCCGCCCACAGCTCCCAGTGGAAAGAAACTGAGCAGAAATTGAGATTTAGCTTTGAAGCTAATGAAATTTATGAGAGAAAGGATCAAGACCTGAGCAGATGTTTTGAAACCAGTGGAAATCTAACCAACTTTTTCTGATTTCATTAATATTCATTAGATATTTTGCTTGATTCAAGCTACTTTAAGTTATGCAGCAGGTTTTATTTCGCTTTTTCCCTGAAAGCTCTAAAATGTATCTGTCTCCCACTGTTTTAAGCATATCAAACAGATCCATTTCAGTTTGACAACAAAACTAAATAAGACTAATCTAAATTAATTGCATTTTTCCAATTACTCCAACATATACTTTGCCAACTAAATTGTTGCTGTAAATAACCATATGGTATGGAGAACAACCTCTGGACCAAGGTTAGGTTTTTGAGGGATTCTAGCATCAAGAAGCAAACATCTGATTTGTTTACTTACGAACGCTGATTTCTGAAATGAAGACCCTGACCACTCATGCTCTTCATGACTAAGGCTCCATGTTTGTCACAGAGGTCATGGAAGTCACAGATTCCGTGACTTTCTAAAACTTCTGCAGCTGCCCTGTGCAGCTGGCCCAGGAGACACCTGAGCAACTCAGGCAGCTCAAGAGTCAGTCTCAGGATTGCTGCTGGGGTAGTCTTGGGGCCCTCCCCACCCCTCAGCATCAGAGATTTGGGTGTGGGGAGGCTCAGGGCTTGGGGCCACTGCTTACTTGGAGGTGGGGCTTCTCTCATCCAGCTCCACACGCTGTCTCTGCCAGCAGCCAGGCATCATCCCTGCAGCTCCCATTGTGTATGGTTCCCAGCCAATGGGAGCTGCAGAACCAGGGCTTGGAGTGGAATGGAGGCAGCACGTGGAGCTACGGAACTGGGGCCACCACTTCCCAGCCCAGTAGCTGGGTAAGATGCCTGCCCTGCCCCAGCCCATCAACCCCCTCCCCCATCTCCAGCACCTACGGGGCCCCCCCCCCCCCCCCGCCCAGCCATGTTCCCCTCCCCTCCTCTCCCACCCAGTTTTAGTCAGAGGTATTTTTAGTAAAAGTCATGGATGGGTCACGGGCTAGTGAATTTTTGTTTACACCTTCTTAGTAGTTAGCACTTCATACTATTATTCCAGACTGTCTGCAGAAACATCTCTGCATCTATTGCAACCAGGTTATCTTTTGGAAGGGTGGCTGTTGGTTTGTTTCCAGTCACAGACCTGGTTTTCAGTACAGAAATTACCCCTTGCTAACAACAGTGTCAGCAATAGTTGCAAGTGACCCTGCAGAACATGGTTTGTCTTGGTTGATGTAGTTATCCACTTTTCTGAGAGGCAGTAACTAAGGGCATGTCTACACTACCCACTGGATGGGCGGGTAGCTATTGATCTTTTGGGGGTTGATTTATCGCATCTAGAACACATACAACAAATAGATCCCTGAGCGTTTTCCTGTCAACTCCAGTACTCCACCACTGCTAGAGGTGCAAACAGAGTTGACGGGGGAGCTGCAGCAGTGTAGACCAGGGCTAAGTTGACAGAAGAATTCTTCTGTCGACTTACCTGGCTCTACAGCAGGGGCTAGGTTGCCTAACTTAGATGCTCAGGGAATTACATATTTCACAGCCCTGAGCAAAACAGCTTGGTCACTCTTTTTTAAGTTTAGACCAAGCCTTTGTCTTGTTTTCTGTCTGTATACACCTATAACATGAAAGGCAGTATGAAAACATTAACTATGATAGATACATTTCACAAAAAGAAGTAACCTGTTCAGTTTCAAAACTACTTTATAACAATTTTGATTGGAACCTGTTACCAACCAAGGACAAACACGGTAACTCTGTGACAATCTTTAAAGCTCATACACAAGCATGTACACTTCCATATTAATTAGCTTCCCAGGTTCAGGGAGTAGTCAATTAACTGATTTGGCCTACAACCCAAGACAAAGTTTGTGTTTTACTTCTATCTGTGACTTCGCTGATCAGAAGACTTCCCCGCTCCCCACACACACAAAAATTAGTGTCAAAGTTTTCAGTTTTTGCAAGACATTTCTAAATGAAACAGAAGTGACAAAGAGTCCTGTGGCACCTTAAAGATACCTGTTAGTCTTTAAGGTGCCACAGGACTCTGTCACTTCTGCAAATCCAGACTAACACAGCTACCTCTCTGATTCTAAATGAAACAAAAACTGTTTAAACTTTAAACAAAATGTTTTGTTTTCAGTTTGAAATTTCTCATTTTAAAAATACAAAAAATTCCCTCAAACTATATTTGTGTAGGGACAAAAATCATTTGACAAAAATCTCATTTTTGGCAAGAATGCTTTGGACAAAAAAATTAGACTAGCTCTAATGTCTGTGTGTATGAATTAATAACTGAGGGAAAGCTAAACCACAGAAATTAGCTTTGCATTTCACTCTCTTCAAGTAGGTAGTTCTGTGGTCACTCAATATAGATGCACAGAACGTGCCTAATTAGCAATGCAGATAGATAATTTGCACTTAAAATGAGTTATCTATCTAAAGCAAAATCAGACAGAAAACAAGCAACAAGGACACAAGAAAAAATAATGAGCATAGCATTGAAAGACCAATTTTGACTCTGTTAATCATTATTTAATTGCACTAAAGCTTTGAGAACAGTTTTTAAACTTTCAAAAAACAGAGGATCACAGAATTGAAGTAATTATGCAAGTGATTTGAATGAGGATGTGTCCATTTGGCATTAATTTGCCAAAGAATTAAAATCTTTAATATTCCCCCTCAGGGAGAGAATACACTGGGAAAAATGTAATTAGATATTTTTGCACAGTGATATTGAACAACAAAATAAATTCAACATGCACAGCAAAATGCTTCAGGAGATACCGTGGTCTGGGGAGCTGTGTTCATAAGTTCTGAGACTGTCCAAAGCTAAAAGGATTCTGCTGTGACAGAAATGGGATGCACAAGCGCTTTTCATGGATGTATGCCTTAAATTCATACTACAGAGTCCTGGGAAAATATCCTGATTTGCTGAATTTTAAATTTAGCAAATGTGTAAAATTCTTGTACCTGCAGCCACTCAATGTATTTCATGATTATTGTCAGGAAAAAACAAATACTATCTATAGAAATGTGTTTAATAAGAATGGAATGAATTACTTCCTCAAATTAACAGCTCAGCTCTCTGAGGAAAGATGTGCCAGAGGGGTTGAACTGTAAAGAAATCATTGATAAAGCATTTGACAATAACAGCATATATATTGAGGATAGTCATGACTTATACTCCCTCAATTCTTCTGTATTCCCTTATCTTTTAGAACAGCCACTCTCTTTTGCCCTGGTCTACACTGGGAGCAGGGGGTCGAGCAACTTCAGCTATGGGAACAGCGTAGCTGAAGTCAACGTATTTAGGTTGACTTACTGGGACGTCTTCACAGAGTGGAGTCGATTGCTGCCACTCCCCCCGTCAATTCTGCCTGTGCCTCTCGTGGAGGCTGAGTTCCAGAGTCGACGGGAGAGCGCCCGGAGATCGATCACTACCCACCGATCTGGCAAATAGTGTAGACCTGACCTCAGATACTTACCGGAGAAAATAACCTGTATAGGCAAGAGTTATGTTAATCTTTAACAAAAAGTTAATAACTAAAAACTCTTTACTGTGGTCTTTATGCAACCCTAGTATAAAGATATCAAAAAATGTAGATTTTAAGATCAAGAGTAATTTATAAGTGCTGTAGAGTGACCTAATTTACTTGAAGTTAATGTGCTGATAGTAATGAGGAAAGTAATGCTCAATATTACATATGTGCCACAAGATCTCAGTCTATCAGTCTCCCTATTACCCTTTAACTAGTAACACAGTGAGGAGAATACCAACACTCGCAAGGACTACCCCATGAACTGTGAACAATGGAAACCTCTCAGATATAGCACTACACAGTAGAGGCTGTTTGACTCAGGCACATACACTGGACCCCCACTGGAACATGAGGTTTGCGATCTATGCACGGTACCGTGTTAATATGGGACCACGTTACCATGAATCCCAATTAAAGTAATTAAATTTTGGATCCATGGCCGTGACTGCAGCATACGCGAATTCGTGCTATAGCAACGTGCATTCTAATGGGGTTCTGGTGTACGTCACTTGGCCTCACTCCCCCTACAACATAACACCTGAAGACACCTGACGAACAAAGACTGAACTGGGGAAGAGGGTCCCAGGCAGGACAGAAGAATTCCTGCCTGTGAATGCAAAAGCTGCAACTTGCGTGTACTAGCTAACACTGCTTGATGCAAATCCTATCTAGTTTCTAAAGCTTAGATTATGTTTTTGTTTCATTTCTCAAGTAACTTGCTTTGCTCTGTATGCTCACTACCTATAATCACTTAAAATTATATTTCTGTAGTTAATAAACATAAAAATTTTATAAAATTTTATATTTTTATAAAAATATAAAAATAAATATAAATACATTTATATTTTTACCTAAAACAGTGTGTTTTGCTTGAAGTGCTGGGGGAATCTGCTCAGGAACAAAAACTGGTGCATTGTCCTCTCCACATCGAGGAGGGGCAGACTCGGCAATAAACCTATACTGATCAAGCTTTTGACCAGGGGAAGATGGAAGTTTGTCACACATGCATATTGTTTGCTTAATAACAGGCTTTTAGGCATTAGAGAAAAATAATTTCAGTAGTTTTACAAGTACAGTCCCTGAATTTTAATGACATCTGGTGATAGCTATCTGCAGTTATGAATTTTAATGAAATTGCTAATTAACCTCCACTTATAAGGAGGTCCAACATTCCATGTTAATGTGCTGCTAAACTGCTAATGTTTGGTGATTGGAATTTTCAAAGGAATCTAAAGATATGTCTACACTGCAAAAAAAAAAAAATACTGTGTACCTCACTTGGATTAGTTAACTCTGGTAGAAATAGCAGTGAAGAGATGGCAACTCAGTTTTTAGTTCAGGTTAACGTGAGTTTAATCCCAGCTCCCTAGGATATGTCTACACCACAGCTGGGAGTGGGCCTCCCTGCCTGAGTAGACAAACACATATTAGCTCTGCTCAAACTGGTGTACTAAAAATAGCTGTGTAGAAGTTGCAGCATGGGCCGGGGCATGGCCTAGCCACTCTAGTACAAGCCCTCCCTACCCTCTGGGTCTGAACTCAGCCTGTGCCATAATGTCTACACTGCTGTGTCTAGTGACTAAAGTGTCTAGTGACTAGCGACTTGAGACTAAAGCAGGTCTGTCTACCCAGGCATAGAGGCACACTCCAAGCTGCAATGTAAACATACATTTAGGGAGCTGAGGTTAAACACCAAGTTTCTAAATAGAGTTAAAAGCCAAGTTTGCCACATTGTTAATGCTACTTTAATGAGTTAGTGAACACAGATTACCTAACATATGTTAATAAACTTTTTTTTCTTTTCAGTCTCCCCTGACCGTAAAGGAAAGTAGTTGTCCAAAACCTATTGAAATTGAATGAGATAAGGGCATATAAATACTTTTTTGGCAGCCATGAAAATCCCAGTCTAAAACCAACAAAGTGACTTGGAAAAACCTGCCTTTTTTCATATGTTTCCCACTACTAATCCAAACACCATTTCTCCAAAATAAATTAAACTGGCAAGAAAGAAGCAAATCTCCATCCCCATTAGATGTGGAATCATTTCTAGTTATTATTTTCTGGGGAAATTCCTTTCATTGTCCAAGGCTTTAAAAACCTGGACTTAAAAGAAAATATCATGTACACATAGCTTCCAGATTATTCATCTATACATTTAAAGGCAAAGCAAACCATAATTAAGGGTTGGGGGGTGGGGGTTGAGTGCTTTATTATGAGTGCTTTCCTGGTTCTTTTCTGCAGTGCTGATCTGTTTGTTTCTAATTCTTAGCTTCGGCTGGGTTTTGTTTCTTTGTATACATTCCACACCCACTTTGTTACAGTCCTCAGTCATTCTGGATGCCAAAAAGTGTCACCATTAGTGACTTTCCAGCTGCAAAAGTCTATAAAAGAATCAGATGTACTACTGGTAAAGCAACCACAGTTCCACGGAAACATTGACATTGCATCTGCTTATGGTAGTGGTGAAATTGGTCCATAGACTCCAGAGATAGAAAAAGCCTAGTGAGTGATCTAAATAACCTTCCTAACAATGTAGGACATTTTACTAGGTGTTTTTGTCCAGTCTCATTTTAAATGTGTCAAACAACAGGGCTTCAACTTAAGATAATAAAAACAGGAGTCAGACCAAAGGTCCATCTAGCCTAATATCTTGTCTTCTGACAGTGGCCAATGCCAGGTGCCCCAGAGGGAATGAACAGAACAAGTAATCAAGTGATCCATCCCCTATTCAGTGTTCCCTCTAAGTTGTGAGGAATGAATTTTTGGAGGTGATGTGTGACACCACCTCCACAGTGGTGCACATAACAAAATTCATGTGGTGGAGGTGGAGCAAATGGGTTTGCAGTGTGGGAGGGGGTCAGGGCTGGGGCAGAGAGTTGGAGTGTAGGGATGTGAGGGCTCTGGCTGGCGGTGCAGGCAGGGATGAGGGGCTTGGGGTGCAGGCTGCCCTGGGGCTACAGCAGAGATAGTGGACTCCCCCCAGCATCACCTGGGCTGGGGAAGTGAGGTGCCTCTCCCTGTCTTGGCAGCTCTGGAGCTGGGACCATGGGATCAGTGCTTCTCCCTCGGCTAGTGCAGGTCTGGGCCAGGGCTAGGGGAGGGGTGCCCCTCCCCCCTGCAGCAGGTCTGGGGCTGGGCTAGGTTGGGGCTAAGGGAGGGGCACCTGCCCCTCAACCGCACCAGGTCTGGGGCTAGGGGAGTGGTATCTCTCCCTGCTGCAGCCCAAAGTGGCTGAGAGACAATTAATAGGCTGCTGCACAGCTTAGAGTAAACTTAGACCCTGTCACCCATTCCCAGCTTCTGGCAAATAAAGGCTATGGACACTATCCCTGCCCACTCTGGCTAATAGCCATCGATGGACCTATCCTCCATGAACTTATCTAGTTCTTTTTTTAACCATGTTATAGTCTTGTCCTTCACAACATCCTCTGGCAAGGAGTTTCACAGGTTTACTGTGTGTTCATTGTGTGGGAAAAAAACCTTTGTTTTAAACCTGCCGTTAATTAATTTTATTTGATAAACCCTAATTCTTATGTTATAAGGAGGAGTAAACACTTATTTACATTCTCCACATCAGTCATGATTTTATAGACCTCTATCATATCCCCCCTTAGTCACCTCTTTTCCAAGCTAAAAAGTCCCAGTCTTATTAATCTCTCCTCATACAGCAGCTGTTGTATATGCCTAATCATTTTTATTGCCCTTTTCTCAACCTTTTCCAGCTTCTGCTAGTAGTCCTCACCATCAGGAAGTTTCTCCTTATATACAGAGCCTAATCTTCATCCTATTGCGATAAATAATTCTTCTCACTCTCTTGGTATCTACATCCTTCAGATGTTTGAGACCCTGGTCTAAACTATGCGGCCCACGGGCCGCATGCAGCCCACCAAGCCCTTCCCTGTGGCCCGCGATGCTCCCCCTTCCCCCCACCCTCCCGCCAAGCTCTCCGAGGCCCCCCCTCCGTCTCCCCGCCAAGCTCCCTGCCCCCCCTCCCCCCACGCTTCTGCTTCCCTCTGCTCTGCTTACCACCAGGCAGTTCTCTGGTGGCTTAGCAGTTTCTGGGAGGGATGGGCCAGGACTGGGAAGCCTCATGCACAGGGGAGGAGGGGGAGAAAGAGGCGGGGATTTGGGGAAGGGGTTGGACTAAGAGCAGGAAGGAGGCGGAGTTGGGGTGAGAACTTTCATGAAGAGGTTTGAAGGGGACAGGGAATGAGGTTTGAAGGGGCAGAGCAAGAGTGGAGTGTGAGTGCAGCCCAGTCCAGGAGGGTGCCGTAATAGAAGTAAATCTAAGTTCCTGTTTGGCCCTTTGAGTGAGGTGCATTATTAAGTGAATATATTTTATTAAAATTGCTTAGAAATGACTTCATCAAAAAAAAGAACAGTCATGGAAGAAGAGAGTTTTCCAAGACAAATGGGAGAATTTATATTTTTTTAAAGAGGTAAAAGATAAATTTGAATGCCTTATTTGTCAGCAAACGATTGCTTTTCCCAAGGAGTATAACGTGCATCAGCACTACGACTCGATGCACCGTGAAAAATATTTTTTACTATACTTTTGTATTGTTGTATGTGTAACACTGAGGCTGAGTATGAGGCTCAGATTTGTTAGGTGATGGAGTAGTTCACCTAAGACTGGGGTCTCAAACACGTGACCCACGGGGTCATTTTCTGTGGCCAGCCAAGCTCCCCATACTCCTCCTCTCCCCACACTTAATTTTCTGCAGCTGCAAAGCTCCCCACTCCCCCACTCTTCCCTGCCTACCTTCAGGTGCTTAGCACTTTCAGGAGGGAGCGGGGAGGAGCAGGTAACTGAGTGCTCAGGGGAGGATGCGGGGCAGGGGTGGGATGGGGGCGAGGGGGACGCGTCAGTGATGCAGCCCTCGGGCCAATGAACTAGTCCTCATGCACCCTTGTGGTCATTTGAGTTTGAGTTTGAGTTTGAGACACCTGGTTTAGACTAACCCAGTTTAGTCATATATATTGAATCCTTTTGTTTTTCCCTGTATAAATCAGTCCTTCAATATTCTCTAACCATTTTGATTTTTCTGCTCTGAATTCCCACCAATAGCTTTCTGCTAATGAGATGCCCAATGCCTCTAATGGTAGTTGTGCCAGAGATTATTGAGGGAGGAGTATTAGTTCTCTGCTCAGTGATGAATTATCCTGTCCAAAATAGCATTTTTGCTGCTGTATCCCTCTAGAAATGCATGCCTAATATGCTGTCCACTATTACCCATAAGTTTTCCTGCCCCCAACTGAATCTGTTGATGGGATTATTTTCCTCTGGGTATATTAGTTTGCATTTTCCCAAATTAAAAATTGTGTTATTTTTTGCCCACATTTCTGAACTATGTACATCTCTGTATTATTTCTCTGTACTCTAAGCCTCTAGAAGGACCTAAAACATCCTTTCTTTCCATAAAATTATTAGCTTTCAAATCTGATATCTCAAGGCCTTTCAGGGCTAAAAGCAAGTTTTGCAGATCCTATTGGAAAGAGGTGGATCACCCCTTTTGATGGTTACAAAGTTCCCATTTCTGATATCAAGAAACATCAGCGAAGCAGAAAGAGAAGCTGTGCTAAAAAAGAAACCAGTTTTATTCTGACACTCCTTCTTAACAATGGCAATGACATTACAGAAAATTACTGGCAAAGTAGATTTCCTTTTGCTATATACCTCTTTTTGCTTCACATTTGTTCAACTGTGAAATTTGCTCTCTAATTCAAAAAAAATGGATATTGCAATAAGGTTAGATGAATGAAATAGATACCAATTTGCTAACAATCTTAATTATTAGCATATTAAATGCATAATATAGCTGGTACAACCACAATATAGATTCTGACTTTTGCAGTTTCATGCTACTGAATTCAGACAATTCCCAGGCGGTCGTAAATTGTAATTAGGAAAGTATTCAAAAATATTATTAGGGTCTGTCTCATACCATTAGCTCCCCACTTCCACATCAGCAGTGAACTCTGCTCAAAAACTGATGGCCAATAGGGCCCTGTCACTGGCTAATTACAGGTTGAATAATTTAACCACAGCATTCAAAATAATCCTGTGTCAGAATGTTCATGATAAGAGTTGGTAGGGGATCTGCCAACAAAACAAACAGTTTTTCCACCAACGATGCTGATTTTCAAAACTGAAATGTGTCATGGAAGTGTATCAGTTTCCACAAACTCCCACTGAAACAGAGGCAGTATTCTGACTGATCCAGCTCGGTTTTCTGCCGATTTACCTGGCAGGCTGCTCAGGGGCTGTGTTTTAAAGGTTCCCAGCTCTGGAGAAGCCTGCCATGTAGACTGCCTGAGAGTTGGGGACCCTATGACTCTCAGCATGTACCTAGTGATCTGGAAGATGAGGGGAGGGCTGTTTGCTATGGAGAGAGGGGCAATTGCCCCCTCCCAGACCTTGGTTTGTGTTGTGCATCAACACAAGCACTCCTGATGAGTATGTACAGCACTGACACAAGGAGCCAAGTAAACACACACACAAATGATATACTAACTGTAGCAGCTTAATGCTGACAACTTGCATCAGCAAAAGCTTGTAGTGTACATTTTGGCCTAAGTAAGAAACGGTGCTACAGACTACACCCACAGTTGCAGTATCTTTGCCTGTCAGACTGCTCAGAACTCAGCAAGAGTTGATGGAACAGCCACTTCCTTCCATTCGGGTTCTGCTTCCACACAGCAGGAATTTTTTCAGTCTTTACTACAAAGTAGCACTGTAGAAAATTACAGGAGCACTCAGAATTAGATGAAGTTAATTCCAGGTTGAATTATGCAATCCACTATGAATTATGGTTAATAATTAATAATGGTTAATTCCAGGTTGAATTATGCAATCCACTATGCAGATTAGCTCTGCATGTCAAGACTTTGCTGAAACTATTGCAGAAAAAAGCAGAATGATTTCTTAGTAAGCAAAAGCAGCCAGAGAATAACATATTTCCCCAAGAATCAGAGAGGTACTACCCAAGATCCACAAACCTGGAAATCCTGGATGCCCCATCATCTCGGGCATTGGCACTCTCACTGAAGGACTGTCTACTCAGACCCTGCGCCACCAGCACTCCCAGCTATCTCCGTGACACTACTGACTTCCTGAGAAAACTACAGGGCATTGGTGACCTTCCAGAAAACACCATCCTAGCCACCATGGATGTAGAGGCTCTCTACACAAACATCCCACACAGAGATGGAATACAAGCTGTCAGGAATAGTATCCCTGATGATGCCACAGCACAAGTGGTTGCTGAGCTCTGTGACTTTATCCTCACACACAATTATTTCAAATTTGGTGACAATATATACCTCCAGACCAGTGGCACTGCTATGGGCACCCGCATGGCCCCACAGTGTTCCAATATTTTTATGGCTGACCTGGGACAACGCTTCCTCAACACTCGTCCACTCATGCCCCTTTTCTACCTATGCTACATTGATGACATCTTCAACATCTGGACCCATGGGAAAGAAACTCTGGAAGAATTCCACCACAATTTCAACAGCTTCCATCCCACCATCCACCTCAGCCTGGACCAGTCTACAAGGGAGGTCCACTTCCTAGACACCATGGTGCAAATTAATGACAGCCACATTTGATTTGAAGAGAAGAGAGCTACCTAAAGAGCAGAACCAGTGTTGACAAGGCCAATACAATCAGGGTGGATGTAATTCATTCCCAATAATTGAGGATTATGAACAGGAGACTGCCAGGCAACTCTCCAGCACCACATTCTACAGGCCACTATCATGCAATCCCACAAAAGAAATTACACCATTTGCTCAAGAAACTCCCTGCTATAGCACAGGAACAAATGTACACAGACACAGACTGTCACAGGGTCCGCTCTGGTCTCTATGTCTTACCACTGCATCCTGGCTGGTGAAAATAAAGGCTTTCACACCAGCTTTCAGTGCTTCACCCAAGTGTCCTTTATTTACAGTGTTGATTCCCTGGCTCCAGTGCAACAAACAGTGCTCACCTCCACCCCCGATCCCCCGACAGTTACCCCACTGTCACGGTTCCTGGGTCTCCAGGCCCCTGAGGCACTTTGCTAGCAGTGAGGAGACACTGTTACAGCCTCCTGTGCCCTGCCTGGCCTCCTCACTGACGGTGAGTCAGGGCTTTTCTAGCCCTTTCTCCTCCCTGCCTAGGGCTGCGAGCTAGCCCTCATTAGGGCTTCCAGCTGGGCTTCTTGCAAGCTGCTCCCTGCATCAGCCCCTGGCCCTGCTATCCACAAGCAGGGTTTAGCCTGCTATGGCAGGGCATTCTCAGGGTTTTTACCCTTGCCCTGCCACACAGACACACACACAGATCCCCGACCAGGGGTATTCTATCTGCTACCCAAGATCCATAAACCTGGAAACCCGAGATGCCCCATCATCTCAGGCATTAGCACTCTTACAGCAGGATTATCCAGCTATTTGGACTCTCTCCTCAGACCCTACGCTACCAGCACTCCTAGCTATCTTCCAGACACCACCAACTTCCTGAGAAAACTACAGTGCATTGGTGATCTTCCTGAAAACACCATCCTGGCCACCATGGATGTAGAAGCTCTTTATACCAATATTCCACATGAGGATGGACTACAAACTGTCAAGAACAATATCCCTGATTATGCCTTGGGAGGCAGGCCAGTTCTCTCTTATAGACAGTCCCCCAACCTGAAGCAAATACTCACCAGCAACTATACACCACAACACAGAAACACTAACCCAGGAACCAATCCCTGTAACAAACCTCATTGCCTACTCTGTCTCCATAACTACTCTAGCAACACCATCAGAGGCCCCACCGACAGTGCACTGCTCCATGAGTCAATGGTAGCAATGGTATTGAGGATGCAATTCACCAGCTTAATGCACTTAGTTGGGACACACACAATCGACTATATAAAATCGCTTTCTAAAAATTGACTTCTACAAGATCACCTAATTTTGTAGTGTAGACATGCCCTTACTAGATGCCAATGCCATAAATATTCTTCCTCTTACAGCAAAATCAGTCAAAAGCCATCACTGCCACTAGTTTAAATAAAAGAAAAGAAGAAGAAACCATTTCTCTCACCTCAGGAGCGTTTAAAAGCTTTGTGTTGCTGCTTTCTTGGCCTTTGTCTTGATGTCGCCACAGGATTTGGGCTTAGCTGACTAACTTTTGGAATAGGAGTTCAAAAAAACCCCAAACTCTAGTAAAGTGGTTAAGGCTATTAGACACTTCATATGCAAGCTATATTTGAGTTAGAAAAGGGGAATCAACAGAAGAGTCACTGCAGATATACCTAGGCTTGGAAATATTAGATTTTCACTGGTAAATGTGAAGTAAATATTTATTTCACCATACACACATGGACAAATAATATTTCCATCAATAATAATTGAAATTTCCAGATGGATAAAGAAAACTGCTGTTTGGGAACTTTTAAGAGTTTGCTTTAGGGATTTTCACTTTGTCTATTTTGATATTTGATATTGACAATTTGTGTTTTGATGGTTTTGAATCTCAGCATTTACTGTTGTTAAATAATGATTGTCTTGCACCCCCATAGCTTCCCACAACTGTGACAGTTTATATTGATAAAAATAAAAAACTATTTTAAAAGCAATCTTACACAACTGTTGTAAACCACCTTCTTAAACTGTGTGAGCAGCTCACCCTTTCCCTGAATCACAAGGGCACCAAAATGAGAGCTACCATAATGGTGGAAAAGCATGTAGCAATCGCTGTACGGAAGCTAGCAACTCCAGACTGCTATTTGTCAGTTAAAAATTAGTTTGGAGTTGGGAAGTCCACCACAGGGGCTGCAGTGATGCAAGTAGGGTGACCAGATGTCCCAATTTTATAGGGACAGTCCCAATTTTTAGGTCTTTTTCTTATATAGGCTCCTATTACCTCCCAGCGCCTGTCCTGATTTTTCACACTCGCTGTCTGGTCACCGTAAATGCAAGTGTGCAGGGCCGTTAATCTCCTCTTGCTATGAAGGACTGTGACTCTGGGCAATGTGTAGGAAATAGTGGATGGCTTTGTGGCAATGGCATTCCCTAATTGTGGTGGGGTGATAAATGTCATGCGTATCCCAACCATCTTGCAACTGAGTACATCAACAGAAAGGGCTACTTCTCTAGGATATTGCAGGTGCTAGTGGATCGCCAGGGTCGTTTCACTGACATCAACACTGGGTGGTCAGGGAAAGTGCATGAACATTGGCTTCTATAGAAAGCTGCATGCAGGGACTTTTCTTCCAGACCAGAAGATCCTGGGAGGCCCAGCCTATCCATTGCTCCCATGACTTATGAATCCTTACACCAGAAACCTTGACAGCAGCAAGGAGCACTCCAACAGGCTCAGCAGGTTCAGAATGACCGTAAAATGTGTTTTGGCAAATTAGTCCTCAATGAGAAAAAATACTTCCATGGTCATAGCAGCCTGCTGTTCTCTGTATAACATTTGTAAAGCCACGGGAAACACGCTTCCCCAGGGTGGATTGCCTAGCAGCTGGTTTTTAATAGCCCTGGTGCCTGACTGTTTGAGGGGCTCAATTGGGGACTATTTGAATCCGGGAGGCTTTGAGGTAGCATTTTGATACTGGGCCCCAGTAATGTGTGTTTCTGTAGTGCATTCAGCCAGCATTGTTTACTTGCCACCTTGAATGACCCTTGTAATGATTCCTGCCTGAGCGTTAATTGTAGTTTGCAAGTGTGCCAACTGCCACTGTGTATGAATTTCTGCTTCAAACACCGTGCGTAGGTCATAAGTAATCACTCTTTGTAAGACTCATTTTGTATTAAGCAGCAATACGTGGATTAACATTTCATAGAAGAGACAAGGACAGTGAGCAGCATTCTGAAATGAGAATCTCACAGCTGTGTGAAAGTCAGCTGTCGTTATGGAAAATGTCCCTAGGGATGGAATGCATTCACAGTCTTGAATCATAAAAGTTACATATGCCTCTCTCTCACTTTCCTGTGGCAAACCCACAGCACTAAACATGGTGAGTTTGGCAGGGGGCAGTGGGGGAAGGTGCAAGATGGGATAAAGGGCCTGAATAGTTTCAGAAGGGGGATCAGTACAAGCACCTAGGGACACTACTCTGAGCACTGGCACTGTTTTCCACAGCCAGGGAGGATCAAAGCGGAAATTACACTACTGAAGAAAACCAAGGATGCAAGAATGCGTCTTCTGCATGTGTGTGGTTTCAGACTGGGTCTGTATGCTGCTCTGGTTCCTGTAATTGCCAACTGTCATGGCAAAGTTTCCTACAATGGAGGAAGAAACAAAGCAGCTCTGCCAAAGAACCTTCAGCCAAGGATTGCAGAGTATCTGCAGGAAAGTTTCCTAGAGATCTCTATGGGGAATCCCCAGGACATCCCAGCCTGCATTAACAAACTTTTCTGCAAGGCCCACCCCCGTGTAGCTGCTCAAGCATGGGCAGCGTGTGAACTACAGGCTGAGGGGGGGCTAGCCCCCAGCCTCGCCCCTTCTATCCTAGGCCCACCCCTTCTACTACCCCCACTGGAGCCCAGTCCTCTCTTTCCTTCCCCCAATATCAGAGCCCCACCATTGACACTGGCCCAGTCCCACGGCTAGTTTTCCAGCCCCAAAGGAGCACCAGGAGGCCAGGTGCACAGTCCCAGCCTCCCCAGCTCCAGGATTTTGACACGGTCCCACATGACATTCTCATAAGAACATAAGAATGATCATACTGGGTCATACCCAAAGGACTATCTAGCCTAGTATCTGGTCTTCCATCAGTGGCCAATGCCAGGGGCTCCAAAGGGAATGAACAGAACAGGTAATCATGAAGTGATCCATCCCCTGTTGCTCATTCCCTTCACATCCTCTGGCAAGGAGTTCCACAGGTTGCATTGTGTGAAAAAAATACTTCCTTTTGTTTGTTTTAAACCTGCTGCCTATTAATTTCATTTGGTGACCCCTAATTCGTATGTTATGAGAAGTAAATAACATTTCCTTATTTACTTTCTCCACACCAGTCGTGATTTTATAGACCTCTAACAGATCCATCCTTAGTCACCTCTTTTCCAAGCTGAAAAGTTCCAGGCTTAATCTCTCCTCATACAGCAGCCATTCCATACTCCTAATCATTTTTGTTGCCCTTTTCTGAACCTTTTCCAACTCCAGAATATCTTTTTTTTAGATGGGGTGACTACCTCTGCATGCAGTATTCAAGATGTGGGTATAACATGGATTTATATAGAGGTAATATGAAATTTTCTGTCTTATTATCTGTCCCTTTCTTAATGACTCCCAGCATTCTGTTCACTTTTTTGACTGCTGCTGCACCTTGAGTGGCTGTTTTCAGAGAACTATCCGCAATGACTCCAAGGTCTCTTTCTTGAGTGATAACATCTAATTTAGATCCCACCATTTTATATGTACAGTGGGGATTATGTTTTCCAGTGTGCATTAGCTTGCATTTATCAGCACTGAATTTCATCTGCCATTTTGTTGCCCAGTCACCCAGTTTTGAGAGATCCTTTAATAGCTCTTCACAGTTGCCTGGGACTTAACTATTTTGAGCAATTTTGTAGCATCTGCAAATTTTGCCACCTCGCTATTTATCTCCAGAGTGCGGGAGGGCCAGTGGCACACGGCCCCAGCCCCTTCTCCCCCCCCCAGCTCCAGAGCACAGGAAAGCAGGAAGTGCATGACCCCAGCAGAGCACTAGGGGGCTGGAGCAGGGGGACTGGAGCCACACCAGAGAGTGGTCACAGCAGGGGGTGGGTCTCACCTGGCTGTCTGGGGAGGCAAAGCCTCCCCCAGCCTATGCAACTGCCACCCATGTGCACAGGGGAATGAGAAGCAGATGCAAACAGTACCTGGCATTGTTAATTTCAAGCCCTTTTCCCACCCGCACCATAGAACAAAAAAAAAAAAAAAAAAAAGAAGGCCCCCACCACATCATGTAACTGTGCACTATCAAATAAAAATGAGTACTTACCAGTGCTCAGCTCCCCTCTCCTGCTTCAGGCACTCCAGAGCCAGACTGCTGAGACTGGCTATACCCCTCCACAGTCAAAAAGTGGTTCTGGCTTGCCATGCCACCTGATAAGCCTGTTGTCTGCCCAACATCCTCCTCCAACTCGACCTCATCTTCCATCATTTTGTCCTCAGGGTAGACTCTGTTGGCTGCTGCATCCAATCCCTCCAAAGTATCCATGGGGCTCTTGGCAGTAGAGATGAGGTCACTGCAGAGGATGGCATGCAGCTCCTTGTAGAAGCGACAGGTTTTTGCCGCTGCACCAGAGTGATCGGTAGCCTTCCTTGCCTTCTAGTACACCTACCTCAGCTCTTTGCTCTTAGCATGGCACTGCTGCATGTACCTTTTCTGCCCCTTCTCATCCATGCCATGAGCAATCTGCTTGTAGGTATCTGTGATGGGCTTGAGACTCACCAACACCTCACCGCCGCAATGCCTCCTGCTGGTCATTCCAGGAATTAGCTCTTGCCAGTCATGGAGTGCCCTCTGCTGGTGGTGTCTCACCCATTGTCTACTCTGCTGCTTTCCAGACCCATGTTGTTCCCCATTCGGTGGCGTCCATTTCAGGACGCTGCCCACTGGCGGTGCCCCCTAGTCCACAATCACCCCCTTCCTGAGGGTGTGTGGCAGTTAAGAGCAGTCTTCCAGCTTGCCCCTGCCTCAGTGGCCAACCACAACCCAAAGTCTAACCCCTCTCAACAGGGGTATGTTGCAGTCTGACATGGCCACTCCCCCCACAGCCAGGTGCAGTGCAAGGGGAAAGGGGACCCTCTAGTGGCAGCCTAGCTGCCCTTCTTCTCTCCCCTCGTCCATCCGTCCTCCCTGGGCCACTTCCCTTCTGGCTCCTTGCACCTTCTCTGCCCTTCTGGTCAGGGCCTGCAACCTGGCAGGTAATGGGCTCTCCTCTGCTCCCTCAGCCTGCCCAGCACTGCACTATCCAAGGTGCTAGTCTCCTTCACTCAGAAGATGGTCCTTCTCCCTTGAAGTTCAAGGAGAGATTCCCTGCTCTTTTGCTGGGCAGCCTTTATATAGGGCCTAGCCTGGCCATGATTGGCTCTCCCACAGGTCCTTCCTGATTGGCTGCCCACCCATGCAGCCAATCTGGCCTGCTCTAGCCCAATCTCGCCTGAGGGTGGGGCAACGGCCCTGCCACTGTGTCAAAGTTCCTATGGTTGGATTGGTGCTGCGACTGCACATCCTTCTCTCCCCATGGACTCAATAGATCCAGCAACTCTGGTATACTCCAGGCAGGAGTGTGTTGGCTGAGGAAAGCTGGTATGGTCAGCTGGGAAGATGCAATGTGAGCTGTCCGTGCCAAGCAAATAGGAAGTGTAATTTCAAAAATTCCTGGGGCCCTAAAGGGGAATGGGCACTTGCCCTGGGTACCTAGCTATAGAGCAATGGAATAGAAACTGCTTACCAGAGCAGTCCTTATAGGCATTGTGGGACGCCTCCTAGAAGCCACTAAGGCAATAAGCCAGAGCACTGTCTACGCTGTCATTGCATTGCTCTAACCTTATCACAAAAAGCTCTATGCTGCTCGTCAAAGCGGTTTTATGCTGTCGCCATAGCAGGAGAGTTAAATCGGCAGGAGGAACATTGTTGTGTGTACACCTCTACTGTTTTGTCGATGAAAACTGACTTTTGTCGACAAAACTGTAGCGTAGACAAGGCCTTAGTCTTTGATATTAAATTTCTGACTCTTTTCACCATAAATATAGGTCAGTGCTGTAAAGTTATATTAGAGCCAATCCTCATTCCAGTCAAACAAGTTGGTGTGTATCCTGTTCCTTTGGGGATAGCCTATCTGGTCATTTCTGGGAGAGTCCAGAAGATAAGGGCTGAACATGGCAGGGGAACATTTCACGGGCACTCGGGACTGCAGTGCACCTATTATTACCCTGCAAGGCAATGTAAGGGCTGGCAAAGCCTTGAGGAGATTGTTTGGTAATTTACAGACTGGAGTGGTCAGGGAACTGACATCCAATTATGCAAATCTTCTTGCTGGTGGCAAGGGAGTAACAAGGTGCCTCACAGTGTTGTTTACATCTTTTATCTCCTCTCAGCCATTTGGAAGTCAGAAATCCATCTACTCATTCCTTCCTTCCACCTTTCACCCATAGTAGCAGGCTCTTTCCCACTGAACTGATAAGCATTTCTCAAATAATCTAATACCAAAAGCCTTTTAGTTTCCCATACACTGCAATCTAAGCTTCCACTGAAGCTTGAAAGCTATAAAACAGCATTTATTATGCCACAGATTTATAAAACTGTGTCAGTAGCTTGGCAAAGGGAAGCTGGAACAGACAGCCACACACACCAATGCAGGCATCAAAACGTATTCCATTAAATCCAAAGTATTTAAATCACAAGATTAATAAAAACTTATTTGAGCATATGGTTGAGCAGGGGAAAGGTAGGCACAGCTGTGTACATATGTTCAGAAATTCAAGGATAAATGTTCAATAGGCATGCAGGATTTTAGGGGCATAGCTCCCATTCGTGTCAATGTGTATTGGACATCTCAATGCCCACATATTAATCTCATTTTACAGTGACAAAGAATATGAAAAACAATAGCACCACCCACTGGCCAAAATGCAAACTATACAAGTGCTAGATTTGTATGAAATATTTTAAATTCCAATCTAGAAAATTTAAATTTAACCTCCCTCTGACATAAGAAGCTCTGCTTTAATATTGCAGATACTTAAAAGACTACCAGCAAGACTTCAAAATAATACTTTTCCCCTGCTAATTTTGCAGATGACCAAAATATGTAAAATATTTTTTGAAAGGGATGTAAGTTTGGGTCTCACAGAAGAGAGAGACTTCTCTGAGGCTAGTGACAGAAGACTGGAGGCCTCCCTACTGATCTGTCATTCATGGTTCCCCCAAAACCAAAGGCTGTGAATTATGCCCAGCATTGCAAATGATTTCTTGACAGTCAAATACCTAGAAGAGACAAAGGTGCAAATATCACACTTGCATTTCTCAAAAGTGAAATAAGAATGCATCACTGTTCCCTACAGCTTAGCAAATATTGCTTTTAAAAGGATATAGATTGAAGGATATTTGAGAAAAATATTTACTGAATCATTAACAGTTAAAATGTTCCAGAGAGAAGAAAATCAGGTTCATGTGCCTGCTCTGAAGTAGTGGCATTATTATAAATTCCCTAAAAGCAGAGAATAGAACAAATACTATGACAAAATGAATAAACTTGAGTTTATAAACTCAATAAACTTGATCATCATATACATTTCTCTCGCTTTCATTTCAATATACATATTCATGTTATTTAAAGGGTTCAACTGGAAGGTTCAGAGCATTGGTAAACAGCATATACAGTAACTTCTCACTTAACATTGTCCTGGTTTGTTTCCTTTGCTGATCAATTAGGGGACATGCTCATTTAACCTTGTGCAATGCTCCCTTATAACATTATTTGGCAACCACCTGCTTTGTCCACTGCTTGCAGGAAGAGCGGCCCTTTGGAGCTAGTAGGTGGGGACTTGGTACCAGGGTGGACCGGCAGCCTCACATCCGCTCCCCCAAGTTTCCTGTGTGGCAGTCACCCAGCAGGCTATTAATTGCCAGGCTGTCTCTCTCCCCCACCACCACTGCTGCGTGCTGCTCCCGCCCTCTCCTTGGAGCTGCTCCCGAGCCTCCTGCTTGCTGTGCAGCATTGGGGGAGAAGAGGGGTGCTGATATCATAGTGTCCCTCTCTCCCCTGCTCTGGTACCTGTACCCCATCTCCACAAATGAGGGAGAACACCACAGGGTTCAGGACAGTGGGAACTTGCTGGCAGCAGCTCCAATGTGAACTACCTGATCTACTTAAAAGGGCAGCATACTTAGTGGGGGTCAGCATACTTAAAGGGGAAATGCACCTCTCTTGCGCACATACTGTGTGTGTGTGTGTGTGAGAGTGTGTGAGAGAGAGAGAGAGACATGCAACCTCCCCCTGGCACCCTGGAAAATCAACACCTGTGCAACCATGCATGTGCCATCCAGAGGAGGGAGTGATGCGCTCCAATGGGATAGTGTGGGTTCATCATCATATTCAGTTTCTGCAGGGAAGTGTTTACAGCCACTGCTGTCCATTTATTGTGTCTCCTCCCTGCTGCCTTGTAGAGTGTAAAGCTACATTAACAACAACGTTGAGGGTTCAGCCTAATGCTAGTTCATCACTTAGCAGTAAAGCATTCCTTGGGAAATAGCCCACCCTCTGACTTCACCACCTCAGCCAAGCTTCACAATCATCATTGCTGTGCATAGTATTAAATTGTTTGTTTAAAAAACTTATGGTTTGTATGTGTGTCTTTTGTCTGGTGAAAAAAAATCCCTGAAACCTAATACACACACCTCTCCCCCAATTTACATTAATTCTTATGGAGAAATTGAATTCGCTTAACATCATTTCTGTTCCATGTTGCGATCTACTTCTCTGGTGGAGTATCCGTGTTTTGATTAAGGCAATTTTGCATATGAAGTTTTGTGAAATCGAAAGCTTTGCTAAAGTCAAGGAATAACACATTCACTGCCTTTCCCTCATCCACAGAGCCAGTTATCTCATTATAGAAGGCAATCAGGATAGTCAGGCATGACTTGCCCTTGGTGAATCCATGCTAATTTTTCCTGATCACTTTCCTCTCCTTTAAGTGCTCCAGAATTGATTCCCTTTTTTTTGCTTGCACTGAAGCAAGTTCTTTCAGGGTATTTGAGTAGTCTGTTTCCTGATATGGTCTATTTCTGTGGAGGAGTATCATAGAATAGATCTAGAATCTGTTTAGCATAACTTTGTATTTAGCTGTAACACTGATTACCTTTCCCAGATCCGAAGAGCTCTGGGTAAGATGGAAAGCTTGTCTCTCACACCAACAGAAGTTGGTCCAATAAAAGATATTACCTCATCCACTTCGTCTCTTAACCTAATGAGTTATTCAGCAATATCCCAAGCATTTGTTGCCCATACACTATGCACTTGTATCTAGATAAAAGAGAAGTGAAGTGAAGTATGGGTTAAATCACATTCTTCCCTTGTTGCTTTTTTCAGGAATCACTTTTGAGTGCAATGGTTTAATTGGTAAATAAGAGCCAGGAAAAGTTGCAGCTGTTCTGGAATCAAGGGGATAAAAGGAACACTGATATCGAACAGTGCTGGTTTGTTATCCAGTGACACGTGCCCCCACATGATCCTGCTTAGTTCTTATCATGGACTCTGAGCTGCACAGCAAGTATTTCATTCCATTTCAACTTGGTGTTCCTAGTTAAAGAACTCAGTAGGAGTATTTAATCTAAAAAAGGCTGAATTATGTCATGGAGGAATTACAACATGTAACTCACAAGTAAATAATAGATTCCTAGCTTTAGTTTTAACAAGAATTTATAGAAATCCAAATAGAATGAATTCATACTTAATGCCTCATTACAAACCAATGGAGAAGTTGTCTGAATAAACTAGGTAAATCCCAAGGATTATTTCACATGTGCTATAAGCAAATCAGTACTAAGAGTAAAGTCTCATTATGAAAATAGGCTATGCTGCAGTGTCCTATTTCCAGGCAGACCAGATGTCCTGATTTTATAGGGACAGTCCCAATTTTTTACTCTCTCTTATAAAGGTGCCTATTATCTCTCCCCTTCCCCCAATCTGTCCTGATTTTTCACACTTACTGTCTGGTCACTCTACTTATTTTGGTTCACAGTTAAATTTGAAAGAGAAGCCCTGAGGCAGAGACCAGAAAGCTTGAAAATTAGGGGCCTGATTCTATCACCTTTACAGCAAGTAGCCCCTTACTGTGAGAAAAGAGCAACAGATTCCAGTCGGACTACTTGAGCTGTAAGATACTTCTCAGTGTAAGACAGAATTGTGAAATTCACACCACCACAAAATGATACAATTTCAGGAAACAAATAAGAAAAATGGGGAGGGAGAATAATATTCCAGTGACTCAAAATAATTTGTTGTTACCAAGAGATTACTTTTAATATTATATTCACTATGTAGTTGCAAAGTTCTTAGTTGTGCACAGTTATTAGAAATCCCCAGTAGTTCCATCCATAGTACTTAAAAAAAAGAAAAGAAAAGAAAAGAAAACTAACACAGCATAGTACTCATCTATAAACCAAATACCAGAATCAAAGATGGGTCTTTCAAATGGAGATCTTAAATTAGAAAAACCCTCAAAGGTTCTGTTGTCTCAATTAGTGATGCTAATGCCATATCACTTGAAGTTTGTCTCCAGTGGCCCAACCAAAACTTCTCCCCACACAGCTATACGTGTTGGTTGCCATTGCAGTGGGGCTATAGGCTAAGACTTTGGAAGTGAACTTGGACACAGAAGCGTGCTTTGAAAGTTATTGGCTCACATTACTGCTGCGACATGTTGCCTTTACCTCCCTCTGATGAAACACTGATAACCAGGAAGGCCTGGCAGCACAAACAGGCCTTCAGCAAGACACTCTCTAGAGCAGTGGTTCTCAAACTTTGCTGAACTGCAATCCTTTTTTACATAGTTACTTTGCACAGTGACCCTTGTATGTTCGCCGAAAAGCCGCCCAATTGATTACTTCTGCATTCAGTGGCTTTTCGACAGACATGCTGAGCACTCCCAAGTGTCTGCCGAAACCGGAAATAATCACTTCAGCAAACACTCGGGAGCACTCACCATGTCTGCCGAAAAGCTGCCGAATGCGGAAGTAATTCATCGGTGGCTTTTCAGCGGCGCCAGGAGCTCGCAACCCCCCTGGAAGCGGACAGCAACCCCCTGGGGGGTCGCGACCCCTGGTTTGAGAACCGCTGCTATAGAGCAGCGGTGTCCAATAGAAATTCAATGCTAGCCACACTTGTGGTTTTGAATTTTTCTTATTTGCCACATTATAAAAAAGGATTAAAAATCATACTACAAGCATACTACATGCTACTAACATAAGCCTGAAATCTAGCATATAATTCATATTGACCGCGCATCTTAACTCAGCCTCCAGATTTTACTTGGATTTTATAAAATTTACTGCAGAGAAAGTGGATTCACGGACCCATGCATTGCTCGTGCATTAGCCACAATTAAATACCTATTCGCCACATGTGCCTAGCGGTGAATGCACTGGACACTGCTGCTTCTAGAGCTTTACATAAATGGCATTTTAAATAGCAGTGGCAAAGGCACAGAACAAGAATACACAACAGTGTAACACAGCATGAAAGGATCAGTAGCAGGGCACATCTGGGGAAAGTACATTTAGATTTGAAAAGCTGTTACTCAGATTTGCAATTCCATTTTATCACACCTTCTCCATCTTGCAATTTTACACACGAGTGCTGCTCAATGGACTAGCTACAGGAACAAATCGTACCTACTCACCAATATCAACAGATGCCACCCTCAGGAAAGGTAAACAATGTCTTCATCCCTCACGACAGATTGAGAAAAGAAACAGGCGTGTCTATAGGAGAATTTAAGATACATAATCCTTGCATTCAACACTGCACGTCAAGAAGTTCTCCATTACAGAACTCCAGTCTGATATCCCAAAGGAGAAATATTGCAGCTGGTGCTAGTATTTTCAGTTTACAATGAAGGTTACCTACGCATTTCCATTCTAACCCCATTCTGAGTTATTCATAACCTCTCAGAAATGTCTAATCTAGACTCTAATCTTTGTTCACAAGAGTTTTTTTGTTTTGTTTTTGAAGTCAAGCAAAATGATTAAGCAGTTTGAAAACAAAGTGGAAAACACCCACATTCCCTCCACTTCTCATTGTGACTCTTTATAGAAAACAAAAGCCAGATTTAGCCCTGAAGCAGCTGGACTAGATGGCTGAAGTTTGGCAGAGAATAGCCCTCATTAAGAAGTGCCTTTGAGTGTTCCAGTAAAAATTCATTTTAATTTGACAAATAACTTTTCTTTAAAAAAAAAAAAAAAGCCGCTTTGCACAAGTACAGTACATTTTTAAACAACAGTGATGCTAAGCTTGTGACTTTCAGCTAAGGAAGACTGGACTACTCATGGATGGCTAACTTAGCTACATACTTAACATTTTCAAATCATACTTCCTCCACCTTTTAAGATCGCCACTTCATACACCGCCCAACTGTGTATAAATTAATTACAAGGTGTTTCTAGGGTATGCATAGTACACAAAACTATACCCATGTAACCAAGGGTGTAGAAGTATATAATCTTTCTTCCTTTCCTTTGAGAAACTGAGCTAGTTTATAAGCACTATGTAAGTGCTAGGTATTATACTACTGTATTACTTGAGAAATATTTGCTCATGTTCTCAGATCACCGTAAACCATACAAACATGCAAACATAATTTACATATATCCCAACTGAAAATGTTTAAACCATGCAACCATAATGTTTTACATCTAGATCTGATGGAATATTTAGGTAGTTTCTCCATTGCCCAGATTCTGGCCCATTTTGATACCAGTCTGCATCACTATCTGGTGAAAGGGAGGAGTTGTGGTTAAGGCACTTTATTACAAAGCAGGATATATGAATTCCATAACCAAGCTCTGCTGCTGGCTTCCTGTGTAACTTTTGGCAAGTCACTTAATTTGTGTGTTAGTTCCCCGCCTGTAAAATGTAGGTGATAGTCCTTCCCTATCCTCACGTATGGACCAAAAAGTGCCTAACTAGGGATAGTAAAACAAACTACTTTCATAGTTACTACAGAATGCAACTACTTCTGTTGGTTATCAGTCAAGATTAAACACAATATTTTCTTATAATTGGACAAAGGCAGGGAAGATAAACAGAGAAAGATATCGGGAAAAAATAAAGCATCTTGGGGAAAAAAGCTATTTCAATGGATTAGACTTCAAAACATTATTTTAAACAAAATATAACTGAGTTTTATAGTTATGATTTCAATCCTTCATTAGAAAGTTATATTTTAATATGAAATAGATTTTGGTTTTAAAGAGCTGAAGTATGCTGCTGTCAATCAATTTCAATAGCACTTTTTTTAAAAAAGTGGAGTTTCTGCAGTTGTGACTGAGTGACCTATGAGCTAAGTTTTGAGCAGCTGTTGTTTATAAACATCTTTTGGAAGCTAGAAACAAATCTGTTTCTCTGGCTATCACTTTATTCTCCATCACACGCACACATTGATTTGATTTACAGGGTTGCTCATGAATGCTAAGCTAACGGCACTGAATTTAAAGGTAAAACATTAAATGAGAATTTTAAGGACTTCCTCCCCTCAAAAAATAAGGGAATAAAAGGATTAGGAAAGATCTGGGTGTGGAATTTTGGTATGTATCCCAAGTTCCAGAAAGAAAAAAAATATCACTATGCAATTTGCAGTAAATAAAGAATCATGTTACTCTATCTACCCTCTCTGTGCCAGTTCCGACGTGTAAGTGGTGACAGAAAATGGGGAAAGATGGACAGAAGAAAAGTGAAAATTCAAGACTGAAGACTCTTGGCGTAATGGAGATTTGTGTGCTCATGTCATGTGTCCTACTTGGGGCACGAACAGGCAGCACTGAGATATCTCCATTGCAAAGAAAAGAAAGACAAAGAACTGAAGAAACTGTACATCCCTAGATTTCACATGCAGTATCCTGTACCTTTGAATATACTTTCTACCAACAATGTTGCTATCTTGTGCCTGGTTTACAGGACTAAATACACCACCTAGAAAACCAAAAAGGGGGCCTAAAGCTCTCCCCTGACACTAATCCATCTATCTGGAAGCCACCTACCCCATTATTAATTACCCATTTCCAAAGCACTATGAAAACAGAAAACACTACGTGGAGGGTAGTAGGATCATTTAACTAATCTGAAGAAGGAATGGATTTTTGGCTTATAAAAAAAAAGATACAACTGTGTTAGGGAGGGAATCATTTATTGGTACATTATGTTTCTAATGATAGCTCATGCTGTTTAGCAGATCCATGATAATAGCACCAAATATATATTATTATACATGAAGGATATTTTTCCTTAGTTCACAATTTTAAAGCTACCTTACTATTTCCATTAAAATGAGTAACCAGAAATGAAGTTAAAAAAGAAAAGAAAAGAGGTTAAAGACCAAATTTTCTTTCAATTTTTCTTGGAATGTATAGATTTTCTCTACTTTAGCAAAACATCTAAAAAACCCCTGTGCATTAAGTGAAGAATCTATCTTCCATGAAGAGAAGAACACTCACATAGTCATAAGAGGCACTTCATAAACCCCTGGTGGGCTGGGATGAACAGACTTCTCCTTGGATGCCAGTAGGAAGAGAGACTGCATATAACTTCAACAACAAGATGTTCATTGGGTCTTTTTAACCATTAGGATGCCAGTGTAACTGTAAGCTGCTATAAAGCACTAACATGCAAAATATAGCTAGACATGCTGAGTGGCTGCAAGGCAGGAGCAAGATTGAATCCTTCATATCACTGACAGCGTTACTCATCATCTCCACCGCAGAGGAGCAAGAGAGCTTTCCTGTAGTCTCCAGATGTATCTTTCTGTATATGAAACATAGTATTAGTCACAGTGAGTCACAACCATAAAGACATTTTAAAAAAGAGTCAAACCCAGGAACTACTCCAACAAATGACAGTCTCCACCCACAGGAAATCCATTTGTATGACTATCTGCTCAGGAATGACACAAGGAGATTCTCTGACTAATTACTCTTAAAAATCCAGACTTCTCATTTAAATAAAAAATCCTGAAAGATTTCAAATGGCAATACTGGAGCTGGGCCATTTACTGCAAGTTACAAAGTCATTTCTTCCATGTGCAAACCAACTAACCAAGGGAAAACCATCCTATCCCAAAGCAGTACAAATTAAAATCTTTTACATATTGGAAGTGACCTTTCATAAATTAACAGAGGTACAATCCTACTCCCATGGCAGTCAAATGGGAAGTTTTGCTACTGACTCCAAAGGAAGGGAGTTGGGCCCCAATTGTTTTTTTGGGCCGGGGGGGGGCTCATGGGGCCCCATTTGATAACTTCAAAATCAATTTGACACAGCAGAACTGAAGGATTGCAGTGTATAAACAAACCTGAGTAAGAGATGAAAATGGAGGCAATACTATAGGAAGAATACTTCTACAAATAGTGTGCTATGGAAAACAGTTATGGCTTAAACAGCTTTTTACTTTAAAACAAATATATAGAAATCTTGCAGTATCTGGATTTCTTACCAACTCCCTTACCTCTCACTTAAATGATTATGATTCTGCCTTTGTCTCTGCAATAAAACTTTCCCTTTGGTAATGATGTAAAGGGAGACTAGACTGTAATTGTAGTCCAGCTCCATTGCACAAAATTGCTTGCATTATAGGGGAAAAAAATAATGGAACAGAATCACATGCAAGATTATAATCCCAATTCATTTCCTTCTGCTGCTAACAGTTTCTCAGAGACATGGAAAATTAAAGGAAAGGAGCTCCGACCAGGAAAGAAGTGTAAAAAAAAGGTAGGAAAGGAAAAGAAAAAGTCTCTGATTCTCTTATCAGATCTCTCTCACTACTATGTATTTGCAAGGAAATCTGAAGTTGTCCTTTTTAGGAAATATCTCCCTTCCAAACTACTCCAGCATTTAAGCTCTTTACAAAAATTCATTTACTTAGTATTGTTCTTCAGATGTTGCCTACACTACCTAAGCCCTGAAGAAGGAGTCTTATGCCACCTATAAATACTATTCTCAAAAGTATTTCTTTATCAGTGAACTGGATTTGAAGATTTTACCTGAATCATATGATGCAAAGATTTGGCAAAATTCTTTCTGAATTCCCGTCTAATGTCCAACAGATCAATTTCACTCCTCGAAACTATGATTCTGATCAAAGTATCATCATCGGTGCCTGCTCCCTATGTTAAAAGATATTTAAATATTATTTTAAAGCATCTATTTATGCTGAGCAGGTATTCTGATCTAGAAAAAGTTTGAGAGTTCTCTGTAGTGTGGTTATAACTGGTAAATACATTCCATATACAGTGAGAATGTATATGGGTCTTCAAAGAATCACTGCATTGTATTTCTACCTTATTAGTACAAGATGTTTTGGTCTGTATCATAAGACATTAAAATTTTAATGCAAAATAAAGAACTGATGTTGTGAAGTACTCTGTGCCCTGAGGTTCTATGACATTGAGGATGCTCAGAACCGCTCAGTTCACAATCACCACCTTGTAGCTTCAGGCCATTAGTGCCCAAAAAAATAGAAACAATCCAGCTCCAAAAAATCAAACAGTATGGTATTTACATACTATGATCAAGATCAGCATCATACTAAACAATCCCCAATTCCACCCTAAAAACGGACTTTGTTTCACTGAAAATTGGAGCACAAAGCCCAGTGATGACTAATCAAGGCATGTGACTTGCTGTACAAGTCTGAGTCACTGGTAGGAATAACTATTTTCAAAAACATCTGACTGCTCATCTGAATGGAGACTGTGCCGAATGTAGTATAACTCTGCATATACTCTGTTCAGACAGGCATTTTTTACTTTAAAAAAAAGTTTTGAGATATGTCTACACAGCAAAAGCTGTGCACAGGCAAGCCTATCCAAGCTAGTTTGACTCCAGCTAGCATGCATAACAATACCAATGAACACAGCACAGGCTTCAGAGCAGGCTAGTGAGCTGAGCACGTACTCAGTGTCCATACCAGATTTGTACTACCAGCAAAGAAGCAAGAACTGCACTGTCTTCACTGCTATTGTGACCCGAGCTAGCTGGATTCAGGCTAGCTTGAATAGGCTAGCCTAGGCACACCTTTTGCTGTGCAGTGAGTTTTAGCACTGATGAACAGCGCCAGTTTGACAGCCCTGAAGTGCCAACCCCCTAATGCTCAACCAGTCAGGTTCTACTCAGCCAATAGCAATGCAAGTTTCTATATCAATATGTCTCAACAAGGTACCAGGTGAGCCCCCTACCCTTATCTCTAGCCCCTACTCTCCATGTCCAATCAATCCTTAAACGTTTGGTTGTGACTGGTGGTGGTTTTCATGGTACACATTTGAATGTTTTAGATGGCTGATCTAAGAATGCTCTCAAATTATACCAAGAACAAAAAAGCCCCGTTTTTGACCAGGATCAAGGAGTGGAAACCACCTTTTCTTCTTCCAGAGGGGCAAGCAGCTCTAGTGCAGTGTAGGATTGAGCCCTGTGTGCAGTCCCTAAAAGGGTGACTGTGTCATGACAGATTTATTAATTATATTAGTAAATGTGTATGCTGAAATTATGAGAAAGTGGTCTCCCAACAGATTGGTTCTACAGGTTTTAATACAAAATTATATACTATCTACAGGGTTTTTTTAAACTAACCTGCAGAATTTAATAGAAAATTATATCCCTGCAACAGCAACCTAAAATATGGCTCAATACACCTAATAGAAGACCTTCTTATAAATGCCCCAGATTTATAGAGTATTTCTTCAAAATTCCATTATATTTGTATGGAACCCTATGTTTTCATCTCATTTACATTTTACAGGGCTTTTCTATAAAGGTAGTAGAACAACTTTTCTTTAAAAATCCAGATATCACTTCATGATTTCCTCCAAGTAATTATTCATGCAGACATTTTATTAATATATTTTACTTCTTGATAAACCCATTTTAGACACAGGCCTTACCTTCACAAAGGAAAAAACCTATGGGAAGCCTAGTCATTAATCTGCTACCTCACATGAAAACTACCAACTGCTCGCTGTCTTCACTAGGACTTTGACTAACTCAATATATGAATACATCTTTTTTTCCCCAAGACAACAAGGTCTAAAAGGGAGTGTGCATGTGTAATTAAGGGGGGGGGGGATTCCAAATGAGCTACTTACTTTGTAAGAAGAAGTGCATTTTAAAAAGTCACTTTTTGACCAAAGTCATTCTTTAAAATCAACACTGAAAACAACATTTTTTAATCTTGGACTAAATAAAACCATTTCTGAAATTCCTGCAACCTAGACAATTGAAATAGCTTTATTAAATTAGAGTTCACCTGGATTTACACAGAGTCAGGATGGCAACAATAAAAAGTAATGTAATCCCCTGTGCCACTGGAGATTTTAGAATTTAGGTCATTGATTTGAGAATAGAGGTGTCAACTTCACTCAGGCTGTTGATCAGGTTACTCAGCACCATTTTAATCCCTTTGAAAAGTGTGCATGTATAACTAAGGGGACGAGGGTGGGAGAAGTGAGGTCAGGGAGGAGCAGGGGGATGAAGGAATCAGTAAAGTCAGACTGGTGCTTAAATCTCTCTTTTTGGCAGCTCCTCTTTACTTCTCAAAAACTGTGGACTTCAAAAAACATTTGAATAAGGAACTAGAATTTTACTTTAGAAAGTTGGGATATGGGTCTATAAATGGTCATCTTAAAAAAAAGAAGAGGTCTTTGTGGTCTGCAGATTTTACAACACAGCTTTTAGTCATCCTTGTTTTCAAAATATACGTCACCTGCAGAAATGACAGCTTTCAGCAGAAGGTGCTGAGAGTAAGATGGAGAGTAAGATGGAACATTGAATACTGGGATATATATAGTCTCAAAAGGTAGTGTTTCCATACTGAAGATTATAGTCCCTGCCATATTGTCAATTTCATCCAAACTAGTCACAACCTGGCAAAATTTGGGTGAATTTAAGCTAGTGTGTCTGTCTCTCTCTCTCTTTTTTAAGAGTACAAAGAATGAGAGGGGAGGAGGAGGGAGATGGTGGGGTTATTTGGAGGGGGAAAAAGGTCATGTGAAGAATAAGTACTTACCTTCATGGCATAAAAGAGAGATTCAGCAAAATAAGCAGGTACACTTCGGACACATTTCACTGAGAAAATGAATCATCAATAATCAGTTTCTATTGAACATATCTGACAATCTGAGGGGAGGTAAATATTTTGACTTTCAAATTACACAGTAAATACATGTTTAAGCTCTGGAGTAGAAACTTTCTCAAGGCTATCACTCTTTCCAACATCTCACTACTTCTTTTGCATGGGTTTTTGTCTGGGGCTCAATGACTCCCAAACAAGAATGATCAGTTTACACTCCATACTTTTCTGCTAGTCCTACTTGGGAATCTGAAAAGTAGAATTCATATCTCATCAGCAATACAGATCCTGCAAGCCAAACTCTACCCTCAAATTACAAATGTAACAACTCATTATCTTCAGTAGGCTGGCCTGGGCAAATGAAGGCAGAATTTGGTCCCACATTTAGATATGATATATGTGGCTGAACAGAATCTAGTTCATTCTCCCACAGCTGATAGCAAGAGGAAAAACTTATTTACTAAACAAAAATTAAGATTCCAAATGAGCTACTTACTTTGTAAGAGGGAGTGCATTTTAAAAGTCACTTTTTGACCAAAGTCATTCTTTAAAATCAACACTCAAAACAACATTTTTTAATCTTGGACTAAATAGAACCATTTCTGGAATGCCTGTATCCTAGACAATTTAAATAGCTTTCATAGAATCATAGAATCACAGAATATCAGGGTGGAAGGGACCTCAGGAGGTCGTCTAGTCCAACCCCCTGCTCAAAGCAGGACCAATCTCTAACTAAATCATCCCAGCCAGAACTTTGTCAAGCCTGACTTTAAAAACCTCTAAGGAAGGAGGTTCTACCACCTCCCCAGGTAACCCATTCCAAGGCTTCACCACCCTCCTAGTGAAAAAGTTTTTCCTAATATCCAACCTAAACCTTCCCCACTGCAACTTGAGACCATTACTCCTTGTTCTGTCATCTGGTACCACTGAGAACAGTCTAGATCCATCTTCTTTAGAACCCCCTTTCAGGTACTTGAAAGCAGCTATCAAATCTTCCCTCAGTCTTCTCTTCGGTAGACTAAACAATCCCAGTTCTCTCAGCCTCTCCTCATAAGTCATGTGCTCCAGGACCCTAACCATTTTTGTTGCCCTTCTCTGGACTCTTTCCAGTTTTTCCACATCGTTCTTGTAGTGTGGGCTCCAAAACTGGACACAGTACTCCAGATGAGGCCTTTCCATTGTTGAATAGAGGGGAACAATCATGTCCCTCAATCTGCTGGCAATGCCTCTACTTATACAGCCCAAAATGCCATTAGCCTTCTTAAATTAGAGTTCACCTGGATTTACACAGAGTCAGGATGGCAACAATAAACAGTAAAGTAATCCCTTGTGCTACTGGAGATTTTAGAATTTAGGTCATTGATTTGAGAGTGGAGGTGTCAACTTCACTCAGGCTGTTGATCAGGTTACTCAGCACCATTTTAATCCCTTTGAAAAGATGACATGGCATTTCCTTCAGAGCTCACATTATAGCATCTACAAATAGTGTAACAGTAGTAAGATTTTTAATTACCAATTGCCAGAAGCAGCTTCTCCAGATCCCCAGAGGTTTCACGGTCAATGGTTTCTTCAATTTGGAAGCCAGAGATAGTCATGTATTTGTCAAACACTGAAAAACCAAGGAGAAGTGCAAACTCATTACATGCATGTAAACGTTACTTCTTCTCCCACTACCCACCACAGTGCATTCTATTTTCATTCAGGCAATTATCCACTGCTCAACCCCCATTTTCCAAACATTCCTCCCCTACCTTATTTTAAAATATATTTTTTCTAGCAGACTGTAAGTGTACAATACAATTCCTCAGGGAGGAGGATGTAGTCTCCCACGTCTCCTGACAGCAGGCTACAGTCTGGCTGGCTTGAGTAGCATATTTAAACAAGAACAACATCGACATCATCTTAAAGAAACAAGCTACTCACATCCCTAACAAAACTCTCATCTATATTGAATTATGTGGAACATTCTGCATCTAGACTCAAACTGCCCGCACCATCAAATCTGACCACTTTCCACAGATGTGAGACATCATCCACATCCAACTACACAACACTGCACCTTCCCCCAGGCCATTTCTGGAATTTCTGCATCCTAGACAATTTAAATAGCTTTAATAAATTAGAGTTCACCTAAGTGCTTAACTTCAAGCATGCAAAAAGTGCCACTGGAGCACCACTCAAATTAAACATTTCTAACATGCTTATTACAATTTGGGATGCTATATAAACAACACAACTGGTCTTAATTGAGAAGGGGCTCACAAAATTCCATTAGTTTTGCAAATCCTTTGAACACAGAAAAATAATCAAGCAAAACCTTCCACTCAAAAGTGTTTCCCCATCTTAATTTGCACATCCTTCTGCATCATAATTTGGTAAAATAGATATAATATACCCAGAAGGTGTGGGGCGGCAGGGGGGAGCTACAGCATGCAGGGGGTTGGGGGAAAACAAATACATTAAAAATGCTCTTTATCCCATTGATTCTAAAAGGACTGATCTCATTCACAGTTGTAACATGACCTATTACAGAAAACGAGCACCACATTTTGCTATGCTCTTTTTCAGATGAAAATAGCAGCACAGATACAGATACACTCCAGCTGTCCCCTCAGACCTATTACACCCCTCCTCCAAATTGGAACTTTTCACTGCTACTTTCTAAAGTCATGTCTACACCAGCACTTACATCAGGAAAACTTCTGTTGCTCTGGGTGTGAAAAAACACCCTGAACAACATAAATTTTGCCAGCATAATGCAGTGCACAAGAGCGCTTATGTCATCGGGAGACACTTTCCCACCAACATAGCTAATACTGCTTGTTGAGCTGGTTTTATTATGTCAGTGGGAGAGCTCTCCTCCATCGTCATATTGCTGCTTTCACAGTGTTATGTACACTGTGCCGCTGTAAACTTCTAACTGTAGACCTGGCCTAAGATGAAAACTACCTAGAGGACACAAAGAGAAGTCCTTTAAGGGGTGGCGTAAAAACTAGTGGGCCACAAATAAATAGAACCCTCCCTCAGATTAGGGGGCCAGGAACAGTTCCTTCACGGCTCCTCTCCTATGGGCTGCACCCATCACATAGCGGGCACAACTAAGATTCTGGTTTTCAGTTCCACTTGCACCACTTTACCTACCCTTCCTTAAATGACAGACACTTCGAGTTCCCAAGATGGTGATGAACTTCTCTTCATCTGTTCCCCATTTCAGCTCTCCAGCCTTAAATAAGACCTGTTATAATTTCAAGAAATCAAAACAAGTTAGTAATTTCTTCACATATTCACTTGAAGGACTCTATGCTCCACAACAATTGCAGTTGCAGGGGAGGAAGCTTGAGTGATATGTCCCAGAAATTTACATAAGAAAAAACTGGATACGCCATATCAACATGCACACCAATGCTCTATCATCACTACAGATATTTCTTGCCATCATCCTACATCACTCCCACCTCTTTCCCTTAGTCCCCGTTTTAGTTTTGCCATCTGAGTGGTGCTCTATCCTCATTAACCCGTTCATGCCCTGAGATACATGGCACATATAGAGTAATAGTCCCACTTCATATAAACATGAGAACTTGACGTACCCTTCCAGCAAATGTTTCAGAAATATATCCCCCTCCCCCTTAAAAAATAAATTTATATATAGTATTTATATATATATATATATATATATATATATATATTTGAAAGACCCATGGTCAGCCATCGAGTTTTACAAAATAGCAATTTACTGAAGGTGTTAACAAGGGCAAGATGTACATAGTAGCAGAAGGCCAGACTGCTGCTCTGGCTAAGAAGCCAGCACTTAAAAGAACTTAAAATGCAGCACTTCACCTGGCACCATTAAAATATACGCATACCACATGCACACATACGCCAGACCCACAAGTATTTTGCATTGCATATTTTTCTTGACTTGCCAAGCTAAAGCACACACACACACAAATTTCTTGATGTAAATTTAACAAGCTCATATTCTTCCTCTCTCTGTTATATTCTTGACCTGATTTATGACCTACGCCCAGATCTCCAGTCCTGTGCATCAAAACCACAGCTCCTAACCACTGGAGTTCATGTTCTCATTTGATTAAATTTTTTATATATATATTTTAATAACTTTATTAATGTTTCTGTGCAAGTTCATTCAAGAACATAGTGGTTGTCTCATTTCACCCACATTGGAATGAAACAACCACATTCACCCTCATTTCACAATATCTGCCACTGAGGCTTTTTGTGCTCTGGATGAGGTACACCAGGCTGTGTAAGGCTGAAGCTTACTTAGATGCATACTCCAAAGTTGTCTGTAGCCCACCTCATGCAGTGAGAGATCTCTGAATACAGAGATGTAGGATCTGTTTCACTCTCCTCACCAAGTAAGAGGTTAGGCAAACAGGCTCTGTATTTAAGGGTTCAAGTATTTCCTGAGGAATACTCATGAATCCAAATATCTGTCTGTCTGCCCTTATCTGCTTCACAGAACTTGCTTTGACCAGATGCCTGAAGAGTGGCATAATGGTCTTGTTCTCACAGTATGATCAAAAAGTTTTGAATTCTCTCTTTATACTGAGTCCCACACTGCTACAGTAAATACATTGTTAATGACCATGTAGGCTCTATTTTTTTTTTTTTAATATAGAAAATTCAGTATGTAAGAGGAAATGTGGCCATAGCAGTTCTTTGGAAGACCTCAATAAACCCTTCCATGGCTGTTCACTTAAAACTGAAATAAGCAACACTCTCAAGTGGGCAATAACCACAATTGTACAGATTTGACCAAGCACCCTGCAATCAAACTGCTGAGAATCTGACCGTTACTATAATTAACAACAAAGCCAATGGGATCCACTAAGAGGTGCCATTTCAATTATTATATTGCTCCTACTCCTCCTTTTCCTGTTTGGGGTGCAATTCTAAGAGTGGGAGACAGAGCTATGGAAAATATAATTCAACTGCAGTATTTCACTCTCTGGAAAATTATTCAGACAGTCATATCTGCAGTGGCAGCTCTGGGACTCCCATGTGGTTGCAATAAAGCAACATGTTTGGGACACTTTCTCTTTTGAGAACTCCACCTTCTTTTGAATCATCCCTAAACATGAGTAATGCTAATGTTTCATTAACTAGTAAATTACAGGTCCTACACAAATCTTTTTTCGAGAGGTTGCCCTGTATCAGAACATCAGATCTGAAAGAATCAATCTGAATGCCCCCATATTTTGCAGGTGACAAACACCTGAACTTCCAATGTTGGAAACATCCATTTCTCTCAGACATTTGTAATGCTCCCATTGTCATACTATTTAGGCTTCTCATTTCATAACTGACAAAACTGGGGTGAGGAAGAAGTGGAACAGAGGGGAAGAGAGTTCTAAAACCTGTGTATGAAATCGGGATCTGATTGTTGCAGTTTGCACCATCTCTGTTTTCACATCACTTGCATCACATCACTTGCCCCACTTTTGCACCCATTTTATTTGTACATTCACTTGTATGAAACAGACTAAAAAATTTTCTTCCACTTACCTGAGCATCTTGCTCAACCAGACTCTCATCAATTCTCCCATCAGGGTCTCTGTTAGCCTAAAAATAATATCCAATATTTAGTCCAAAACAATGTGGCCCAATATAATTCAATGCCAAATAAATAATCAGTAATTTATGTTTTTCTGCAGTCTTATTTCCCTTCCTCAGCAATAAAATGCTAGCACACAGCAGGGTGAATTAAGTATTCTGCCCTCCCATTTATAAACAAAAAGGTATGTTATCTAACAGCTTCTCAATCACACCACTGAAAACTGAGAGTCCCTGTGGGGTATCGAATCAGAACTGGATCCGAAAACTGAACCACCATCACTTCCAATCCACTCACTTTAATCAACCCTGCACCCTGCTACATCCCCTCCACACAGCTCTGTTGTAGACCAGTTCTTTGGCTGGAGTAAGCAAGCAACTATACCAGCCTCCAAGATTTAGGTCTATAGATATATGAAAATAATTCAAAGAGGGGCCTCTTTGTAAAACAGATTTAGATTCTGAATTATCCTTAATCAGTAGTGAATTAGGCAAACACTGCCCTGAATTCTGCAATCTAATACTCCAGTCTCACCATTGCCCCTGCACATATAAAACGAAGACTTACCTGCAGAAGTACTACTAGCATCCTCTGGTAGTAACCTGTTGTGTCTCCTGTGACATGATCTTCTAAACTGGATTCATATTCTGCAAGAGAACATTACCTTACAGAACTTCTCAGCTCTTTCCAATGGAAAGAAGTGATGCCGTCACTAGTCCCCAAGAGACAGAGGAAGTTTAAGGCTCACCTAATCTGATCATCATCATCTGTCTAATCAGCCTCAAGGAGCCTTATAGGCAAAGGCTGTATGTTGCCTTCATTTATATCTGCATAACCCAATGGCACTGCAAAGATGAGGCAGAAGGTACAGTCTGGCCTTTGTCAGCATAAAAATCACTAAACCAACTATTTCTCAAAGTCAGACCCAGGTTCCGTTCTCATTTCTAATGTCAGGGCAGGCTCTGCAAGCAAACAGTACTGGAGAATACTGCAATAAGCAGGGAGCGCCTGGTCATATTCCGATGTGAAACATACCCTCCAATACAGGAGCCTGGATGCATACATAGTCAATTTAGCTAGTTGCCTTTGTTTTTAGGAAGTCCCCCTAATCATGGAAGAAAAAGGTTTAGTCCCTACGAATCAAAGGAAGAACCTCCTGGAGATGGGAGAAGACCCACCACTCCTAGTGGGGTCGCAGTACTCTCTGTGGCTTATCCCACCCCTAGAAAGATAGAAGAGGAGATGCATTGGCTTTAGCATGAATAACCTTAGATTGCTCAAAAGACAGACAGCCCTGGTTGGTGCTCAGGTAGCAAGCAAAAATCTTAACAAACAGCTGATTTTAGATAAGAGTTTCAGTTCATTATGTAGTGCCAATTTCCTCCTTTCCCATTACTGGACTCGCCCCCCGCCCCCCACCCCCACCCCACTTTAGAGTGAATAAAATCAACAGAAAAGTGCCAAATTTAAGTGAAATCTCACTATAAAAGGGAAAATATTAAACATTACATCCCAGCTACAGTTTAGCCAAAAAAAGTTAGACTGTACAGCTGTGAACACTAGCCTCTGGCAGGGCAAGGGTCTCCAACACACCAGAATAAAATAAAATTCTAATTGTAAGATAAGTCTCCAAGTTTGCACTCCCATCCTCATTTCTTCCCTCAACTCTCAAGTACGCAATGTTAACACAGACATTACAAATATTAAGAGGGATAAAGAGAAGACATTCTGAACACTGACTGAACTTTACCTTCCAGATAAACTTGTTTTATATTCCGCAGCTCTGCAGTTGTTCTGGAGGCAAGAATTTCAGTCAGCACTTTCTCATTGGTCCCTGCTCCCTACATTAAGAGCACAAATGCAGAGAAATTGATACCGTAACTGAGAGAAAGATAATTATTTCTTAAACCCAAGAGCAGTATTCTGCCTTACAAACTTTGGGGTAGGGAGAGCACACAGTTTTCTTTGTACCAACTGTGTACTTTTCTAGTTGAAAAAAAGTCAGTTTTTAAGGTCTGGTTTGACTTTAAATGGGGCCTGATTGAAAGCTCAATGAAAACAATGGAATGATTTCTATGAGCTTTGGATGAGACCCTCAGTGCTCAAGAACACCATGCTCTATTTCATTTAGGTAACGTGGTCTGTAACATTAGTGCAGCTGAAATGATGTAACCCTACTTCCTGGGCGACTCTCTGGTGCTCACAATTGTCTTACAACGTCTCACTAAGATCACCTGCGTAACAGAGTCAACCCAGAAACTACGGCTACATCACTTGAATTGCACTACATTTACAGCCAACCTTTTACACGCCATGAAAAAATACATTTTTTAAATAAAATTGCCTACTTAAGCACCCAAGTCTTTTAAGTCAACATGCTCTAATTACAGTGTGCACAACAGTCACTTTCCACTCCTTTAAGTATAATATTTACAAAAGCCAAGGCAACATCTTATTTTTGCAAGGCTGGATTGGCTGTGCCTGTAGGGGATACAAAATGAATGCCAAACAGCCCTAGCTCAGAATGGTTTTCTTCAAATAAGAAACAGTCATTCACCTGGCCCCAACAGGCATTTACAACTTCTCTAATAAATATATCTCAGAACAAAGTCAGTCAGGTTATACACCACATTCTGAACATATACAGCTAGACTGACACAGGTGCGGTGACTAGGGTGACCTGAGTGCAAGAGTAAAATATTGGGACACATGGGAGGTGGTGTGCAGCCACAGGCTCACAGCCCCCTCGGAGCAATGAGTGAGGGGGATGAAGAGCCTTAGGAAGCTGACAGGGGGTGGGCGCATAACCCCAGGCCCTAGCTCTGCCACAGGCCACAAATACACGGCCCTAGCCCCCGCTGCAAGCCGTGGGTTAGGGGTGCACAGCTTTGGCTCCAGGCCCCCGCTGCATGCCATGGGTCGGAAGCCACACGTCCCCAGCTCCAGCCCCCACTGCAAGGAGCATGGTCTCAAGGGCTGGAATAGGGAGTTGGGGCACAGGAGCAGGGTGCTGACTTCGGGAGGGAGTTTGAGCATGGGAGAGGGCTCAAGCCTGGGGTTGAGGTGCAGGAGGGAGTTCAGGCTCCGGGTGGTGCCTACCTCAGGCAGCTCCCCAGAAGTGGCAACATCTTCCTCCTAGGCGGAGGCACAGCCAGTGGGCTCTGTGCAGGCGTTGCACCCACAGTTCCCATGGGCCACAGTTTCGGCCAATGGGAGCTGCAGAACTAGCGCTCATGGAAGGGGCAGCATGCAGAGCCCCCCAGCTCTCCTCTGCCTAAGACCCAGAGAGAGATGACACCACTTTCAGGGAGCTGCACGGAGCCAGGTAAGGAGCCTGCCAACCCCATGCCAACCAGAAGCCTGACAACCCTACTGAATATCAGCACAAATGGCAACCCGATCGTACGTCGGTCGGGACATGAGACGAAGAGTTAAATATCAGGACGTCTGGTCACCATAGTGGTGACACTGTGTCAACACACCTAAAGTTTAGCCACCTAGAAAAGACACTTTTTCACAAAACCTGACTTAAGCATGTAGGCTCTCTATACAATAAATGTGGAAAGAGGAGCCTCAGATTTGGGATGTATGAAAGCCAGTATCTCCCTGCCTAAGCAGCCAAAGCACCGAAGTACAAGGCAAGGAGATGCCAAGCTAACCGGTAGGTCTTAAGCCCCACCCCATTCGCTGCTCAGCACCTAAGTCTGGGCTATATGGAAGTGCCTCTCTGTGCTTGTGAGTCTGACCTGCAAATCCTCTCTTGGCATTAAGCACCTAGACCATTTTTGCAAGGAGTTCCCTTATAACCTTTAGCCCAGAGGGGAGGGCTCACCCAGAAGGTGGGAAACCTTTAAGTCCCCCTGCCACCGGAAGGGGAGAAAGGATCTGCCACCTTTGCAGTGAGTGCCCTAGCCAGTGAGCTATGGGATACTCTGACACTGGGTTTTCTCAGTCTCTCCTGTTGAATCTGTTCTGCTGTAGATAAATAAAAACAGTCATTGGAGCAGGGGGACTGGATCCTGGATCTCCCACCTGGGTGCCCTAAACTACCAGACAACAGAGAATGCACAGTCCTAAAAATGACGCTCTCTCTTCCCTGCCAACCCCATCACTCTGATTATTTATTTATCCACAGCTTCAACAGGAGACTGAGGAGGCTGGCCCATCAGAATATTCTACAGAACAGTGGTTACAATACTCACCTGAGAGTTCAAATCCTTTCCTCCTCATTAGGCATATAGGTGACTTGAATCTGGAGGGGTGTTGGGTGTCTCCCACATCAAGTGTTCTAATCACTGGGCTAAACGTACAAAAGGAAAGTCCTTCCCTCCCCCTGTTTTATGAGCTCACCTCTGAGGGCCTAATCTGGCAGGTGAGCTCTGAGCATGCTTATCAGATCAGGCCCTGCAAGCAAGTTAGGCAAAAGAGCTTCTGACCTCCCCCCAGTTCATGCATAAGACTGGAGCTTAGGCATCTAGATCCTAGGGTGAGGCAGCAGAGTGTATGCAGAGAGGCAGAAATATAGGCACCAAGTGAACTTTTACTGCAAAAAATTAGCTGAGGAAGAAGTTTAGGTGCTCACAGGACTCGGTAGCATTTGAGTGGAGTTTGGCAAATCCCAGTGATGCCTGATTCTGGGATTTAGGCATCTAAAGTGGCAGTTAGGTATCTAAATCCTTTTGTGAATCTAGCCCACTTATTTTTAAAAAGAAAAAATGTTAATCTCACTAGCTTTGTTTAAAATTATTTATTCTATTTCAACGTTGAGTGCTAGAGGGAAAAGAAAAAAAATCTTGCCTCACTATTCATCCCTGCTCCCCTACAACCCTCCATTCTGCCAACTTTTCTTTGTTTTAGTTTTTTTTTAAAAAAAATAAAAATCAATCAGGGTTGGGGAGGGAGAACACAGTGGTGGAGTTTTTTTTGTTTTTTGCTGCTTTGCAGCCAGGCTTCTACTTGTTTCTGTGTTCAATGTTCCTTCTTCCCTCTCCAAAATACTATTTGAAACAGTACAAAAAAATCCCAAACTTCAAAGTCAGTATTTGGTTAGGATACTGTACTTAGCAGGAAGGTCCTTGGAAAAGCAGTTTATGTAGCTAACATATTAACAAGTGTGTTAACAACGGTCTTGGGAGTTTACCTATCCAGGTCACTTGGCCAAGCACTAGATAATACCATATCAAGTTCAATGTTCTCTGGTTTAATTTGTAAGTTCTACAAACAATGCAGAGACATCCATAATGTACCCCCGGCCTTCAAGGCTGATGATGTCAGGGACAAATAGCAACAGTGCTTCAGAAAAGAAGTCAAGGCACACTGAATAACGCGCTTAAGCTGTAGGACTAGATTGGTAAAATAGGAAACTGGTACTGTTTCTTTTTCCCCAAAAGGGGAGGAATGCATTGAGCCAAAAAGAGAATGGTTACCAACTTACAGGAGTTTAATTCTTCCTATGTATTAATAGTACAGTTTTAGACCTGATTCAAAAAGAATAAACACCTGCCCATACATTTTTACTTAGAGCACCAATTTACAAGAGCATGTCACTGACTAACCCATCTCTGTTCAATGTACAGCTTCATCACTCTCTGATATAAATTCACCCACTGTCAAACTTTTGACCATACTAAAAATGGAAGGGCAGTGTGGGGTGGGGAGGGAAGAGACATGGAGGTGAACACGACTGAACTACAGGGGGACCTGGAGAGATTCCTTGTGTAGATCTGCACTAAAGTAAGTAATACAGATAACCAATAAAGGGATAAAATCAATCATCAACCACTCCTGATACCACATTGGTGCACAAGAGAATCTCTCAAACAGCAGTTAATAACAGAAGCTTGGAAACCACTGCACTAACTTTTATCAAGTGCCATGAACAACTTCTGGACCTTAAGAATCAGAGGGGTAGCTGTGTTAGTCTGGAATTGCAGAAGTGACAAAGAGTCCTGTGGCACCTTAAAGACTAACTAACTAACTTTAGTTAGTCTTTAAGGTGCCACAGGACTCTGTCACTTCTGGACCTTGTGATTCCTACTATAATGTGAGTACACTGTCTTTTCTGTGTGCTGCACAATAAATATTATATTGAACAATGCAGCAAGGAGTAACAAAACACACACACAAAAAACTCACTACACTAAAATTAACTGCTACTAACTAAGACAAGTCTCAAGGTGCATACCGTTTCATGCCCAGCTCCACAGACACTGATCTTTTAACATCAAGTGGCTCTTTGAAAACACTGACATTTTTGTAATTCTTAATTTGTAATCTACCTACTTCTGACGATGGGTTAAAAAACAAGTCAATTGATGAAAAACAATGTTAGAAATATGAATGTAATCAGTATTGTATGTTATTAGTATTAACATGAAATCTCTAACTCAAATAAAGGAAGCAGAATCATTCTTAAAGCAACAAGATTGGAGCAAGAAAGATTTCATTCAATTGTTTCATTTTCTCCCACTCCTTTTACCTTAAGGGCATGCTTTAGTTCATGGGCATCAAAAAGTCGCGCTGGTCTCATCAAAGCCACCATCAGGGTTTCAAATTTGCCAGTCAGTTCTGATTTCAGGTCATCTACAAGATCCTAACTCACAGAATAAACAGTGCTACAATTAGGAAAGAAGCCATTTCAAAAGGCATGCAAACCAGCAAACAACTGAGCCATTGCTAAGCTTTTTGAGACATGGGAAATGTAGCTGAAAGTCTAAGGTAGAGAATGCATAGGTATTTTGTAATACAATAATACATTTTGGTTTGTGGGTTATAGAAAATACTTTGGTGAACCTCATTTGACGACTAAAATTATTAGATGAAAGCAAAAGCAGGATACTAACAGTAATGAACTAATACAACTTCAGCAAATGGAGGAGATTTTTGATTAAAAAATACTGTTTTTAACAGTTAAATGTTCACAATCCTCTTCAACTGAACTATCTTATTCATACTAAACACAAGAACAATGGCTGAGATTTTCAGTGCTGATTTGGAAATCTCTATCTAGATTTGGAGATGACTCCATATATGAGGGCCAGATTTTCCAAAGTTTCAAGCACCCATAACTCCAACTGAAGTCAAAGGAGTCACAGGCACTTAGGCCCACAATCCCTTCTCTTTAGTCACCAACAGTTGTTTCATTACTTGTATGCTCATTTTCTTAGTACAAGCTTTTGATTTTCAGAAAGCTTGAACAATTATTTAACCTTGTTATCCATAATGCACACAAATATTCTTATTTTTTTAGCATCTTAAATGTGAACTACAGCAGGTCCCGGTATGTGTTGGGGTTGTGTTCTTGAAAAGGGCCATGGATACTGAAATGACATATACCAGGGATCTGCTGGTACAGCAGTGGCATAGGCAGGAGGAGACACTTGGGTGGGTGGGCAATGACAGAGTCGGAAGGGTAGGAGTGATCTGGCAGCCTCTCCCCTCACCCTCCATCCGGCTTTGCAGAGGGAAGCGTGGGAGGATGATAGATGCTCTGGCCAGGGGCTCCTGGAAAAATGGGGGGCCCAGTAAAAATGTGCACCACTACACGCCCCATCCAGCACTTGGAGCTTGCCCTGCTCTGCCCAGCACTCCGGTAGGGAAGCAGTGTGCAGGGGCTTGCACCACTTGGCCCAGTGCTCCAGATGGGGAACAAGGTCAGGGCATAGGGACTTGCCCTGCTCGGCCCAGCACTCCAGACGGGGAGCGAGATCAGGGGCTTGCCCCATTCTGCCTGCCCAGTGCTCCAGATGGGGAACAGATTCGGGGTGCAGGGGTTTGTCCCGTTCCACCCGCCCAGCACTCCAAATGGGTAGCAGGGTCGGGGCACAGGGGCTTGCCCCACTCTGCCCACCCAGCGCTCCAGTCGGGGAATGGGGTCAGAGGCTTGGAAGCCCCCGTACCCTGACCCTCCCACTCCCCAGCTGAAGCGCTGGGCAGGCATAGTGGGACAAGTGCTGGAGTGGTAGCAGAGCTGGGGCAGGGTGGGCCTGGGTGTTAATTAGGTAGGCCACAGCCCACCAGAGCTAAGCATATCTGTCACACATACGCTGCTCATCACCAGGGAAACGTGTTCCAATTCATGTCGGTCCTTATACGTCATTTGCAACTTCCAGTACAAACACCACATATGCAGATCAGGACCCACATGAATTGGAACACGTTCCCTCATTGATGAGCAACAGATATGTTAAACAACGGGTAAGGAGGAGATGTATACCAGGGACCCCATGTAATTATTTAGGAAGTAGAGTTTAGCATGACTGGTGGCCAGCACAGTGCTTTTTTAATTTTGTTTAGTTATCAGGGAGCAGGGTGAAGCAGAGAGAGTTAAAAAACAAAACAAAAAATGTATTCTCTAACTGCACTAGCTATTTGAAATAAAGGTTAAACAGACTGAAGATTTAAGGAGAGGTGTGCTTTATCTAACAGTGCTAGGATAAGGAAATTAGTTATTTGTGTTGGCCTTAAACACACTTTTTAATCTATCAACAACTTAGGTTTTACTCTCTCTTTGTGCAATACTGGATAGTTACAAAATGTGCCAAATCAAGGCACTAGAGAATTCTGTCCCAGTAGATCAAGAATCACCTCTGGTATCAAAACACTTGTATATTCTCTGTATATCAGGAACGAGGATCAATCCCTGAAGCACACAAAGAGCAACTGGAAAGTGAAGATGCCGGTTGGACTATACTGGGTCAGAAGACTCCACAGGAGGAGCACATGGAAAAGAGAATGTAATGTCTGCGTGATAATCTAAGCTGAATATTCTTATTTCATTGGTGATTAACATATATTTTAAAGGAAGTCAGACAAAACAAGAGAACCACAGATTCTCATTAAATGAACATTCTGCAGAAGAGTGGATGGACTGTGAGAACGTTCCATGCAGCTGTTTTTTAAATACTTTCTTCCTCCTCTTACCCTGCCAAATAAGGTTTTAAAAGCAGCTGCAATTTGTTGGCGTTGAGCATTGCTTCTGCTAGTAAGGATCTTCAGGACACCCTCTTCATCGGTACCTGAAGTTATTTGAAGAGGGTGAAAAAAGAACACGAACAATTATAAAAACTTTTCTAAAAATCTAATGGTGTAAACTTTAAGAGGGCTGAATGCTACGAAAAGTCACTAAATCAAAGATAAAAAGCAGATAGCAGTTTAGTTAAGTAACCACACTGATGAAACTTTCAGTACACCTCAAGCCATGCCATTAGATTCTGACACACTGGTATGAGAATAGAACTGATGGATTCCAACATCCTGCTCTCAGGCAGGATAACACTGCAGGCGCAGCTCCCAACATGACAGACAGTAGCTACAGAAATTAATCATACTTTGTACGTCTGCAAAACTTCTCATCTGTGACTCTGTGATTTACTTCAGGCTAAATGCACCCCTGGAGATAACACCAGGGATGCATCTAGCCATTAACCCTGCTAGAGTAGCTATATCCTATTCTTACTTTATATGCACCAGATGGCAAAACCTTTATTCACACTGAGCAGTTACTATTCCCATTAATGATACAGCATGAATAGGGGTATCACAGTGTAGTCCTACATAGATAAACTGAGGTATAGAGAGTATACCTACGTCTTACCCAAGCTCAGAGAGGGCTAGATTCACATAGTTCTATCAGCCTTTTGCTCTGGTTACACTGATGCAAAGGGACCACAAGGCAGAGCTAACTGCCCCCAAAGAACAGCACCAGGAAAGGGGGCTTCTCTGTAAGATGCAGAGCTGGAGTGTGCTCCTGCCGGAAGGGGCAAGAGGGAAGAGCAAGCTCCTCCCTGGCCAAGGGAAGAGTTAGTTCCTCCCAAGCCGGGGGAAATGGGGGGTGGGGAGATCCTGCCATGGTAGGAGAAGAGCAAACTGCTGCCGGGACCAGGGGGAGGGGTTGGGGAGGGAACAGCAAACTGGGGCAGGGGAACAGAATGTGTCCCCTGAAAAGGGGCCAGACTTGAATTCCTGCACACACCCCGGCTTTTGAATAAGGGAAATGGCTTATATCTCCCTGTGCCAGGCTAGGGGTGAACTTTCTTGAGAATGGCAGAACCAGAACTGGAACAAACCCTGACTCGTGCTTACAGGGTGATAATTCCATCATATGTTAAAATTAAAAATCTCTTATCTTCGTTTGCTTTAGCTAATGTAAAACTTCCGTAAACAGCCATTGTATTGTATCAGAAAAGGAAAAGGCAGAGCTTCCCACCTAGCTGATAGAAACAACCCTCTCTGAGCTGTCATATCCATAATTCTTACCCAATCCTTTCATTGCCTTACGGAGAGCCTCAGCATCAGTTCTGGCATCAAAACCAGGAAAGTCCTTCACGGTGCCTCTTGAGACCTAGAGGAGAAAAATGCCTTGAAGCAGCAGATATCAGTTTATTTAATGAGACCACTGCACAGATTAGGATCCCAGCTGTGACTTGAGACTGAGATCTGAATGTTAAATTTTTCGCTAGAAAAATGCTGTTTGAACCAATTCTTGCTACAATGTTTAAACACAATTCTCTCAGTAGACAAGTGCTGTTGTGGTTTCAGTTCAGTGTACACAGGAGCTATCAGGGGCATGGGTCCATTTGCGTGAAGTAGCTTGTAAGACTGGGGCCTTAAACATTAGCACCTAAAGGCAATATAGTGGCATGGATCCTATAACAAAGCAGACCATTTGTGGCTTTACATTTACATACAGCACATGTCCTAGGAAGAGTTGTACACAGAATCCTGGAGACACTCGTACAGTTTTAAAAGAATTGACCTAAGACACAAAATGCAAGAGGTACGTCACTTATCTGGAGAACAAGGTATTACAGATCTGTCACACAGCACCACATTCTAAGAAGTTTCATGATACTCTTCTGAAAAACAATATGACACTTTAAAATCTGCACTGGCATTCAACCTTACTCCCTGTTTCCTTTGACAGGAGCATCTTTTTATTATTGAATGGCCCAGCTAAATTTGCTAAGAAGTCAATCACAATAGGCAATATAGGTCATAACACAAGAAAGGAAGGGTCAGCACACAGGCACGTGCGCACACACACAGACACACAATTACATTGTTTCCATTGTGCATCATCTTCAGAAGTTCTCTGCCGGAATCAAATACATGAGAATTAGCTACTCTTATGGAAAAATCCCAGAGAATTTAATAGGAGTTACTATGTAGCAGTTATCACTCTGATTGGGCCCCCTAAACACTGCAGAGCAGGACCCCACTGTATTGTGCTAGGTAGACAAAATCCCTGCCCCCAAAATCTTACAACTGTATGATAAGTGACATACTAGGGATGGGAGAGAAGAAACACCAGAGCAAATGCAATTTACATACGTATTTTTTTTTCCCCTTTTCCCCTCTACCTCAAGCCTAGCCATCATTCATTGGGAGATTTCTTGTAGGCATCACAGCAGAAAGGCAGCGATCAGCACGATGACAATGTCCCGCATATATGGTATTTATTGGAGAAGTGGACAGCTGAGACTGGTACTGCTGGTAGAGCAGAGATGGCGGGTGGATGTATTAAAAAACAGGAATGAGTAAGTAGAGAAGGGTAGAGCTAGAAAGGGCCCTGATAGTGGAAGGAACCAAAAGGAACCTCTAGAATTTCCTCTGAAAACCAACTTGATTTTAAAGAGAGAGCGAGACACTATGTCTGTTTGGTTTTTTAAATCTGCCTGTACACCAGGGTGGATAAAAATTAGGTTTTTTTAAAAAAAAAAAAATTAATTTTTTTTTAATAAGTTTTTTCCTCAAAAAACATTTTAAGTAAAGAAAGACACATTATAGCTCATTATATAGAGGTAAGCAATAACAGACCTTGACCCTATTGTCTCTGCAAATTTGTGTACACAGACTCAATCCCTTACTCTCTCTGAAAATGCAAAGTTTCAAAAAGTTCAATGAATAGAAGATCGTTGGAGGCAGAATAGATCTGGCCAAGGAGAAGTCTGGAGGTAAATGTGAGAAGTGAGGGATATGTGCTTGTTTTGTTGGAATATTCTATGTTTGATGTTGAAGGAAAAAATCCAGAATACTTAATGTTGTTTTAGTTAAATAAACCAACTTAAATGTCTGTTTGGTGATGTCTATCTCCTTATACAGCATGGCAAGAAAATCCTCCAAATATTAACGATTAACCTATTGAATTGGAGACAGTTCACTTCCCAATGACTTCATAATTATCTGATTCAATTACCTTTGATAAATGAAACAACAAAACAGTCTTTCATTTTCTGAGATAGCTGTAAAACTAATCTGAAAAGTTGTCAAAATAAATCAGTTTAAAACTGTATAGTGTGTACCTTCTAAAAATTAAACCTACATCTATCTCTGAGTTGTGAAGAATATGTATTAAGGTTATAACAACCAATAAGAATGCTTTTTTCTACTTTTATGTAGAAAACCCATGATTAAAGCAAGTCTTCCTGACTAGTGATTTAAATCATGATTTAAATTAATTTGATTTAAATCAAATCCACCCTGCAGTACATGACTATCTTCCAGGTTTCCACAGTACAGATATAATCCTCTGTTGACCCCCCTCAAATGTTTAAAACACCTATAAAAATGCTGTACATTTTCAATTTAATTTTATGACACTTTTACTCTCAGGGCAAGTATTTATGTTGTCCTTGTTCTAGATGTTCATTTCACATAACCTGCAGCAGCATACTGAATAATACCAAGGCCTTTTCAAAGACATGGTTTCTTAAACCAAATTCTGTTCCTCCTGTTCTAGCCCAGAAATGTTCTCAATAAGCTTTCTGTACATCAGTTGTGGTTTCCCCCACACACACAAAATTCCAGTCAACATTCAGGTACAGTTCAAAATACTACCAAGGACACATGCAAACACATGCAAATGCAGTAGAAATCCAGAAAATAATTTCTCTCTCTTCAACCATATTTTACAAGCCATATAGCCACCTGCCTTCTGAGGGGAAGTCCTGACCTCAGCTTAGCCATTTCATTTACTCAGTGCTATTGTTACAAATTGATGGAAATGATTTTGCATAGGGGAGGGAAGGGGAGAGAGGAGATCTACCCCTTCTTCCTTCCATTCTGGCAGAACTGGCATGTGAGTAGTAACCAGCATCACTGCAACTGAAAGCAATAGTTTCTCAAACCAAGTTTGCATCATGCCTTAGTGGGAGCATTGCCATGTGTCTCAAATTAATGTCATCTCACACTCTGAGAAGCACTAAGGTAAACAAACAAATTAACCAGCATCATATCAGCATTTAAAAAACATACACAGAGTCACTTTGTTTAACAGCAGCAATACAACATTTCTGATAGATGTCTTTAGTTTGCAACATACATGAGGAATGAGATACTTCCCTTGTAGCATTTTTCCCCCATTTCAGACAATAGGCAGTGTTTCTACTATAAGCCTTACAGCATATATTCATTTTCTCTCTCAACATGGCATGACTCAGGGGAGGGGGGAGCGCGCAGTCCCAGCCTCAGCGCTACGTGGCGCACCACCGGGGGAGTGATGGGGGTAGCCTCTGCGGCCGGGGGCCAGATGGGACCGTCCCATGGGGCGGATCCGGCCCACGGGCCTTAGTTTGCCAACCCCTGTGCTAACAACTAAAATACTTTTTCTCCCATTACTAGGCATAACCAAATATTTAAAGGATTAGATGAGACACTAAAGAACATATTACTGAACTTTTTCAACAATTTGTGATTAAACATACATATGGTTTTTTAAAAGCTGACTATGCTGCACTGTATAACTATTTCAAACTTTGTGAACCTTCAGTTCAATACACAATTAGATGGCAATAGTTTTATTTACATTTCATTTTTTAATTTGATTTACATTTTAATTTCATAGCATTGTTTCAAAAATGCTATTAAGTTATCTGGGCCAGACACTAAGTAAACTCTGTGTATCTGTATATATGCATATGAATGCATGCACAATGGAACAGAGCTTATTCTACACCCTTTCTAAAAGACTCTGTCTCTCTGGGATCAATTATGTCTAAAAATGTTGAGACACTTCCAAATACAGCCCTCCATGGCAAAATAAACACACAGAGGAAAAACAGCAACATAAACATGTAAAAACTAGAAGCCCAATCTAGTATGATTGAAGCCCCTGGAACAATGTCCAAGAGCTCCTCTGACTTTAATGAAAGATGGATCAGGCCTCAGAGATCTAGGTGCAGATCCTCAACTGATATAAATGTCCAGAGATCCACCGACTTCAAAGAGAGCAATGATACACCAGCCAAGGACCTGTTCAGCTCATATCTCAGGGCTAGATCCACAAAGATATTAAGATCAGGAATATCTGTGGCACTTTAGAGACTAACAAATTTATTTCATTTGTTAGTCTCTAAGGTGCCACAAATACTCCTGTTCTTTTTACAGATACAGACTAGCACAGCTGCTACTCTGAAAGATTTTAAGGTGTTTAAGCCCAATGTTGTCAAAACCACCGCTCAGCTGTCTTTCTGTAGGTACCTTGAGTCCCCTGTATGCGTAAGTGTGTCCTGCAAGACATGCACAAAGCTGCCTAAATCCTGACTCCTCCCTACAACTAATGAGCAGCTCTGAGCCCTAGCTCATGTCAAAGCATTGATGAGATTGTCAGCTTAGGTGTTTTCCCATCCTATCTCCCCAGTCAGGCTCAATCCAGTACCTGTTCTCAGAGTAAACATACTATATCAGGCCTCCCGCAAGAGCCAACCGCAGGAAAGTGGTCAGGAATTTTTCACGTGTGTTTCCACATAATGCTGAATAGCCCAGTGGTTTTAACCTGACCTAACATAGGCAGAGCAGGGACTCTATCATTGGTTGTATAAATGCTAATTTGAGTCTTAAACATTGGGCTATATAGGATATAATGGGGTGAAGAGTCTCTCTCTCTTTCCATTTTACAGAACAAAGGCACCTAACTCCAGGAAAGGGTTTAAGCTGAGAATCACAAGCAGAGATCGGTGCTTGACTGATGGGCTGGCAGGTGGCTCTGGGGTGGGACCAGGGATGAGGAGTTTGGGGTGCAGGCAGGCTTCCCGAGGACTTCCCCCATCCTCTCCCCCTACCAACAGGCAGCACAGAGCTCCAGGGGAGAAAACCTCTCTCCCCTCTGCCAATGGGCAGCACACACCTTTGGGAGGAGGGGCCTCTTTCTCCTCCACAGGCAGGCGGCAAGGACCTCTGGGGAAGGGACCCCTCTCTCTCTCTCCTCCTCCCCACCCTCAGCAGCAGGGAGTTCTGGGGCCAAGGGAGAGGCCCACAACAGCTCTGGAAGCCCCAACTCGTTCCCCTCCCCAGGTCCTGCCCACCCCCACCTCTCCAGGTTCCTGCTGCATGGCCCTTTAGAGTTGCTGCGCAGCCATGTGACTTATAGGGAACTTATATATAGGGAACTTATAGCCACCACTGGCTCATGGGCCTTGCAATGAAGAATGCTGCCTTCGTGGAGCTGGACCCTAAGCCACATCCCTTTCCTCTGCATCCCCATTGTCAGCTAGCTTAGGCAGCTCCTTGCTCAGGTTATTGGCTTTTGGGTATCCCGTTCTTGGCACCTAACTCTCCCCATACAATCTATGGAGACCCCATGTAACTCAGAATTGTGAATTCCACTGGTCTGTAGGCAGGAGAGCTGGACCAATTTTTATAGTAGGGATGCTGAAAACCATTGACCCAAACTGTAAACGGTGTATCAAATAGAAATCACTTCAAACCAGGGGGTACAGTAGCACCCGAAGTTCCAGCAGGGCACCCAGGCATCGCAAAGCCTAAGTCCTCTGTGTGAGTCTAAGTCTACGGTTCAAGTCTCTGCTCAAGAAACATTTCTAGAAAATGAAACAGCTCCCAAAGGAAAAAGAGACTCATCCCAGAATATCCTATGTGGCCTGTTGATTACGGCATGGCTCCCTCATAGTAGGTGTATTCAAGTCCCTGTCCCAAAACAGGCGGAGTGGAGATACCTACCTGGGCCTCTCACATACCAGATGAGTGCCCTAACCACGGGGCTACTGGGTAAAATAGGACAAGTATTCCAAAATTCCCAGCCTGCTCACCTCTCCCCCCCTCCCCCCATCTTTTGTGGGATTAGGCATGCTCTGAGCACACCTACCGGATCAGGCCCTGCAAGCGAGATGGGCAGAGGAACACCAAGTTTGAGAAACCCCTGGTAGTTAGGGGTGAGGTAGGACAATGAACAGCTTAGTAGCAGGATTTTGGTGGTTTTTGCACCCTTCGCCCTCTCCCATTAGAAATGTAACTGTCTATACAATTAGGGAGCACCTAAATAGTGGTTTTGCGAATATCAGTGGTGTCTAAATGCCGGATTGGATGCTTATCTGCCTCTTTAGATACCTAAGTCCCTCTGCTAATCAGTCTACACTGGGGAAGAGTGAAATAGGATTTTCACAATGGTACTGTTTATTAGAGCATGGCAAAATAAAATGTAGTTCTCATTTGAAGTAGCTGAGGAAACTGAATGGCCTCCTATGGCTTTTTAAAAAGGAAAAAAGGAGCATATAGTTCCAGTGCTAAAGGCAGTTCTCTACAAAGTCAGTGGGGTTCTGTAAAGGTGCAAGAGATCTGTTTCCATGATCAAGAGATCAAACCTTTGTATGCCTCAGTCAGGGGTGGGCTAACTACGGGCCACATCCAGCCTGTGGGACCATCCTGCCCGGCCCCTGAGCTTCCGGACAGGGAGGCTAGCCCTTCCCTCCTCCCATGCTGCCCCCGCTCCCCCGCAGCTACGCTGCCAGCACTTTTGGAGCGCAGCTGCGCAGTCTTGTGGGGCAGCACAACAGCATGTTTGGCTCCAGCTGGGCTCCGCGGCTGCCAAGCATGCTGCTCTGAGCGGCATGGTAAGGGGGACGCGGGGCTCAATAAGAGGCAGAGAATCCTGGGGAGCAGTCAGGGGATAGGGGAAGTTGGATGGGATGAGATTCAGGGGAGAGGGTGGTGGCCAGGGGACGGGGGGTTGGATGTGCATGGGAGTCCCAGACGGCCTGTCAGGGGAGTGGATAGGGGTCAGGGTAGTCAGGAGATTGGGTGGGAGTGTGGATAGAGGGTGAAGTCCTAGGAAGGGGCAGTCAGGGGACAAGGAGCCAGGGGCAGAGAGGGGATGGACGAGTGGGAAGTTCTGAGGGGGGAAGTCAGGGGGCGGGAAGTGGGAGGGGGTTAGATAGAGGGCAGGCTGTTTGGGGAGGCACAGCCTTCGCTACCTGGCCGTCTTTACAGTTTTGTAATCCCCAGGGGGCCCTTGGGCCAAAAAGTTTGCCCACCCCTGGCCTAACTGGACTATCACGAGCAGAACCAGCATCTTGGAACCATTCTAAACCCCTGGGAAAACACCTTTTATAACAACAAGAGCCTAAGCAACCCAATCCAATTTTATCAAAAAGGTAAAGTTTAACAGAATAGTGTTTAAACCAGTAACAATTTCCCTTCATTTATGTAAATACTGAGGGTTGTTAAAAAATTTATATTGAGGATAAAAGCTACTGCTAGAAGTTTCTTTAATATAAGATCAACTTGATGCATAATTAAATAATTCCACTAAGAAGTATTTAAGTGTACTAGAACCTGCTCATACATTTGATAACTTGTGTAAACAGTTAGAAGTTATGGATCTGCAGTTTTAAGTTTTTCTTTTTTTTTTTTTTTTATTTTCCAGATATTATGGAGTATTTTTGTTTGATGTGATTATATAAACATATAGGGAGGTTATTGTTATGTTTGTTTTTCAAACCACGATTTAGTCTAAAATGTTACAGAGTCAACTAAACATTGAAAATGAGACTGACCAATAACAAAGGCATCAAACTTTCGGGGGTGGGGAGGAATGGCTGAAAAAGCATTACAATAGATTAACAGTTTACAGAGCTGAGAAGTTTAGCATAAAAAGTCTGTGCTGAGAAGCCATACAAATTAAATGGCAGAAGAGGGAAGAAGAAAAAAAAAATCAAGATTTTTTTCTTTTACTCCAGTATAAAAAGCTACACCCACACACATCAGAAATATGCACTACAGGAAACTTGGCTAAATGAAAGGAAACTGGGAGGAAAAGTTTGTCTAATATTTATCTCACAGGGTTATGATGAGTTGTCCGAATTCTTGTTTCAGCATCTTTGGAATTTGGCCTGGGCTTATTACAGATAGGCGAAAAACGTTTTTAAAAAGGAAAAGAAGGAGAGTTGAGAAAGAAAGTTGCCTAGCTTTGGCTAAGTCTAAGAAAGCCCACGTCATTCACTCCTGCACTTTTACTGTGTTTCCACTATACTAAAATGGAGCTGTGGTTAAAAACAGCAGCTGCAACAGAACCTGGGCAATGAGGAATAACTGAATAAGCACCCGCCGGAAAATTACAACCAGAATGGATTTAAAGCAACAGGAACGACCATCGATTTGATCAAACGCCACGCACACAAGCACTTACCCCGGCAATACAAAAGCTCTTTAACCTTAGAAAGCCCAAAATAAGGAGAGCGGCGAAGTGACTCACCTTTGCCATGGCTCCTGAGGATCAGCGGGCAGGAAAGGGAACGTGCAAGGCTGCAAGAGAGACAGCGCGCGTCCTGCGTTCCCCCTGGGCAGCTCAGCCTAGTGGGAAGAGACAAGTTATGCAGGGCCCGGGGCCAAGAGCGCAGCAGCCCGCTCGCAGGGGACCGGCTCCGTTCCAAACCCGGAGCAACTTTGCAAGTCAAAAGCACGTGAGCTGGGGAGGCTGGAGACGAAGTTCGTGGCGGGTGAAATGCAGCAGGAGCCCCGGGCCAACGCCCGTCCCTGCCTGGGCATCCCCATCGCTCCCGCCTTCCCCGCGCGGAAGGGAGGACACGTCCACGGGCTTCAGGGAGACAGAGCCTGGCCCCGCTGCCACAGCCCGGGGCTGCTCTTCGCCCCCCGGCCGCGTTACTCACCGCGGACGTCCCCGGGTGCGGACAGGAGCCTGGAGCGCTGTGGCTGCTGCGAGTTGCACGGAAGAGCCCCCGCCCCGCTCTGCTCCATGCCACGCCTGGTGCTCATGTCACATCCCCCGCCCGTTCCCGCTGGGCCGAGCTCGGTTTCTGCAGCCCGCAGCCACGCCCCAGGCTCGCTAGCTGCCGGACGCCCAGCGCTGGAAGTCCCCGGGGCCGGGGAGCTTGTCTCCGGCTGCCCTCGCCTCGCGCGCTGGCTCAAGTCTAGCTAAAGGAAGAGGCACACAGGCAGGCTGACTTGAGCCGCTGGGAGCATGTTGGGTGAGATAGGGTCTTGTGTTTAAAACAAAACAGCTAAGTGCTACCAAGTCTTCAAGGGGTTTGCTCCTGAATGCTCTTCTTGGGAAAGCCAAGCACTGGATGGAGCCACGGTTTCTCAACCTGTGATGACAAGGAGAGAGGGGTCAAGCCTTGAACAGAGAAATCCTTCCTTCCCCACCTCGTCTGGGGTTGGTAATACATAGGGGGTAACCAATCAAAACTAAGTTTTAAAGAGGCTGATTAAAAACCCTCTTCCCTGTGTCCCTGCACTGGTCTTACTGCCTTGATACTTGGCCAGAAAACACTAGGTAGTCCACCTGTACATTTCTAATGGGGGAATAAACAGCAGATATGGAAAATATGTTTGGGGCCTTCTTGTTATGTCACAAGGAGACTCACTGGTGATTGCCTTTAAACGACAGCCATCTCCTGCTCTGGGAGGTTGCAATTAGCAGTGCTTTTCAACAAATGAACAGTTCTTTAAACAGAGAACAAATGTACTGCTGTGGAATGCTCCATCTTCAAAATAAGGGGCCCCCATCTTGCTCCCACTGAAGTCAATGGCAAAATTTCCATTAATTTCAGCTGAAGCAGGAGCTGGCCCTATCATCCTTATAAACAAGATATAACAAGCCTGCACTGATTTTTAACATTTCCCTTTTATTAGTATGACCTAGCCAGAGATTAACTTTCTTTACTCCATGTATTGTCTCACCTGGCTGTGCAATGGAATTGTAAACACTTTGAAGTTATAATGGGTCATTAAGAGGTTGCCTAGTTTCACTATAGTTTAAGTACCCCTGAGCTGAGAACAACTTAGCAACTATTTTTCTTTCCCCTTCTTTCTCTCCCTAGCATGGAAGAACACCCAGAACATTGTTTGAATGGGAAGAGCTAAACTACCTCCCTCCTTACACTTTGATCTCCTCTAGCTAATTTAGTTAATGTCTTCACCGACATCCAGCAAGCTGTTCCATTCAGGTAGATTCCCCGTGCTTGTACAGAGCCTCACTGAAGTCAGTGTGGCTCTGTATTGGCCCATGGGTCCGTCAGCACAGAACAGCTTGCACAGTTAGAGCCTATGTTTGTAAAATACTTTGGGATAACACACAGATAAATTAAAGAATGGAATAAATGTAAGACATTGTTTTGTTTCATAATATTGGTTAAGGCCATCCCACTTGAACTACCAGTTTATCCAAGAGTTGGAGGACTTCTATGGACATGGGTAGCAGGGTTGTAGAAATTTTGATGGTGCCCAGAATGCCCAGAGCCTGCCTCCCCCACAAAACTCCGCCCTCCACCTGACTAAGGCTCTGTGAGGGAGTTTGGGTGTTGGGGAGGAGGTCTGAGGTGCAGGCCCTGGGCTGGGGCAGAGGGTTGGGGTGTAAGACAGTTAAGAGGTTGGGCTCTGGGGTGGAGTTTGGGTGCTGGGTGCAGGCTCTGGGCTGTGGCAAGGGGTGGGGTCTGGGAAGGAGCTTGGGGGCAGGAGAGAGTGTGTGAGATGGAGTCTGGGGTGCAGGCTCTGGGATGGAGTTTAGGTGCTGGGTGCTTGCTCTGGGCTGGGGCAGAGAGTGGGGGTGAGGAGCAACTAAAATGATTAGGGGATTGGAACGGGTCCCATATGAGGAGAGATTAAAGAGGCTAGGACTTTTTAGCTTGGAAAAGAGGAGACTAAGGGGGGATATGATAGAGGTATATAAAATTATGAGTGGCTTGGAGAAAGTGAATAAGGAAAAGTTATTTACTTGTTCCCATAATAGAAGAACTAGGGGCCAGCCATTGAAATTGGTGGGCAGCAGGTTTAAAATAAATAAAAGGAAGTTCTTCTTTACACAGCGCACAGTCAACCTGTGGAACTCCTTGCCTGAGGAGGCTGTGAAGGCTAGGACTGTAACAGGGTTTAAAAGAGAACTGGATATATTCATGGAGGTTAAGTCCATTAATGGCTATTAGCCAGGCTGGGTAAGGAATGGTGTCCCTAGCCTCTGTTGTCAGAGGTGGGTGATGGACAGAGGAGAGAGATCACTTGATCTTTACCTGTTAGGTTCACTCACTCCGGGGCACCTGGCATTGGCCACTGTCGGTAGACAGGATGCTGGGCTAGATGGACCTTTGGTCTGACCCAGTACGGCCTTTCTTATGTTCTTATGGGTGCAGGCCCTGGATTGGGGGTGCAGGCTCTGGGAGGGAGTTTGGGAATAGGAAGTGGTATGGGGGGGGGGGGATGCAGGTTCTGCATGGTGGAGCAGGGCCCCTGACCCTGAATATTTCTGGAGCCTGGGCACCACAGGCCCATGTAACTTGCCATCCCTGTGTATGGACATTAATGCTTTTCTATGCAGCTTTTTCTGTCTGGGATGTCCTAAATAAGAGTAAGAACCCTCTAGTACGCCAGGTACAGAGGAGGGAACTCAGGGAAGATACTCACATAGATTATATGCTATATTGTGAAGTGTCTTCCCCACCGCGAGCTGAAATCCTGTTTCCTCAATCACATAGGAGTCTAAATCTGTTTGCTTTGGGCTGCAAGAACAAGCGGAAATTACATCATAAGGAGAAATTGGCATCCTGCCCTTTGCCAAGACAATGTATGAATGTGATCTCTTTCAATGAGGGTGGGGTTTTGGTTTTTTTTACCGTAGCTACTTAAACCCAATTTAAGTGTATATGTGTATTTATCTGTGTCAACATGGACAGAACAGTAGAATTGTGGGGGAGGAGAGTCAGTTGTTTTGCCTAGTTCTTCATTTTGCCTAGACACTACATTAAGAATCAAAGGAAATAGGATAAAGGAATAGAATCAGAGTCTAATCTGTTGCAATATATTTGAATATTTTGGGGAGAGTTTATTACAAGGATGTTTTCTTACAAACAGTGTGCGGGAGGGACTCTGAAACCTATGGTCCCCCTAATACTGTGAAGAGAGACTGTCAGGTTGACCTCTTCACTTCCAGAACCCCACTTATTTCCACATAGGCCCAAGGATTCTCTTTACAGGACTGGAACCTAAAACTATAATGTTTTCTAAGTAGGGCATGTATCATGTTAGGTTCTGCAATCTTAATTTTGCAGACATGCAGAGTCTCACTGAAGGTAATGGAGCTTTACGTGGGCACAGTGGTGCACCAATAGGGATCAGATTCCAGATCAGGGCCTCAAATGGCAGAGTTTTATAGCTTTTGAAATTGTTGTTTCCAAAAACATTTCCAGGAGTTCAAGCTGGTTGCTTTAGACCTAAAGCATTCAGATCTCACAGTGCAAAACAGCTATGATCTTCAACTGAGAAGTACAGGACAATTTCTTTACCAAGCACAAGGCTCAGATGGGGTTGGGAGTGACAGATGTTCTTTAGTATCAGCTAAAGTGTAATCAGTGTTTATAGTAGAAAGCAAATATTTGTATAACTCTGTGGAGAAAGGAGGCTTTCCAAAGATCTGAGGATGTTTGGACTATATTTGTGTAACAGATGGGTTAATTCATCTAGCTATTACAGATATAGTAGTCTCTCTCTTGTACCTTCCCATAGTCACAGGTTGTGTGCTGACCTGAGTGTAAGAACTGAGTGAGACTCATACTAACCTCACCTAACCAAAATAGGCAGCAAAGGGTGGGCTCATGACCACAGGGAGAAATACACATTGTATCCTCATATATACTGTCTTCACTAGAAAATTAAGTCATGTTAAAACATAGCCTTAGAGAGTTGTGTTAATGAACAAAACATTAAATATGATTTAGCAGCCAGTATACGTGTGTTTAACATCATGTTAGCTAATTGTGGTTAAGCGTATTGTTCCAGTTGAAATGATGGTTTGTGTCATGTGTAACACAACTCCTCCAGGCTGTTTTCTAACATGGTCTAATTTTCTAGCGAAGCTACACCTGGCAGCTCTCGCAACCGTGCTGCCCAGCAGGAGCTCACAGCCCCACCACCCAGAGCACTGGTGGCACGGTGAGCTGAGGCTGCAGGGGAAGAGGCAGGGGCTAGCCTCTCCAGACAGGAGCTCAAGGGCCAGGCAGAACAGTCCTGCAGGCTGGATGTGGCCCGCAGGCCATAGTTTGCTCACCTCCATTCTAACGGGATACAGATAAGTGAAAATAGTGCAAGTAACATCCCATTAGTTTTCATGAAGTTTAAACACCAGATATGGTCTGCCATGTCACACTGAGTAGTTCAAGCAAATAATTCTAAAATAGAGCAAATCTAAAGACTAAGGACTAGATCTGGAAACACTTCTGGCTGAGCATAGCACTCCCTATAAAGTAGGCCCATTGGCTGACTATACAATGGCAACATTTAGGCTCCCAGTTTTCCACCAAAGCACTGGCACCTACGGTAATAAAGAAGGAGGCTGCAGGACAGGCAAGGCACACACATTTTTATCACTCTGTCATCTGATACCAGTTAGAGGGGATAAAAATTCTAGAGCCCTATTTCTACAATAGCTTCCTTGGCAGCTAATTGCAGTAGTAAAACGTGTCCATTTTTTTCTAACATTAGACAAGGCCAGTCCCTTCAATGGAACTACAGTGGCTGGCATTTCTTGCATAGGGCTCTAAAATGTTTCCTGTGGGAGAATTTTGTTGGCTACATGTAGAACATGGAATATGTTTCAGTCCTGAATTGTCATACACCTTATACACAGACTTGCTGCACTTATTATTACACTGAACAATTTATTATTCACATGGGAAATTCTGTGTGCACACAGGCACTGTTAGCTTAAAAGTCAAGGATCCCATACCGCATTCTCTTGTGACGTACAGCATACATTAATTTAAGGGAATGGGAGTTTTGTTTGAGTGAAGACTTCAGAATAAAGCCCATCTCCCAATAATCACAAAATAGATTGGTTGTAATATGTTCAGCTGTAAAGTTCGAGGAGACATTGACATAGTAGACAGTGACCAGAGTTTGAAATAAATGCTTTGCAGGAGTGTTTTCACTAACCACGTACAATTATTTCAGAGATTGTTACCGAGGAGGCCTTGCAAAAAGGAAACTCAGAATGCTGAGATCTGTTACAAGAAAGACAAGCTGGGTGAAGTACATACTGGATCTTTTTAGGAGTGGACAGGACAAGCTTTTGAGCTGCACAGAGCGTAGGCTGAGGAAGAGCTCTGTGAAGCACAAAAGCTCATCTTCTCTGCCAACAGAAGTTGGTCCAATAATAAATATCACCTCACCCTTCTTCTCTCTTGTATCCTAGGACCAACATGGCTACAACAACAATGGGAGAGATCTGTGTATGCACTTGTCAGCTACAACGAAAAATCATTAGCCTTTCATTTCCTAGAAGACAAAAGAAAATCAACCAAACTGCAGCTGTTTTCAAAGTGGGGTTTCTGTACTATAAAAAAATGTTAGTTATTTTGCGAGGTGATGCCCACAATACTACAGAAGTGTGCTATAATATTCACAACATTTGAGCAATTAGCTTGTATCATAATAGAAAAATTAAGGCATACTAAAGGAAGAATTGCTTCAACTACTACATATCAAAACTATATTGAAAATTGAAAGAACCTTTTAGCTTATTTCATGGAGTCATTAACTAATTCCATTATACATTCTTTCCTACACTGTACAAAACAGCCAAGAATTGACAAAATTTCCTGGATTGCATCAGGTTTTAGTCCTCTATATCCTGCTGTGATATAGTAAAAGAGATACATGTTGCAAGTCATGTTATAAAGGCTGCAAAGTGCAGTAGATTGGACTGAAAGTCTCTCTGGGTGGCAGTGAAATATCATGCGGCAAACATCTCCAGAAGGACTTTAGGGATATGGAGCTGATTATATGATAAACCAGTATTTAGAGGAGGGAAAAGGCTCTTCTCAAATTTCAGTTAATATTAGCGACGGGAACTTTGGAGATCTGGGTCCTATCCCCAGTTCTACAAAATTTTCTGTGTGATGAGGAAGATCTCAATTTCTCAGGACTTCAGTTTCCTCATCTATAAAAAGAAAAGATTTACCTCACTATTTAAGCTGTTAGCCTAAATAAATGAAGGCTTGCAAAGTGCTTTGAGAGCCTTAATTGGAAGATACTATGCAAGTGCAAAGAATTTATCTCAGTAGTATATAGAAAAGGTTAGAAAAGCCACTGAATTACTAGAAGGATCCAAAAGGCTCCATGGAGTAGTGGAGTAGTCCTTCTAGTAATTCAGTGGAAATTATTTCTGTGCTGCATGGACTAGCACTGGAAGTCTAATGAAGCCCAGGTTAAGTATGTCAGCAAATAATGGGAAGGGTTTTATTGCTTTGTTTATTGTTTTAAGGCTTACTTTGGAAATTAGAGATATTGGTTTGGGTCCCAGGAGTGACTACTTTCCATACGTGATTCATAACTTTTAAACACAGTGCATTACAGAGAGATGTTACTGGTAAATACTGGACCTCTCTTAAGACTCAGTATTGTAAAAGACTGTTAATGGAAACGAAGAGTGTGATTCATGCCAACATTAGACGCTGGATTTAGGGCTGGTCTACACTACAAACACTGCATCAGTGCAGCTGCACCATTGGCGCAGCTGCAGCACTTCAGCACTTGGATGAAGATGCTCTAGTCTAAAGCCACCAGGAAAACTCTCTCACATTGGCTACACCACCTCCGTGAGAGGTAGTACCTATGTCAGCAGGCGAAGCTCTCCCACCAACATAGCATTGTCAGCGTGGGGAAGGGTAAGGTCAGTCTAACTGGGTTGCTCAGGGTGTGGATTTTTCACACCCCTGGGTGATATACCAAAGTAAGTGTGTCGTGTAACCTGACCTCAGTCTCACTGGGAAAGTATTCATGTTCGTTTCCAGAGGAGATGCAGGCATCTCCTTCACGTGCTATAGCTTTTCATTACAGGCCTATGCACATACAGAGTGAAATGTTCCATTACAGGGCCTTTGTGAGCATAATTTTCTGAATGCAGTTACAACTTTCTACCCAAACAGTTAAGAATTTGGGCCAGATTCTGGCCCTGGCTTCAACCCCTATATGCTGGTTTCAAATCTAGGCCTTTAGCGATAGTCTATGGAACTGAAAAGAGAAATGAAAAACTATTTTTAATACTCTAGAAAGAGTTTCCTATTGACAGAGTAGATGTTTAAGACAAGTGTTTGATTATTAATTAGGTCAAGAGCCACTTAAGAACCAACAGTCAGCAACTCAAAGTGGGTTAGCTTGGAAATAAATATAGCTTATAATATGCTCAATGTGTATGATAGAAGATTTTTAAAAGGATGTTAAAGAAACATGAAAGGACACCATGCTAACCTGGCAGCACAAGATTGCAGGAGGCCAGAATTTGATTTCTGGGCACAGCTTAATGCATCCTAGGGAAAACAGCAATTACCCCACTCAAGAGTAGTGAGTCAGCAAGATCCATTATACAGGGTACAGGACAGGGGGTCAGAAAATTGGGTTCAAGTCCTGGCTGTCTTCTTGATTCACCTTTTGTCTTTGGATAAGTCACACTATACCCTGTGCTTCAGTTCCCCTCTCTGTAAACATGAAACCAGGATATCTTTGTAAAGTGCTTTGAAATATAACGATTTAAAGTGCTCCATTATTTTATTAGGAAGCAGAATAACATGCTCCAGGCATGGAGAGTCCATGACTTATTTCACTCAAAATCAGCCTCTCTGGCCAACTAAAGAATTCTAAGAGTTTTCAGAGGACACATGCACATGATATTTGTGAAGTGTTTGAGCACTTTGTAAAAGGTAGAAAATGAATGCCAACTCCAAAAGCTCACAACACAATTTAAACACCATCTATGTTTGGCTTTATGAATCTAGGCTTTGTGAAGCTTGGCAAAATATAATACAATTAAAATATTTGCTTACCTTCTTCCTGAAGCTAGAATGTCATAACCCCTTCTAGGACACACAGACCGTTTCTAAATACTGACTGGTTACTGAAATGGCAGAGTACAGGTTTGCAGACTAACCACACAAGACGAAGAAGGCAACGCTCATCCATCTCTATATCCAGAGATGACGTTAGAATTAATGAGCTCAGACTTTCTCCATTGGCAGTCATTCCCTCCAGCTGCATCACCACAGACAAACACACACAGAGCAGTTGTCAGTGAAAGAGCAGGAATGGGCAACACATCCATAATAATGAGAACCATTTAATTTATAAAAGTTTTCCTCCCCATCCAGATATTAGCAGTGCTCTTTAAACAATTTAAGAGCAATCTCAGGCCTGATCTACACTAGGAGAATAGGTTGGTTTAACTACGTCGCGTAAGGGTATGAAAAATCTACACCCCTGAGCCATGTAGTTAAGCCCCTGTGTAGACTGCACTAGGCGAATGAAAGAATTCTTCTGACAACGTAGCTAGCACGTCTCATAGAGATGGATTACCTACACTAGGAGAGTCTCTCCTGTCAGGGTAGTGTCCACACTGAAGCACTACACAGCAGCACACCTGTAGTGCTTCCTCAAGCAGCCTTTCCCAGCCACAACCCTCTCCAGGGCTACTTTTAACCCCTTCAGGGCTGGAGCAGGGTGATCACCCCACTACATCATCAAAAGTAGATATTATTCCCTCAGTATTGTAGTAGTATCATGTTAATTCTTACCATGCCCCTTTGAAGTAGGGAAATGCTATTATCCTCCTTTTACAAATGGAGAACTGAGACAAAGCGGGTAAGTGGCTTGCATAAGGTAGCAGGGAACTGAATCCAGACCTCCTGAGTCCCAGACTAGCACCCTGACCGCTAGATCAACATTTCATCTGTTGCTGAAGGGGCCTGAGAGTAACTGGCCTGTGATTTACACCCTGCTTTGCAATCATTAGAAGTTCTCTCAATATGTTAATATAGGAAGCATTCTCTTGCATTTACAATCCTGTTGCATACTCTTAAAGTTCTAGGGTCTGCCCTCCCTCACACTGCATGTGCATTGACTTCAATGGGTTTACTCCAGATTTACACCATTGTTAATGAGAGCACATGCAGGCCCGTAAGAGTACAAGTGAGCATAGTGGTGCTTAACAATGAGTGCTTAACAATGCTTAACAATGAGTAATGAGTGCTTAACAATGAGTAAATAAGTAAACAATGAGTAAATAAGTAAATAAGTAAATAATAAGTAAATTATTAAATAAATAATTTTAAAGTAAATAAGTAAATTATAAATAAATAATAAGTAAATGAGTAAATAAGTAAATAAGTTTGGAGGCAACACCAGAGAAACTTTAGCATACTGTTTGTAACAATTTGATGTACTCAATCAACTGGTAAATCTCACTAAATTTGAGAAGTCAGATGTAGTAAGTAGGAAGAACCCTCTCTGTTCTGTAAAGCACCTAGCACACTTCTAGGCATTGCTGAAATAAATACAGAGGACTGGATTCTGCTCCTGTTTCGTAGGGCATGCCTGCCCTGTAGCACCCCTGCTGACTAAGCATAGCTCTACAGGCACTCCCTGCCTCTGTTTCCTTCCTTCAGCATCCCCAGTAAAACAATCTTAACCCCTTCCAGGGAAGGGAAAGAGCAGCTAAAAAGTCACAACAAAAAGGTTCTACCACTCTTTAGGGGCTTCGCCTCAGCCCACCCATCCCCTTTCTGGGCTACCTTTGAAAGTCTTATTGGCTCTAGGGTAGAGCACTCAGGCAGCCCCAGGCTGGTTCCACTGGCGTACCATTCTCAACCCCTCCTGGGCTCTGCTGCCTGCGTCCATGTGCTGGTATAGAGGTGCTGGTTCCCCTACAGTACCCAGCCACCTATAAACCCTGACTGAGGACCTTCCTCAGGAGCCTGCCTAAATCCTGTGATTCCAAACCCCAGAGTGAGCACTCACAGACCTTTGTGTGAGGCCCAAGTATCCATTAAATTGTCACCTGACCCTCTTAGCCCCATCCCCTCACGCTGGCAAGCAGATAATGAATAATGGCACAGGTAAATCCCGCTTCATCTCCTCTTAAAAGAGCCAGCCACTCTTTACACACCAAGTAATATCCTATACCACAAATCATCTCTTTGAATTCAAGGGGACTATATGAGAAGTAAGATGCTACTCATCATAAGGATAGCAGAATCTGGTTCAAAATGAAGATGACTCCAGCAAAGGTATCATAAAAACAAACGGATGGCACCATCCTTCAAGTGCTGCATGTCACTGAAAACAAAGGAAACGGGGTACTCAGCAGTGGGTCTCAAAGAGCACCCCATATTGTGCACCAGAGACACTCATAATCCAAAATGGTTGTGGTGATCAAATTTAATTGTGTGGTTGTACCCCATAATTTTATCTAATGAGACATTACTTTAGAAAGATTACACTGTAGCCTGTAGAAAAAATAATAGGTTCACATCTGTTTAATGGAGGCCAGATGAATCAGCAACTTTGGATTTTGCATCCCAACCACAGGAAATGACTGCAAGTTCATTCCACTTTTAGAAAATGCTTAGCTTACTAACTCCTTGGTTTTAACTCACTTGTAAAGACCGTGTTAAATCTGAACTATTTTACTTAGGCTACTAACGTGCCCAAATCTCAGCATAAACCTGTTCTCTATCATATGTAAACGTTCACAGCACTGGCATTTCAAGGGAAAACTAGAAAGGTTGTGCACTTGAATAACATCTTAGAGAGGCAGTAGGTTCCTGGAGTTTGGTGACAGCTAGTTTGCATCTGACCAAAGGAGGAAGTGAAAAACCCTAGGAACTTACAGAGATCTTACAGCTACATCTTCCTCTATCTGCATCAGGCAATATTCTGCATCACCATTAGGAATAGAAAACATCCCTTCCTGCCTCAGATACAATATGTCCCACACAATACCCTATGCAGAATTTATCAGCCCTGTTTGGGATGATGGTGTGTGTAGAACAACCATACAGAGAGCCTCTGTACATCATGGAGTAGTTTCTGCACCAGCCAGGTTAGTGCAAGTGAATTCCAGTGAGGGTGGACAAAAGAGGCTTATTTGGATGCAGAGGGCAAGAAATCCTCAGAACATGTGCACATGCTGTTCTAGAATCCCAATCAACTCCTGCTTAGTCCATGTTCAGGTTCTCAAAGCCCGTTTTCACAAGCTTTATGCAAAAAGTCTCAATACATTTCATCCTATCTGAATATTCATCAGTTGCACCTCCTCGTATAATTTGTACACACAGGCACACCCACAGTACATCAATGAGTCATCCAGCATCATTTGTGCACTGCTTTGCTACAAAACTTTAAAGAGATCTGCAAAAGGGGAAGTGGTGCTGAATCCATGCTATTGTCAACAGCTACAGGATTAGTAGTTTCCTTTAGTTTGGACTCCACTGAAGTTTATGCCCTGGTCTAGTGATGTGTTACAATACAGTCTGTGAGATGACAGAATGATTTTCCCACAGACTAGCAAGACTAGCAAAACTACACAGTTAGAACATTGAGCATACACGCCTTGTGAGCCCCTGAAAGAAATTTTAGATGCTCCACTTCGATACAGACAATCAGTTTAGTATAAGTAGGTCTATTATGACCAAGACCTGTTCAAAGTTCAGGCAAACAAATATAGCTAAGCAAAGGTGCTCAGGGTTATGGAGGGGAAAGGGGAAGTGAAAAGATGAATGCATTTAACCATTGACTTGTTGAAATTCATTCTGTTGTCCAATGTAAATGATATTAGAATTTTTACAAATTGGCACCAATTATGCTTCTTTTTGGAAAAGGAGACATCTAGTGACAGGTTGTGGGTGTGGGATCTACAAATCTATTTATGGAAAATGGATGTTGCCTTTTCTAAAATGTAGTTTTAAATTGCAGATCTCACGATTGTTATTTATCATTGTCAAAGAGATAGACTAATACATATTGATACAATTGAATATAAGCATGAGCACAGTATGAATACCAGCAGATTTTAATTGCTAGGAACACATAAGATTTGCACACTGGATGCCTTTTCTAAGTAGTTTATGAAACAGCAGTAATGTGCTCAAGCTGGTCTTATAGGAGTATCCTATAATTATTCATTTTTCTTTTATCAACACATTCCACCCTTTCACTGTCTTTTTGTCCTAAATAAGAACACTTAGATTATGCTACCCAGCAGCACTTACATTATGGGCTGGTACTAATAATTATCATGTCAGTGTTTTCAACATTCTTTGTGGGGACTTATGATTAATAGTGCTAGAGATGGAGAAAAGGAGGATGTGTTTACTTATTAGATATATTCAGTGTTTCAATATTTGATTCCAAAATGTTTTTATTTGGGGGCATTCCTACCACCTCTATGCAAATTCATCTGTAGCACAGTATGCTGTCTAGTACACAGTCCATGGACAGATTCTCCACTTTACTCAGTTTGCTCAGCCAGTAGAATTAGTCACATTCATAGAGATAAGCATGTGCTTAAGTGGTTTGCCTTTGTGATAGAGAAGTTAGTTTTTGAGCAGAATGTGGACCTGATAGAAGTTCAAGGTCTTGGTCCTTTAAGGGCTCCAGGGCCTGGGGCCAGACTATCTAAAGACTGCCAAAAGCTCCAGGATTAAGACAATGATTGACAACTGTGTATCTCTGGAACAATGGCACTATTCATAATATCTGCATATATATAATATTAATTATCTGCATAGAAGAGAGAACTTTCTCAAGGGCAGGTCCGAGACTCTAGAATCACGCACACACACACACACACATGCTCTAAGGACCATCACAAACCTCATCACCTTTTGCTCCACATGCAAACATATTTCTTTGACCTGGACTTTTCTAACATAAGCACAAAGCAACAGGTATATTTACAAATATATATTTTAAAAAAACCTCTAACTGAACAAAACACTCCATTGCACACTTTTCTCCTTGAGGAGAGCATGAGAGAGCAAACATATGATGACGGGTGTCAGTCATATTGCTTAATCAACTTCTGGAACACAGTGAAGGCATGTCTACATTGTAAACAAACAAAACCCACACAGAAACGATTTCAGAGCCCAGGTTAATTGACTCAGACTCACTTGGCTTGCACGATAGGGCTAAAAATAGCAGTTTAGAGGTTCTCCCTTGGGCTGGCGCATGGACTCTGAGGCCCACTCTTCTCACCAGACCTCAGAGGGGAAATCTACATGTGTGCTTCATGAGCCTGACACAGTTGACCTGGGCTCTGAGACTTGCTGCTGTGGGGAGTTTTTCACAGCCTAGATGTCCTCTCTGACGTTATGCTGATGCACACAGCAATAGCATCTCTACAGAACAGAAAACGTAAAGCCCACTGAAATCTATGGAAAGACTCCCACTGATTTCAGTTAATAGACTGCTGGGGACTTGCATGTAAAGTTGGATTATATTTTATAGAATGAAGAACTAGACATAATGTCAGAAAAATCATCTTGACTAATCCTGCACCAAAAAGGTGAAAAATGATCACAGAAGAAGGAAAATAAACATGTCTAGTTACTTCAATGCAGAACATAGGTAAAAGCATCATAGTTTATGAAAGCACATGATTTCTTCCACTGGCCGGAAAATAAATACATTTGCAGTGGTCTTTTCTATTCAAATATTTGTTTCATTTGCATTTTCACAACAGTTAACTATTTATAATATTAGCCCAGACAAGTGTCAGTCAAATAAATCCATCTGAATTGCACAATCCTATTAACTAACTGAAAAGCAGCTTTCAAATGACTGACAGAATAGGATACACACTGTGCTTTACCCAAATTTAAGCCACTTGAACTGAAATAAACACAATGTATCAAATAAATGGGTCTATTTAAAGTATCTTTCTCTTAAATCAACATGGTTCAATTGCAAAATTAAATATGTTTAATGTCAAAGGTTGTTGTAAGCATTTTCTATAACAACTCCCAGTCAATACAATACTTCATTTATCAGTACTGTGTGCCAAGAAAGGTAAGCAAATTAGATCAGTCAGTCAGTATTGTGTCTTCACATCTTGAGTAGTCCTGACCCTCAATCCTGAACATTTCACATGCCATTCAGGTTCTTAAACTTTGTTGTTTCAGAGATTTCCACAGAAAATGTCTTATCTAAGAGGGTTTGAGGTTCTAGATCATTCCAGGGATTAGTAATGGGCTATAGCACCTTCCACATCTACCTTACTGGTTCAAGTCCAACACAACTTGAAACTGAGTACAAGACTTTTCCATTTGATGACTATTAAACGGCCTCTGTGAAATGAGTTTGCTGTGCTCCATGCATCTGTTAGGATTCAGGTGTCCACATCTCAAAAAATAATAATAATAAAATAAAATAAAATCAGTCTTCAAAACTGTCTGTTTCCACAGTATATTCAGTTTCCCTTAATTCTGTGAGTCTTTCACACAGCAGCAAGAGAGAAACAAGCAATTCCTACCTATAGTCTTTGGACAACAGAACTGAGGATCAAATGGTGAAAAAAGAAAAACATGCATCTTTGGTAGGTCTGCGTTCTGAGGCACTCTTTGCCAGGCTTGGAGGTTTAAACTGTAATATCTGTAAAGTCTCTCAGTAAAAAGACAGTTACCAAACTACATAGGTATAGGGACCAGAGCATATTCTGGGAATGATGAAGTTTAAGACATGCCATAGAACATGCTGCAGAGCCCTAAAAATCCTACCTTATAATGTTTCCCTCAATTGCCAAAGAAGTCTGGATGACTTCATCATACTTGTCTGGATTCTGGATGACTTAGGCAGCAATATAGTTGCATTGATAGAGTACTTGACTAGGAAAGCTGAGGAAAGCAAGCATGGGCTTGGTGCTAGAGTCTGAGCAGGAGGGATGGAGCCTGGCTTGGCACTGTGGGGAAGCAGTTGTAGGCAGGCTCTGTGCACTGCTGAGGGAAGCAGGGGATGGTTTGGTTCCCCCTACCCCATAGGAAGAGGCCACACAATATTTCTGAATAGGAAAGGTACAAAAAACAGAGAACCTTGCTAGTTCTAGGCCAATCTTATCAAACTATCTATGTGCTTGTAAACAGTGAAGGAACCAACCAAAGTCCTATTCTTGTGCACCTTAGAAACTCTAAGAGAGCAACTTTATGCACCTAAGTGGCAGTGAGATCGTCATCCTCAAAGTCACACTGCAGTCTGCCAAAAATGTGTGATCCAAGAGAAAAATCAAGCTTGCACCACTAGAGGGCAGTTACTTCTAATGATCAAATAAAAAGGATAAAAAGATGTTGATTAAATTAAAAGTAATGATACCAAAATTCTTCACAAGTTTTCCAGATTTCTTTTTCTTTAGTCAAAGAAAGAACTGAGACTGTACTTGAATGTATACATTTTATTAATTGAATTACATAACTAGTAATAAATACATTCATAAATAAGGAGTTACAGAAAGAGAAGCAATGTGATATGACAGTCAAAGTTTGATCCATGCATTTAAAATGAAGTAGTCCAACTTTTATCAAATAGGTATAATCAGACCTCGTTAATTCATTTCACACGTCATAAAATGGCAATTATAGCAAAATCATCTTAATACACAAAAGAATTAACTACTAGTGTAAATCTTTTAATACAGGTTATTGTTCAACACTTAAGTGGCAGAAGTAGAAGTTTTCCACAATTATTACACTTTGAAAAGCTCAATAAAGTTTAAGGGATTCCCTACAGCTGCAGAAATGTTAACCTCTCTGGAGACATCTTTATTCTGCCTTGTCTTCTCCATCCAAGATTTTGGAATTAGGAATGACAGTAAGAACTGAGGTAGTTAGGTGGGTCCTGCATCCCTGTTGCACTTTAAAATCAAACCTCAGTGCTTTCAAACACCAGCCCTAAATTAACTTTCACACCAGTCAAATTGCACTAAACAGACAACCTCAGCTCTGCCCTCTAAATACAACTACTAATGTATGTACACAAAAACATCTAAAATTGCCAACAATTCCATACCTGAAAAAAGTCATAATCACAAAATAATGCACCTCTACCCACATACCAAGACTTAACAGAAAAATACCTACCCAAAACATCCACATCATCATCCTCTGAATTCAAGAAGCATAAAAACTATTAAAACACCACTATTGCCTCTTACATCAATACACATAACTACTAAAAATATTCTAACTTCTGACAACATTGGTGCAAAGTTAAAATTGAATGTCTGGTACACTTTGTTTGGTGTGACCGTTTAAGTAGAGCAGCTGTTTGAAAGTTTTGAAGTCGGGGGAGTAATTGCCAGTTTCAAGAACATTTAGTTTTGTTTGATTGTTTTTAAAAATGTCTAAGAAATACACAAATTAGGTGTTAGACGGAGTAAATGTTAATCTTGTGAAACTTTAATTTGATTGAAGAGTTCTTTGCAGGAAATTGAGGGTGATTGAAGAATACAAATGCATGCTCTCCCATAAGCTAAATCAGTGCAATTCCAGTAGAAAATGACGATTAATTAACATTAACCTATGATTCTATGGAAATTGTGTGTTTGAGGTCTCAACATTACAGACACACAGTTATGCCTTGGTACAGGGAAGTCAAACTCATTAGCCAGCTAATGAAGACCCAAAAGGCCTCAGAGATACAAACTCTTTTTACAGGGAGGTCAAGCTGACCATGTTACTGAGCAGTGATTACAGGGAGGTTACTGCGCCGAGAGTCCCTTTCCTTTTCCTCCATCTTCTTTTCTCTCCTCTGGGTGT